>JAHRHZ010000098.1:35635465-35666664 GCA_024137785.1 Ginglymostoma cirratum
TTCCCCTCCCCCATTTCTGATGAAGGGTTTAGGCCCGAAACGTCAAGCTTTCCTGCTCCTATGATGCTGCTTGACCTGCTGTGTTCATCCAGCCCCATGCTTGTTATCTCGGATTCTCCAGCATCTGCAGTACCTTTTATCTCAAATGCAGTCCTGCCTGGTTTTGCATGCTCTGTTTTAGAATGAGTTGATTTGGAAATTTGTACCATTTTGCATCTCGAGCAGCTGTGCGCAATTGGATCAGAATCAATAAATTCAGAAGAAAAATTAACAGTTGTCCTAAAGTGAAATTTACAATCTTACAGGGAAAAGGTGAGAGTGGGATTAAGTGAATTACTAGCACTGCCAGACAGAACGGGCTAAATGGTCACGTTCTGTGCTGGGCACACCACAAATAATAAAGCCATAATCTGGTCAGCCGTGATCTTATTGGTGTGCAGAGTCAGCTCAAAGGGCCGAATGGCCTACTCTTTCTCGTGTGTGCATTTGTGTGTAATTTGTCAAGTAATTATATTCTAATTTGTTGGATGTTAATGATGTGTGTGAATCAGTGTTGGTGCCCATCCAGCTTTTCCCAAGGGCATAGCATCAGTCACAAAGTCAAATGAACACAGAATAGCAGTGCAAGACTATGCATTGCATCAGCAAGCCCAATTTGTTTCCTGGCCACTTTTCCTTCTTCATTTTGGTTCCATGCAATTTCACTTTTGTTCTGGTGCCAACCAACACAACTTGGCATGATAGGAATTGAACTGATTTCTAGATTCTGATCAGATAGTCATAATTACAAGGCTGAGGTGTAACACAACAGTGCAAAGGCAAGTTCTCCTTTCTGCTTCACCTTGAGACCGTGACAGGATCTCACACCCAGAGAGAGAGAGAGAGAGTGTCTCCTGATAGGACAATGCTTATATTGGATTCAGTGCTGGTCCGTTATTCCACGTGACAGCAGTTTTGGAAAAGGAAGAGTGTACAGTTGCAATCACCTTGAAAAGAGAATGTTTATGAAGTTTTATAAAATGGACCCGGAAGGAGCATGTTAGTTTACGTTTATTCCATGGTTTGGGAAGCCATCTGGCACCCTCACCGTACTTTGGTATCATTCTTGTAACCCTTTTCTGATGTATAACGTTAGCCTGAGAATTGCTTGAACAAGATTGTTAAAAAAAATTATAATTTGTTGTTTGTGGATTTTAATAAACATGGTCAGTTTATTTTGCTTTGCAGACGTAAATCATCCCAATGGGGTAACTGCTTTAACAGATTACTAATTAATTGTTGATCAAAATGCCAGAAGACAATAATCGCCAACAAAGGAGAACCTAATATTTTCTAACCGACCTGTCCAGTGATGTTAATGCACACCTCTGGAGCATGTGGAACTTGAACCCACGTCTGCTGGCTCAGAGATAGGAACACTACCATAGTGCCACAGGAATCCTGTTCAAATCATGCCCTCTGATAATTCTTGTGGCACTACCATTGCTGAAATGGAGCTGAGTCCACGAAAAGATCAGCCACGGTCTTATTGAATCGTGGAGCTCATGGGCCAGACAACCTGCTCCTGCTCCTATTTCACATGTTCTAATGAATCCCTCAATCCAGTATTGAACTCTTCTCTGCCCCAGCCCCATGTCTCCCTGTGTCAGGGGTAAATGGCTCTAATTTGTAGAGTATGAGCTTAGTAGGCAAGGCACCATTTACTGCTCATTTGACGTTTTTGTTTAATTGATGCATCGGGTGTAGGATCACTAATAAGTCTAGCATTTGTTGTCCATCCCTAATCTTGAACTGAGTGGCTTGCTAGGCAGTTTTGGGAGGCACTTAAGAATTAGCCGCATTGCGTTGATCTGAGATCACATGTTGACCAGACCATGTAAGGACAGCAGAGTTCTCTCCTTAAAGGATATGAATGAGCCAGATGGTATAATTCATGGTAATTTTGTGGTGCCATCGCACAGCCTAGCTCTCTGTTCCAGTTTGATTTAATTCAGTGTATTCATCAGTTGAATATTAAATTTCACCAGCTGCTGTAATCGGATTGAATCCATGTCCCCAGAGTATTGGCCTGAGTCTTTGCATTTTTGTTCCAGTGACGTTACAACTGTGTCACTACTTTCCCTTGTAACTGTCCTTGAGAAAGTGATGGTGAGCCACAGCTTTGAACCTCAGCTCAGAAAGAATTTTTTAAAGAAGAATGTTTGACCCCACAACAGTGAATGAACAGCGATTATAGGATGTGTGACTTAGAAGAGCACTGATGGTATTTCTGTGTATCATTGAGTTTTGTGTTCTCCATGTTGGAGTTTGAGAGTTTGGAAGGTCCTGTCAAAGGAGGCTTGGGGAGTTGATGCACTGGATCTTCTTGCTGATACTGTGCACCAGCGATGGGCTCTTTAAAAATTCATCGTGGGATATGTTCATTCCTGGCTGGGTCAGCATTATTTTGCCCATCCTTAATTATCCATGAGAAGGTGCTGCTGAGCTGCTGCCTGGAACTGCTGCAGTCCTTTGGGTGTAGAGACATCCTCAATGCTGTTGGAAAGGGAGTTCTGTGGGTTTCACCCAGTGACAGTGAAATAACAGCAGTACAGTTCCAAGCCAGGGTGGTGTGAGACTTGGAAAGGAACTTGCAGGTAGTGGTGTTTCCCTGCATCATCTCCTGCCCTTCTGAGCGGTATAGGTCATGGGTTTGGGTGCTAGCAAAGAAAACTTGAGTTATTACACTGGATCTTGCAGAAGGTACATATTACTGGGACTCTGGTGAAGGAAGTAATGTTGAAGGTAGTGGATAGGGTGATAATGAAGTGGGCTGCTTTGTCCTGAATAGTGTCGTGCTTCTCAAACAAATAGCGCGTATTCCATCTCACTCCTGACTTGTGCCCCGTCGATGGTGGAAGTACTCTGGGGAGTCAGGTGAGTTACTCACTGCAGGATTCTTCGTCTCTGACCTGCTTTTGTAGTCACAGTATTTATATGGCTAGTCCAGTTCCACTTACGGTCAGTGGTAACCTCCAGGATGTGATTGTGGTGGATTCAGTGATGATAATGCCATTGGATGTGAGGAGCAATGGATAGAAATTTCTCTTATTGGAGATGGTTGTTGTTTGGCACAAATATTACTTGCCACTTGTTGGCCCAAGCTTGGATGCCGTCCCATTCTTACTGCAAATGGATGTGAACTGCTTCAGTATCAGATAAGTCACAAATAGTCCTGAACATTGTGCAAACATCCCCTGTCACTTATTCTGACCTTATGATGACGGAATGGTCATTGGTGAAGTAGCTGAAGATGGTTAGGCCTAGCACACTACACTGGGGAACTCCTGCACAGATGTCCTGGATCTGAGGTGATTGACCTCCAACAATCACAATCATTTTCCTCAGTGGCAGATATCACTCCAACAAGTGGAGAGTTTTCCCCTCGTTCCCATTGACTCCAGTTTTGCTGGAACTCCTTGATGCCCTACTTGGTCAAATGCTCCCTTGGTATCAAGGGCAGTCACTCTCCCCTCGCCTCCAGAGTTCACTGCTTTGTCTGTGTTTAACCGAAGGCTGTAATGAGGTCAGGAACTGAGTGGCAGCCGTGCCCTTTAGGACTTTGCTGGTTTGGTCAGGAGAGGGGCCACCAAATCATTAGGTGATGGATATTGACGGACATCCTCCAGGGTATTCTGTGCCTTTTCCACTTTCAGTGCTTTCTCCACCTGAGTGGTGCTGAACATAGAAGACTGATTCATCAGCTGAGAGTTGGGGATGGGTGGCAGTGGTTGGTTGTTGGGGTGGTGGGTGCAGTGGTGCGGGGTGTGGAATTGACAGATGGTATTCAGATCTCTTTGCCAGTGTTTAACCTAATGCCATGAGACTCCATTACATCCAGAATCTATTTTATAGACTGCCAGAACAGCAACTTTGAAACTGGTGTACTGTATCACCACCCTGGGTTTGCCAGGACCTTCCCAGGGATGATGATGATCTGTTACCTGAACATAGCCATACACGCTTAAACATACTTTTGTAGACAACATGAGGCTATTGCTTAACTGATCTGTGGGACAACTCTCCCAATTTTAGCATTAGCCCACAAATGTTGGTAAAGAGACTTTTTCCTAGGGTGGAGGTAGCTATTACGAGGGGGCATAGTTTTAAAGTGAGTGGAGGTGGATATAAGGGAGACGTCAGAGGTAGGTTCTTTACTCAGAGAGTGGTCGGGACGTGGAATGCATTGCCAGAGAGGGTAGTGGAGTCGGCCTCATTAGGTGCAGTTAAGCGGCTATTAGATAGGCATATGGATGATGGTATAAGGTAGGGGTGGAGGTTAGATAGACCTTAGGAATAGGGTAAAAGTTTGGCACAACATCGTGGGCTGAAGGGCCTGTACTGTTCTATGTTGTAGGACTTTTGTGGGGTCGACGGTACTGTGGTTGTTGTCATTTTCAGTGCCTCAGTCGATGTCGAGTTGTTCAACTGGTTTCCTTTCCTTATGTTTTGTTGTAGTTTGATACAACCATGACTTGCTGGGGCACTGCAGAGGGCAGAGTGAATATTTGGGCTGGTGGACAGGGTGCCAGTGCATTCAGCTGCTTTGCCGTGGAGGGTGTTAAGCTGCTTGTGTTAATGGAACTGCGTGCTCTGCTATCAAACTCCCGATTCGTGCTTTGCAGATGGTGAACAGGCTTTGGGAAGTCAGGAAGAGAGTTACAAATTTGAGAATCCCTTCTGTCTGACTGGCTGATGTAGCTGCAGTATCTATACAGCTGCTGATTACTTTTCCTATAAACCCTGTCAGAAAAGTAAATGTTTTGGGTTAGGAGGAGGGCGTGGTGCAGTAGTTTGCTGTTGTGATTTGAATGAGTTATGACCTTCTTCAGTAGTCATCTTGTGACCATCTTGTGAGGAGTAAATCGGTGTCAGAGGTTTGGGTGGTACACATGGGCCTGTATAGCTGGGGGATATCTCTGTGGTGCTACCTTAGCTCTGGTAAGTTGACTTTTCATCCCCTTTTAACTTGTGTGTCTTCCCCACAGTTGCGGTGAAGGGCAACAGCTGTCTTGCGCAGAATGATCTTGACGGGAAATGCCACCAGGCAATTTGTTCACTTCAGTCTGAGGGACTTCCAGCACTGGAGTGAGAAACTATTTCCTTCTAAGGGAAAATCTTGCTTGCTCCAGGACAGATTATGTTCCTCACCTTTTTACTCTTTACAAGGAATCTGAGTGGTTTCTCATCAAACTTTTATTTTAGTGTTAAGCACCTGGTGGCCTTCAAATTGAAGAAAAGCTAGGTCCTTTCCCCCTGCCCAACCTATCGTCATCATCAGTGAGATAGGTAAATGACTTCCTTATATTCATTCACAAGAATGTGGACATCACCGGTTGAGCCAGCATTTATTGCCTATCCCTAATTGCCCAGAGGGCAGTTAAGAGTCAACCACATTGCTGTGGGTCTGAAGTCACATGTAGACCTAACCAGGACAGCAAATTTTCTTCCTTAAAGACATTAGTGAACCAGATGGGTGCTTTCTGACAATTGTTTCATTAGACTCCAGATTTATCTTTTAATTCACTTCAGCCAGGATTTGAACCGAGATACCCAGAACGTTACCTGAGATTCTGGATTAAATCAGTCTTCCCAATACCCGGCCATTTTTATTTTTATTGTTGATTTACTTCGTTATTGGTGGTGCCCTGGTCAATATTTCCTCCGCTTACTGATGCCTGCAATAGGCCTCAGTCAAGCAGCTCCAATATGGACTGACGAGAAAGAATGCAGAGAGTGAAATTCTCAAACTCGACACCCAAGGGCATGGCTGAGAATTTTGCATTTCCAAGTTGCTTTGTTTTGAGGTAATTTAGGACTGGGGCAACTGGAGAGGGGATCCCCAAGTATAACATAGAGCCTGTCCCAACAGCACAGTGCACACTCGAAACGTGAAAACAGCACTCGAGATGAACACAGCGGTGGTCAGGCAGCCTTAGTGGAGAAGGTTGGGAGAGCTGATGCTCACAGTAGAGAGTTGTACAGATATCCTCCCTGCCCCCTGGATGCTCGCATGTTCCTGCCACAGCAATTCCTCATTAATCACTGAACCTCATTTCTGATCTTAGCTGCTAGCCCCTGTGTGCCCCAGGCAGAGTAGGGAATGGCCTCACCACACGCATATTTTCATAACAAGCCGTGCCGTCAGTTACCAGTTCGGCTGGTTCGACCAGAAAACCCCAAGCTGAGCAAAACGAAGGAGGCCCGTTTTCAGTGTTCTCCCTACAGTACTAGAAGTCAACACCTCTCCCTCCGAGCTGCGATCTGCTCCTGCCGCCACTGGGCGTGAAATTATCCGCTTCAAGTTTGTGCTTATTTTAAAACTTTTTTTTTTACTTTTGTTGGAGAGGCAGTTGCTTTACTTAACTTCTTCGGGGATTCTGGTCACCGGTAAATCAACCTCTCCCCCCCCCCCCCTTCGCCTGACTGTATGAAAAGTTTTCTGGAATTTAATATGTTATGGTGTGTTATGTGGGGTCTGAGTTGAGGTGGTTCAGGATGGTCTGCAGCGAGTCTCACTGGTATTTATAGTTCTGTCTGGTGAGCGTATCACGCTCTCACCACCAAAAAACCGATGAAGCTGGTTATTTGCCTGTCTGCTTGGCTCTGTTGATGGTTGCCAGTCTTCAAAAAAAAAATGACATGAAAACAGAACGTCCTGGAGCAAATCGTCAGGTCACGCAGCTTCTGTGGAGAGAGGAAACAGAATTGACGTTTCCATTCCGGTACGAGCGTTTTTCTTCTCGAAAATGTCCTGTCGATTTTTACTGATTAGTTGTGGTATCTGTCCATCCCCTCCCCCGCCCTACCTTGTTGCAGAAATTGGGAGGAAGGTGGTAAAGAAGCACCGCAAACTATTCTAGTCACCAGAAGCCTCAGCTGTGAACGTAGGCTGCAGAACTCAGCGCTGTGCAGTGGCAGTGAGTGTCCCTACTCCTGAACCAGGAGGCCTGAGTTCAAGTTCCACCTGCTCCAGAGCTGTGAGATAGCAACTCTGAACAGGTTGCTAAAAATACTTTGTTTTAACCTCCCAAAGGCTAAGCGGACCTTTGACAGGAGATATCAAAATCTGGACAGAGTAGGCAGGGAGAAAAAAAGAACAGAATATGAGTATGCAAGAAATGGAGGGAAATGGACCCCAAGGGCAGGCAGATGGGATTAGTTTAATTTGATGTAGCGTTCAACACAATATTGTGGCTCAAAGGGGCCATTCCTGTACTGTGCGGTTCTATGTTCAGAAATTGCTGGAAAACTCAGCAGGTCTCACGACATCTGTGGAGAGAAATCACGTTTGAGGTCGAGTGACTCTACCTCAGAACTGTTTCTGATTTACAGCATCCACAATTCTTTTCTTTTGGCTTTTACTTAGGTTGGGAGAAAGGTGTTTGTTTTTGCATAATCGATGGGCCAAATGGCCTATTTCTGTGTTGTACACTTCTATGGCTCAGAATAGGATCCAGAATGTGAGAGCACAGATGCAGGGTAATTTGATGTGAGAAGAAACAGTAGGGTATGGAGTGTGCTGTTTGGAAATATAGTGGAGACAGCTTCGACTGAGGCATTCACCAGAATATTGGATGACTATTTAAATGGAAACAAATAAAAAATTGCTTAAATGGTGACAAAGTCGAAACTTTTAATCTTGCCCATGTCAGAAATTAGGATGCAGGAAACAGATTAGGAAAAAAAGGTCACCAAATCTGTTTCTTGTAGTCATCCGAAACTAAGACACAACAAAAAGCTTTGACAACTTGTCTCCTTTTTTTCACAACGCTGAAGTTTCATACTACCGAGAACAGCATTCAGGGCTTAAAGGGAAAAGGTCGGAGAATGATGCTAAGTCATAATGCTCATTCAGAGAGCCAGTCCAGATGTGATGGGCTGAATGGCCTCCTCCTGCACCCAGCAGCTCTGCGCTGGACTTGCAGGTGTAAATTAGACTGCATGTGAATGAGCATCCTTTTCATTTGTAGTTGAGACCTTTTTCTGGCCCACTTCATTGTGTTTCCTCCACTCACCTGGATTCCTTTCTGAAAGATTATCAGTCCTCTGCTGGTCCATAGGAGGGTAGCAGAGAGAAGGTGCAAACTGTGTGAGCTGTTTTTTGTTTTAATAAGAGACTGACTGACTATGGATCATGAAGAAAACTACTCTCTAAAGTTAGCTGAAGATCCTTGATGCTCATCAGTTTGCAATAGAACGGTGAACACTAAGCGTTGGCTCTGACCTGGTCCCTGAATCCAACATTGCCTGACAATTCAATATCTTGGGAGGCTTTTGGAAAATACGCTGTAGCTCTTGGCTTTGGAGATCTCCCAGGAGAAGGGTTTAACATAGGTGCTTCGACAGCATAGCAAAAAATCCCAAGGCATTTCACAGGAGCATTAGTGAGCAAAGTACACCACCAAGCCCCTTTAAAGGGATATTTGGTAAGGATTTTAAGGAGCAGGAGGGGGAATGATGGAGAAGTTTACGCAGAGAATTAAGGAGCCTGGAGTTGAGGCAGTTGGAAGCATAGCTTTCAGTAGTGAAGTCACAAAAGTTGGAGATGCAAACAAGATTTGGAGGGGCATATCCATTATTAGGACTGGAAGAGATTGCAGGAACAGGGAAGAGTGGTATATTGTTAAAAGGGAGCAGTCTTCCTTTAGATCAAATTGTTGTTGATCCTGTTGTCTTCTGAATTTTAAGACTTATACTTCATCACACATAGATAAATGCCTTTCCTCAAAGTATTAATGTACCAAACTTGCTGTTGGGTATGCTTTCGTTCACATTCAAGTGCATTATTACTGTCAGTTATTAATAATAACCACTGAAAAGCACTGATAAATCACTTTACTTTGCTGTCAAAGTGTTAAATAATTGAAGGAGGGATTAAAATGCCCTAGGGAAACTTGTTGAAAATAATTTTGCAGAATTGCCAACTTCAAGTTCATTACATTTAATTATCTGGGAAACTAGCCTGCCAGACTCTAAGGATCAGAGCAAGCTTCTGGCATATCCAGCTCGGTTTTAGATTAAATATTTAACTTGTTTCATTTTCATGTCTTTTTTCAAAAAAAAGACATGGTACTTGTGCCCACATGTCAACTTTTCTGTGAATATTCTTTGTGCTCTTCCTCTGCCCCATTTAGTACATTATAAATCATGGGATGATTGTTGAGAATCAGTGTCAGTGCATCCAGGTGCCACGATATAGCACAAAGATGCGATAACTAAGTTCACTACCATGTCGGAGAGTTGAGATTCGCGTTGAAATGCGGAGTAAAAGATACTGCATAGGTGTATGTGTATGTAGGCTTTTAATGTGTACACGCCTCTGTCCCCAGGATAGTTATCTTTTTTTTATATAGATTCATAGTATCGTATGTATGTGTGGGTGGTGCAGTGGAATGTCACTGGACTAGTAATCCCAGAGGCCCAGGCTAATGTTCTGGAGGCACTGGTTCACTTCCTATAAATGAAATTAATTGAATGTGGAATTGACAGCTATTCTGAGTAATGATGGCCGCAACATTACGGTATTAAAAACCCTGAGGAAGGGGCACTGGACCCGAAATGTTAATTTTGATTTCTCTCCATGGATGCTGCTAGACCTGCTGAGCTATCCCGGCAATTTCTGTTATTGTTGAAAAAGCCCATCCAGTTGAGGGGAGGAATTTTGCCGTTCTTGCCTGGTCTGCTTATGACTCCAGACCCACAGCAATATGATTGGCTGCCCTCTGAAGTGGCCCAGCAAGCCGAGCAATCGGGGATGGCTTAAAAACTACTGGATTTTTCAATGACTCACAGACCCCACGTCTCTGAATGTGCAGTGATGTGAAACTATGGAAGCCCTGACTCAGTGGATAACTCTCTCTTTCTTAGTCAGAAGTTTGTGCTTTCACATTCCACTCTGGAGACTTCAGAAGGACAACCAGGGCTGGCATTCGGGTGCACACTGAGGGAGTGCTGCGTTGTCACTGGTACTGTCTTTCAGACAAGATGCTGAATTGAGATCCTTCTGCTCCCTGCTGTCAATGTAAAAGTATTTCTGTGACCAGCTGGGTTGTTCCCCAGGGTGATCGAGCCAGTGTTTCATCCTCTAGCAACACCATGAGCAGGTGAACTCCTCTTTTTCATCACATTGCTTTTTGTGGGGTCTTGTCATGCTTGCTATAAGTAAACAGTAGCACTTCAAAAGTGTTCACTGGTAGTAAAGCACTTTGGAACATCATATGATCATGAAAGGCACTATATAAATGCACCTCTTTGTGTGTTATATATATTTATATACGCGCGCGTGCACGCGCACACAAACACACACAAACACACACAAACACACACAAACACACACACACACACACACACACACACTCACACTCACACTCACACTCACACTCTCTACTTGCACAGATTTTGTTTGTCATGTGTGAGAGAGATGTCTAGTTGCAATTAAATGAATTGTTAAGTGAAACTTTTCTAAGATTTGTATTGAGGGATCTTTTGGGTTGCTCTTGAAGGGCAACTGAATGCGTTTTGACAAGAGTACTCCCTTGTCTGTTAACCATGTGATCGAGTTGTTTGGCTTGAGAAGAGAAGGCCTTTTGATTAATCAGCTAGTGCTAAGAGGTGGTTCAATGGCAGGTTTGTGCTTCATTCAAAACGAAAGGAGCCTTTTTTGAGCATTTTACTTTTCAGTTAGTGTTTTGTGTGTGTGTGTGTGTGTGTACACACACACACTTTTATGGACGTCCTGAATGTAAAAATCTTTACAAAGTCCTGTGCTTTTTTAAATTATTTCCTAAAGCACCAATCTCATATCAGGGCTCTATCATTACTGTTTAAAAAAGGCTTCTTTTGTAATGATTGCTTTCACCCTCTGGCAATGCTTGTCATAGTTTAAGGCTGATAAAATGTCTAATATGCTTGAATGGTTAAACAATCTGCATATGAAGAATTAAAATGATGACGGTAAGAACACGCTGCACTCCTGTGTCTGTTCGTCGTTCTGAGTCAAGGTGAAAACAAAGGATCCTAAAGCACCTTGATTGCACTAGAGAAGAAACATGAAGATGCTGGCCATTTGACCATTAATTTTTTTTTCTTGTGGTGTTAGAATAGTCAGTGAAAGTACTGATTCTTAATGATTTTCTTAACTTCAGACAGGATACTCTGCATTAGCGTGTCTGTGACAGAGCAAACCTGACTCAGCAAGAAGTTTTAGCTAACACCATAAAAGGCTAAAGCAAAGCTGAATTTGTTTCCAAAGCAGCGGTTCTTCATTAATTAATTACTGTCCTTTTGAAAAGGTGTCTAAAAGGCTTGTACCCTTCTCCTTCCCCACCTCGTCTCTCTGCAGTCGTCATGTTTTTGGGAAGGTGAGGTCTGTTACTCTGTCTCTCCTGTGTAAACCTTTTAGAAATTGAACTACAGGTGTTGGCGCTGAAGAATTGGAAGAGTATATCATCAGTGTTTGCTTTGATATGGTGGTAGAGTTGGATGAAGGAAAGCGGCAGGAGGTTTGTGTGAAGCATAAACTCAAACTCAAACACAGCCACATTGGGCTGAATGGCCTGATAGTGTTGCAAACATCAATATGATGCATCCACCTCAGAGGCTGTGGATTCAAACCTGTCTAGAGCTTGTTAACTCATGTGGGACAGAGTTTGGAAACTGCAGCATCATTTTGAATGGCTGTTTTCATGTGGCGTTAAATTTCCGACTGTTCCAGTTGCTGTGGATGGGGAAGATGGCAGATGCTGAAAGAGCCAAGATTTCTGGTAAGAATGTGGTGCTGGGAATCCCTTCTTAAAAATGCCATAAGCTCTCTATCAGTCAGACAGCATCTCTTGGAGATTACTGAACACCCAGTGTTTCCAGAATTTTGTTTTTTTTTATTAGCTCTGTATCCTGACCACTTTTCTTCCCCTTGTTGTGGGATCTTACTATGCATGTTTTCTGACACTGCTCTCAGTCACGGTCTGTGAAACACTTTGTTCTACATCCCAGAACCATTTTTGTTCTTTGCAAAGTACCTGTTTATTCGCTGAGTGGAGGTTCATATTAAATCTGATTTCAATTTTTAAAAAATTTTTTTGGTTGGTTATGGAAAGCATTTCCACTATGAGTAAAACTGATACTCTCTTTTGGTTAACCATTGCAAATGTACGTGTTCTGAAGCAACAGAAGTTTGTAAGCTGAACTTTTTTTTTCCTATAAAAAGAGTCACAAACACACCTTAATAACATCCTCTGATTCCATCCCTCCCTGTGTCTGCTGATAAAACCTCATCCATGATTTTGTGATCTCTAGGCTTGGCTATTCCAGCACACTCCTGTCTGGCCTGTTGTATTGCCCGTACCAAAGCTCATCCTTGCGTAATAGACCTATTGTTAACTAGCCATTTACTTCACCACAGTTTAAGAAAAGTTGCTGTGTCCAAATTAGCCACTCACTGCCTTTCCTGCAAAACATTAATTATGCTTCAGAATTAATTAAGGGGCACAGAAGCGGTTTAGCGAGTCTTGTCTTGTAGATGGGAAACAAGTACTGTTTTAATATGTGCTATTTCCTCTGCGTGAAGGAGTTACAATTTAGTTACCTAAAACTGTGCTATCCATATTCTAATTTGCACCAAGCTCCTTTCTTCTACCATATTTGGATTTGTTGACTACCTTGAGACCTGGTTAAGCAATTCCTCTACTTTTAAGATTCACATCCTCATTTTTGAATTCCTTCAAGGTTTTGACCTCCTTTTCTTCGTAATCTGTCCTTCTACAATACTCAGTTATCTGTGTGCCTCCATTTCTGGCCTCTTGAGCATCCGCAGTTTTAATCGCACCACTATTGGTGGTTGTCCTTCAACAGCCAAGACCCTAAACTTTGGAATTTGCTTATTACACCTTTTCTGTTTCGCTGTCTGCTTTCCTACTATGTAATTCCTTAGCATCTACCTCCCCTTTGCCCTCGTAAAATCTATATGCTACTGTTTTTACAAAGTGCCTTGGGACATTTTGCTATATTAAAGGCACTTTATTAATGCAATTTGCTGATGTTGAAGTTGGAGCTCGTAATTTGTAAGCAATTTTTTTAAAATATAAAGCAACTATCCAACTTTCAACTATTTCCCTTTAATCTCTCACTGGGGTTTTATCGTGGGTGCAGCCTATGGTTTTGGGTGTTCGAGAGAGTTGTATTCCCTTAGTAAGCACTTCAAAGATCCGCAAGCACATCACATGAAGGAAATACTGTGTATTGAATGGTACTTTTTCCCTGTCCACAAGACTTGCTAAACTGCTTCTGTGCCCCAAATAAATTCGGAAGCATATTCCTTGTTTTGTAGGAAACGTGGTGACCATTTTGAACAGAGTAAGATCTCATAAACAGCAGTGAAGTAAATAACCAATCAATTTTGGTGCATTCATGAAAAGAGATACTGACATAGACACAGTGAAAGCATTTCTGTCTTACTAAAAGGTGCCATAGGACTTTGTTTTACAGGCACCTTAATTGCAGGATCTCTTCAAGATTTCATTCGAATCAGAGCGCACCAACAATGCAGCACTCCCTCAACAATAACAACCAAAACTTTCACACATCTAGTGCATTTACTGTTAAAACAGTAGTCTGCTCGTTCTCCACAATGTAGTGATCATCAAGAAATGCGTAAAGGTACACAGCAGGAAAAGTAGGTGAGCTGGAGATGCTCTAGCTTGGTCAGATCAGTAAGATTGCAACAGACGAGGTCATTGAGTATGACAACGAAAGACATGGATGCGTGGTTGACTGGTGTGGTTGGCTGTCTAAAGGCTGTGGGGATATTAGCATGCTCCACTGAACTATCTGCTTCTGCTATGTGCTTAAGTCCTGCAGTAGGTCTGGAACGTTTCAGCCAGCATGTTTTGAGCAACAACTTACACGAGCTATCTGATTTTAAAGTAACCAATCCCGAACATTGAGGAAATGCTAAGAACCTTCCCAATGTAATTTTACATAAAACGGGTGGAGCTAACTGAAGAAAGTTTATTGGCTAACTTAAGCAAATGAGCATTTAATTCTTCATTTGTTGGAACAGAGATATGTAGGGTGTGTTTTTGTTGGTTTTTTTTTTTGTAAGATCACTTTTCTTCAAAGTGCTTTCTAAAAAGCTGCATATCTCAATACTTCCTAAACTGCAGACGATATCAATATGCATCAATGTATTTACGTCGTATTTAACTCCATATTGCCAAACCTTTTGGCAACATTTATTTCGATATTTGAAAGTGTCCATGCCTAACTTTTGAATGGGCAACACTGAGCTCATCAATGGTCTGGAATGATGTCGTTACGGGTACAGAGTAATGGTGACAATGGGGAGTGAGTTTTCCTGTGCATCTCCCACACTAACCCTTCCTTCCACCCTCCAATCCACCACCAGCTTAGTGACCATAAAATCTCCTCACACTATCCTCCCCAGTCAATTTTGGGCACTTTTAAGAGCAGAGGTTGGCCATTCAGCCCACCGAGAACCCATTCAGAGATGTTATTACACACGCTGGAGCAGATGGGACAGAACCCAGGTTTCCCAGCCCGGAGGTAAGCACACTACCACTGTGCCACAAGAGCCCTAGTGCGTGCTGTTGATTATTTATAACCAACCTGTTTAGATGTGTTATGAGTCGGTGGGACTTGAATCCCGGCCTCCTGGCTAAGAAGCAGGGATGCTACCACTGCTGCAGAAGAGTCCTTCAGGCCAGAGGATATTTTCCTTTTCTGCCTACACCACGTCAATATTACTTATCAGTTTTTATTTTCGATACACCTCTGGAGCGGGTGGGACGTGAACCTAGGTCTTCAAGCCCAGAGGCAGGGATACTACCACTGTGCCATAAGACCCCTTCAGCCCATCAAGACTGCTTTGTCATTCATTTAATTCAGTGTGCTTAGGCTACAGGTGCAGGGAGCATTGTTTATTAAACATTTTGTGAGCTTTGGCCAAGTAACTTGGTGCCTTTTTTGAAGAGGTATCCCTGACCTAAAGTAGTAATTGTGCAATGTAGAGGAAACCAAATGTGGTCGACATTGATGATCTATTCTAATGAAACATGTATTGTATATCTGCAGGTAAATGGTTGACTTGTCTGCCACTCTTCACAACAGCAAGTGTCTGGGAATTCCAAGTTGAAGATGGGACACGCACACAAAGACGTTTCAACGCTTTTCCTAACAGCTTTTAAGCATGTTTGTTTTTGGCTTTTATTTTCCAGGTGGTTAAAGTTTGAGGAATTAGAGGTGGAAATGGAACTCCCAAATCATGCCAAACAACTGTTGCTGCAGCTGAACCAACAGAGAAGCAAGGGGTTCTTCTGTGATGTTATCATTGTGGTCGAGAATGCCCTGTTCCGTGCCCACAAGAACATCCTGGCAGCGAGCAGCATGTACTTCAAGTCCCTCGTGCTTCATGACAACTTGATCAACTTGGACACCGATATGGTCAACGCCACCATCTTCCGACAGATCCTGGATTTTATCTACACCGGGAAGCTCCTGGGCACGGACCAGGCCAGCGAGCAGAACTTTAACGCTCTCCTGACAGCAGCCAGCTACCTCCAGCTCCACGACCTGGCCGCCGTGTGTCGGAAGAAGATGAAACGCATCGGTAAGACTTTGCACGGCAAGCTGATGGGCCCCGGCCCCGGGAAACCAGGGAGAGGGCACAGGTTGCCCTCCACCCCGGTCATCCAGCCGCGCTACTCGGGTTCGCCCGAGGCGCTCCAGAGGCTTCAGGCTGGGGAGCTGCACAGAGTGGAGGTTGCTGGGGATGAATTGTACCTCGCTAGCTCGAACAAAGGAAACCCCCACTCTCACGGCCAGAATGGCGGCACCAGCAAAAGTTGCAATCCTAACAACGGCACCAACAACAACAAAGGGGAGCAGGAGCAGATGCTCGGCCTGGACCTGTCTAAGAAAAGCCCTTCAGTCCCTCCCCACATGTCTCAGGAGGACATGCAGCTTGGAGAGTGCAGCCAAGGTGGCTCTCCCCGCTCTGCCTCTGTTTCTACCACCAACAGTGCCCCCTTTGAAGACAGCGCCACAAACCCTCACAAAGTGGAGAATAGCGAATGCTCGGAGAGGAATGACCTCGGGTCTGACACCCAGAGCCTAGCAGACACAGGGCAGCCCAAGGGCTTCCGGTTGGCGGTTCGCGGCGCCAGCTGGCTGAAGCAGGAGAAGATGTACGGCAGGCCCGAGGGCACCAACTGCCGGGACGAGGGCGGCTCGCTCCTCAACGGGGTCATCATGGGGCCCCTGGTGAAGTCGCTGGAGCGGGATTCCGGTCGCCACTTTGAGCACGCCGTGCGCTGCAAAGAGGAGGAGGACGACGAAGAGGAGGAGGAAGGGGAGGAGGAGAATGGCAAAGAGTGCAGCGAGGAGAGCGCCCAGAGCGGTGAGGAGGAGGTGGCGGTGGCCGTGGCTGGTGGAGGAGGAGGAGGAGGGGGTCACGGTTACAGGCCGGGCCAGGACGGCTTCGAGCCAGCAGGGTACGGAGACAACCTGTATGTGTGCATCCCCTGTGGCAAGGGCTTCCCCAGTTCGGAACAGCTCAACGCCCACGTCGAGAGCCACACCGAGGAGGAACTGTACCTGAAGGAGGAGGCGGACAGTGGCCTGGCTGCCCCGAACCCGCCGTACCCCAGCGACTCGCGGCCCTACAAGTGCTCCGTCTGTGAGAAGAGCTACAGGGACCCATCCACGCTGCGGCAACACGAGAAGACCCATTGGCTGTCCCGGCCCTTCCCGTGCAACATCTGTGGGAAGATGTTCACCCAGCGGGGCACCATGACCCGCCACATGCGCAGCCACTTGGGCCTGAAGCCTTTTGCGTGTGAGGAGTGTGGCATGCGGTTCACGCGGCAGTATCGACTAACCGAGCACATGCGGGTCCACTCGGGCGAGAAGCCCTACGAATGTCAAATTTGTGGTGGCAAGTTCACACAGCAACGCAATCTGATAAGCCACATGAGAATGCATACCTCACCAACATAAGCCAAAGACTCCAACCTCAATTTATATATTTTTGTGTGCGTGTGCGTGTGCGCGTGTGTACGTTTCTTTTTCTCTCCCACTTCTCCAGCCTCCTTTACAACATGTTTTCGACGGGAGAACGAGCAATGGGGTTGGGTGGGTGATTGAACGGGAACGGGGTCTTTAGTTTCCAATAGATGTTTAGGGAAAGAAAAAGAATCCTCGAAGCTTCGAGGCGCTTGTTTTATTAAGAAGTAAGGACCTTTTGTAATTTTTATGTGAATGTTTAAACTGGAAAGTTGAGGATCTAGCTGGGGTAGCTTGGTGTAGGCTGGACGTGCTGTTATTTCCTTAGGTACATTTTCCTTTTGTATTTTCTCCCATGTTTAGCTCCTCTCCCCGTGCTGAATAAGTCTGACTGAAGGGACTTATCAGCTTGCTACCTCTTCGCGATAATAATTTATAAGGAAAGAAAACTAAACAAAAGAATTAGTCAAAGAATATTGCAAGGGAAAGGGGGGGTAGATATCTCTTTAAAAAACATAATAACAATGAATTTAAGATTTAGTATTCCCATTTTGACATTGTCCATCCCAGCTCTTTTTGATTCTATCCAAATATTGGCTGATTTTCTATTTTCCCCAAGCCAGACCAGATGAAACTTGTATGTTTTATCTGCCTTGACCAAATTATCTGACAGTGTACAGTGTTTTGAATTTTGAGCCATATACATGTGAAGTCATGACTGCTTCAAAGTCGCTGCAGTCATGCTGGTTAATGGTCAGTTCCATGGTGAGGGTAGGGAAGGGTGTGGGTTGGGGGAAAACAGGCTTGTATTTTCAATAGCTTTTTATTGGTGAGCTGCTGAAGCCAAGAGAAGATGAACAGCATGATGCGGAAAAAGTTAAACTGGTGTTTACATAGGTCTGCTAGCCAGTAAAGGCCTACCCATTATTGTTAGCATGGTACGGAAGTTATAGTGAGGACAGCAAGGTGTGAGGATAATGAGCTTTTTTGTCTCTTAGCTGTACATTCCTGATGAAACCAAATTCACAATTGCTGCATAGAAACAAAGATTATAGTGAATCAGGGCACACAGAGGCAGATTTTGATGGCTTTGATTGGAACAGATTTCCAAAGTAACTTCTTCGGAATAAGTTTACAAAGTATCTGTCAGAACAGCGTCTAAAACGCCCTAATACAAAGATACAGAAAGCTTTTTTAAACAAATATATATATATATAATATATATATAGGGCTGGTTTAGGGTTTTTGTGTTTCTTTTTTAAGTGATAATTTCACATTTTGACAATTGATTCAGTTCTAACATTGTATGAGTCCTGATGGAAAAATATCTTTTTGTTTTGTTAAACCTCTCAAACCAAGTGTAGGTTCGGAGGAAGGAGGGGATTCACAGGAAAGGGACCCCCTTCTTAAATGAACCAAGTTGAGTCTTTTTCTTGGCATTTGGGGTGATGGAAAGACTTGGACAGCACATGATCATATTCCAGTTTGTTTTACTGAAGGGGCACTGGGGCAAGTCTAAGTATGGTCTTTCCTTATTTCCCAAGATAATTTTTCTGTTTTTTTTTTGTTTTTAAATATATATATTTAATATATATATATGTTGGGATAAAACGAAGATCTAAACTAGTGATTACAGCTTAAACAATTGAAAAGAGTGCAGTATCGTTCTCAGCACTTAAAACAAGTACGACATTATGTCTGTGTACAGCGAAGGTATTGTACAGGAGCTTTCCTTTCAAGTAGTTATGTAGAATTGCAGTTGATAGATTTTTATTCAAAGGAAAATTTAAAAAAAAGTATAAAAAAAAAACTTTCCAAACTGTGACAATAAAAGGTTCATAATTCAGGGATTGTTCAGCACCTGCTCAGTGCAGTAATCTCAACTACATTTATATGATGTCGTAATGTATCGAGACATTTTCTGTATTTTAATGAGAAGCAGAACACTAGTTTCATATTTAAGATTTTGATGGGGTTGGGCGGGAGGGGGTACTTTTTTTCAGATACACACAAAGGGCCTCGGATGAGGTTTAGGCAGCTCATGCAAAAAAAGTAAAATATAGGCTGTAGTCATTCGTTCCTGTTGATGTTTTTTTTGGGTTTTTTTGTGTTCCTTTTTTATTTTGAAAGTTATCAGAGTTGTATAAAAAATAAAGCTCATACCCAAATTCACAAAAAAGAAACTATTTTTAAACCAAAGCACATTTTAATGAGTATAAAAAAAGAACCTCATGTGACTCAAATTATGTATTTATCTCATTGTTTACATGTAAACTTTCGACAGTCTCAGACCTCAGCAAAATGCTTCTTTCTGACAAAAAATGGTGCAAACTTAACACTTTTTTGACAGTGTTCTTTTTATCAATATATGTATGTATTTGCAGTAATGAATGTATTTATTTCTTTTTTTTTGAATCCTGTACACACTGTTTGCATTTAAGTTTCAGTCCATATGCAAAAAGCTGTATAAGTTGGACCTTTTACAGAAAAGAAATCTCAGAGACTTACCACATAGCCATAAACCGCATAACCTGTGAAGACGTTATTTGCAAAAGACTGGACATTTTTTTTTCTCTCTATTGGCTTTGCATTGAAGATGTAATATGTTTGTTGTATTTAATACAATGTGTTTTTCTCGTCACAATGCACATTCATCCTCAGTTACTGCACGGCAAGCATTCCACATTCTGCCACTGCGTAGCTTGGGGTAACAGTATTTATCTTTTTTTTTGTGTTCTGAAATCGTCACTTTCTCGCGCAAAAAAAAAAGCTTGAATTCAGGTCAGGGCTGCATTATTTGCAGCTCAAAATAGTCATGTGTCATAAAAAAAAATAGACAAATGTATGCTGATCTCAGCATTCAGAAAAGTTACAGTCTTAATGTACAGCAATCAAACTCTTATTTTACAATCTTTTCATTAAAAGCTTGACTGAAAACCATCTCTGTCTGTTGTTCTTAACTTAGCAGCATCACAGATGGAAATGCTGTTAATATGTTTTTGGTGGCAGGTGGAGGTAATGCTGAAGTGTTGATCTGTGGGCTTTAAGCACCAATGTTGGATGTGTGCAGACTCTTTGGCAGGCCATTCAAGGTGCCTATAATGGGTGCTTTTGTCTCCTATTTTGCACCATATTCCAGGATCTGTGAATATTTAGGTTCGAGGGGGGTGCCACACAGTTTGCGCTTGTAACTCTGCTAATACAAGAAGAGTTCAGTCTGTTGCCCACCATCAACCTTATCAATGGAAAAGCCTCAATTATTGTGAAGGAATTTGCAGTTCTGAAGGAGATTTGTATGCTTTTGCCAGGTCTTTGCCAGAACCATTCAAATTCATAGCCACTGGGCGCATGTTTGACTTCAGTCCAAATTTTCATCCACCTTCCCCCAAAGCATAGAAAGATCTCTGCTTCAGGCCTCTCCTTTTGCAACGTAGAAACAAATATTGCTAAAGAAACTCAGCAGGTCTGGCAGCATATGTGGAGCGAGAAACATCTCCATGCAATATGACTTCTTCATTGAACTCAAAGGGTTGACTCCTGTTTCTGTCTTCACAGTTGCTGCCAGATCTGCTGAGTTTCTCCAGGATTTTCTGTTTTGATTTCAGATTTCCAGTGGTTGCAGTATTTGACTGTACAGTAGAGTTACAAAAACGTTCAACAAGCCAGCAACTTTAAAATGCAATCCACCCAAGTCAAACACGATTGATGACCTGCTGCCATTGACGTCCTAAGCAGCAGAAATGACCTTTCTGTATTCATGTCATTATAACCCTTCCATCACTTAAAGTTCAACTGAAATCTGTGCTTTATCCTCTCTGTCAACACTCTGCATGACATTGCTTTGCTGAAACTATATACCAGAAGAAACTGATACCGTGGCAATCCATTAAACCACTGAAGGAGCCACTTGGCCATCATGTCTGATAGCTATCTGCAGAGCAACTTGGCTAGTTCTACTCCTGTGCAATTTCTTTCTATTCAGGTATTTCTCCAAAACCTTTTTGAAAACCAAGATTGAATCTGCCTCCACCGTGCTGTCAGGTATTGCACTCCAATCCCTCTGCCATCTTGTTTAAATTTCTTTTTGCTTCTATGACCATTGATTCTCTTACTTAAGTCAATTTCTTCCCTTCTCGATCCTTCTGCCCCCAGAATGGTTTCTGCATCCAGACCGCTCATGATTTTGAATACCTCAGTCAAATCTCAAAACGGAACACCCCCAGCTGCTCAAAGCTACCCTTATACAGATTTCCCCTCATCCCTGGAACAATTGGAGAATATAATCTTCCGTTATAGCTGTGCGGTCTGTGTTTATAAAACCGTAAGAAATAGGTACAGGAGTAGGCCATGTGGTCCCTCAAGCCTGCTCTGCCATTCAATAGCTTCATCGCTGATCTGGCATTTCTCACATCCACTTTTCCACATTTTTCCTCATAAGCTTGATTTTTCCCTGACTGATCAAGAATCTATCTTTCTCGGATTTAAATATACTCCAGTACTGTTCCCCCACTGCACTCTGTGGTAAAGAGCTCTAATGCGAATCAGCCCTCCTGAGAGAAGAAATTCCTCCTCATTTCAGACTTAAATTCACACCTCTTCATTCCTATTCTTATACTCGTGTATTGGATCCTGTTGTTGGATGTCGGCAAGAAAATGCTATAAATAAATTACCTCAGACTTCAGGTAGTTTGTGTCAGACAATTGTGTGTTGTTTAGCATAGACTGCTCTGTTCCCAATGCACGTTCTCAGCACTTTCCTCTGCCCTGATCCCGTCACTAGATGGTATTCAATTACCTTCAAGATGAACGGTGTAATTTTTTTTGCTTTTCCTTGGAAGCTCGTCTGGACTGCTTGAATCAGCAGATTTGCACCAGTCCAATTTGAGTCCTATTGATTGGCTCTTTAGTTTCGAACCTTGTGAAAGGAGCTAAGCCTTTAAATTCTAAATGAAGATTGAACCAAATGATTCTGTGGCGTTTCTACACTCGCAACTATATTGCAAACCACCTACAGCTTGGCTGCAAACTATTTTTTCACTCATAATGATGTTCTGTCATTGAAAATCTCACAGCTACAGTCGAATTGAGTGGCTTTGTCACCCCCAAATTCAACTTCTGAAATAAATAAATGAAGTTACATTTACATTACCCTTTCCGTGTTCCTCCATGTCTTGATTTTTCTATAGATGCAGAATTGTTTCCTTTGGCTAAACGCCCTCGTGTTGTGATCCCACAAAGAGCCAATAGGTGTTGGTCCGTGCTTTGACATTTTTAAGAGGTAATTGTTGGTCAAGACCCCTTGAGAAAATTTTCAAATGTTATCTTGAGATAGTTAAAATCCACTTGAGTAGCAGTGTTGCTTTCCCTGCGATGGTTCCAGAAGGTAACATGCTGCCGTGGAATTTAAACTTCTGAGATGGGCAAGAGTGCTTCCACAAAAGCAAGACAATGTTTTTTGGCCTTTCCTTTAAGGACATAGGTAGGAGTAGGGCTGTTCCACTATTCAAAAGCAATATTTAACCTGTACCTTAACTTCACCTTCCCGTGGTAACTTCATATTCCTTAAACCCCTTTGCATCCAGCAATCTGTTAATCTATCTTGAATATACAGAACACTGAGCATCTCTCAACTAGAGCATTCCAGAGATTCATGATGCTTTGAATGAAGAAATTTCTCCTTATCTCTGTTCAAAATGGCCAACCCCTGGTTCTTGATTCCCTGGGATATCTGTCTTGCCAAGAATGTCCTGTTTCAATGCAAGCACTTTCCATTCAACTATATTCCAGGGAATAATTTCCCCTCAATCTTTCCTCGTAGAACAATCTCTACATCAGAACTCTCCTGCATCTGGATTGAGTTTGACTGACTAAGTTTATTCACAAATTTTAAAACTGCATGGCTCACTTTTCGGGTGCTACAGCCATTGCAGTGGTCGTTTTGCCAGCTTACCAAAGTTTTTTCAGTAATAATTGTCCTGACGGTTGGGTAGGACTCGTTTCTAGCGACTTACCATTTCACCCTCTAGAAAAGCCTACCCAGCTCCCTATTATCTCACAAATTTATATAAATGCTGAGTATTTTTGGACCCTGTCACTGTGTTGCATGTATTGATTTGTAATAAAGTAGATACCTACTGGAACTGTGGTCTGATGGGCTGGATATTGACAATTTGCTATTGGGTCCAGAGTTCAAATCTAGCCCATGCTGAACATGCAAAAAAAAGTGTTATGTCTACTAACTGTAAAAGATGTTTTGTGAAGACAATTTGGGCACTCAACCAGTTCCAGATGAATTAAATGGGGCTAATTTATACTGATTTATTGCCATACCATTCTAAGATTGAGAACAATGCAGTGCTGGATCCAAGCTACGCCTATTCTGAGAGAGCATGGTGCTTATACTGAGAACTTGGATTGGGGTGAGTTCCATTTCACAGGATAGTTGCAGGAAACAAGATAGTTATTCAGCTTATAATGCAGGTGCAAGCTCTCGACAACAGCAATTCACGTAACGTCACTCCCTTGTCTTTTCCCTGCAGCCCTGAATGTGCTCCCTTCTCAGATGATCATCCAATTACCTTTCAAAAGGCCCAATTGAACCTGTCACCATTGCTTCCTTCACCAGTCACCTTAACTTGGTATCCAGTCTGATGCTCCAGCATTGTGGGATGTCCCACCTTTTGGACAACACATTAAACCCGAGTTCTCCATTTGTCGCCTCTGGTAATGGTAGAAACAAACAAATCCCATAGTGCTATCTATTTCTTTTAATGGGTTGTGAGCATCACTTGCGTGACCAGTATTTGTGTGTCTCCCTTGAGAAGGTGTTTGCAAACTATATCCTTGAATAAAACTCTGGTTTGTGAGGCCATTTCATACAGCATCAGAGTCGACTAAAGGCTAGATAAAGGGAATGAAGTGGATGTAACATATCTAGATTTTTTCGAAGGCATTTGATAAGGTACCACACATTAGGCTACTTGTCAAGATAGGAGTCCATGGTGTTAGAGGTCATATATTAGCATGGATAGAGGATTGACTAATTAATAGATGCCAGAGAGTTGAGATAAGAGGGGCATTTTCACAATGGCTGTTATTAGTGGAGAACTACAGGCATCAATGCTAGGGCCACACTTAATACAATATATATTAATAACTTGGATGAGGAAGGTAAATTTACAATCACAAAGTTATCAGATGACGAAAATATGTGGGAAGACAAGTGATGAGGCTGATGGAGTCTCCAGAGGGGCATAGACAAGTGAATGGGCAAAAACTTGGCAATATAATGTGGGAAAATGTGAAGTTATGCACTTTGGCTGGAAGAATAGAGGAGCTGAATATTATTGAAATGAGATTGTTAGATTTTGTTTCATAGGGAATACATTATAAAAGGTTTGTTAAAACTAAACAAGACGGTAGTCGGACCAAAGCTGGAATACTGTGACCAGTTTTGGGCTCCTCTAAGGAAAGTCCAAAGAGGTTAACCAGGCTAGGTGCCTCTTCTGAGGAGAGGTTGAGCGGATTAGGCTTGTACTCATTGGAATTTAGAAGAATGGGACGCAACCTTATTGAAACATACAAGATGATTAGGGGACTTGACCGAGTGATGTGGAGATTGTGGGAGATTCTAGGACCACAGGACACATTCACAGAGTCAGAGATTATACATTTAAGACTGAAACGAGGAGGAATTTCTTCTTTCAGAGAGTTGTGAATCTGTGAAATCCTTTACCACAGAGGACTGTTGAGGCTCGGTGATTAACCATATTCAAGGCTGAACTAGACATGTTTTTAATCACTCAGGCAATCAAGGTTATAGGGAAAAGGCAAAAAAGTGGAACTGAGGATTATCAGAGCAGTCATGATCTCATTGAGTAGCCGAGCAGCCTGGATGGGCTGAATGGCCTCATTCTGCTCCTATATCAAATGGTCTTACAATGCTGTTTATCCAGAGTCACGGGTTGGAACAGTTGAAAATGGCCTGCAAAAGCATAATCAAACTCAATAGATTTTTTTACTACAATCCAATTTTATGTGGTCATATCGCTGATGCTAGCATTTTAAAAAAAAATTCCAGGTTTGTTTAATTAAATTTCCACCGCTCCCACACAGGTATGATTTAAACACATGTCTCTGGATGACAAGTGTAGTGACATAACCACTACACTATCCTAGCTTGCAAATTGAAGCTCAGGAGGTAATTCATCTAGTCCTTGACAATATTTATACCCCTAACTAATACTTAGAAATAGACAACATGGCCATTTATTTCAATTGTTTCAATAAATCATTTATTAATTATTTCAAATAGACTGTTTCAATTTATTATTGTGGAAACTAGCTGCCTACAAGTTGGTCTCCCTTTTTCTACAAGACTGAATAAGGCTTGAAAAGTATTTTGCCAGCTGCGAAGCGCTCTGGAACTCAAGAGGTTGTGAACGGTACTATATAAATGAAAGCATTTCCTGCTTGAGATCACAGTCTGCAAATTGAATGGAACCTTTACCCTGTTTGAAGTGGTAGGGTTGGAACTAAGGTTCTCATTGAACTCATAAACTGGTGTCCCAACTTCTCTCTCTCGAACACGCACACACTCAAGTAAGCTACACTGTCTGGAGCTAATGTTCAATTTAATCCAGTTTATGATGCTAACCGCTGCAGGTATAAATGACCTTGTTCACTACTTAGAAAAAGCAGAAAACAGCAATTTCATCACTGTTCCTTGCTTTTTTTTTTGTTATTTTTCAGAGCAACCACAGCAGGTGATGAAAGGGATTGAACAATTGAACTAAGTTTCAAATTATACACAACAAAAACAGAAAGTCCTGGAGAAACTCAGCAGGTCTGATAGCATCTGATGAGACAAGTTATTGAGCCCTGTTCCAAACATATTAACTGTTTAGATACATGTGACAAGAGATGCAAAACTGCGTTTTTTATTTCATTCGTGGCATATAGGTATCCCTGGCAAAACCAGCATTTATTACTTCCTACCAAATTACTCTGGAACTAAGTGGCTCTCAGGCCATTTCGGAGAATGCTTAAAAGTAAACCACATTGCTTTTGGACTGGACTCATATTTAGAACAAAGCAGGATGTTAGTGAATGAGATATGTTGTTTCAACACTCGATGGTGGATTAGTGCTTACCAGTACTGAGTCAAGCTTACAAATTCCAGGTATATTAATTAAAATTAAATTGCACCAGCTACCGTGAACATGTCCTCAGTTCATCCAAAGAAACAAGAAGTGCTGGAGAAACTTACCATGGTTTGAAAAAAAAGTCATGTTGGATGTGAAACTTTAGCTCTGTTTCTTACTCCACGGATGCAACCAGACCTGCTGAATTTCTCCAGGGCTTTCCATTTTTAATTCAAACTTCCTGTATTCTCAGTCATTTGTTTTATGTCCCCAATGCTTTAGCCTGGGTCTCTGGATTACTACTCCAGTGACATTACCATTATGCCCTCACCTCTCCCTAAATAGAAACATAGAAGATAGGAGCAGGAGGAGGCCATTCGGCCCTTCAAGCCTGCTCCATCATTTGTCACAATCATGGCTGATTATCCAACTCAATAGCCTAATCCTGCTTTCTCCCCATAACCTTTGATCCCATTCACCCCAAGTGCTATAGCTAACCGTCTCTTGAATACATTCAATGTTTTGGCATCAACTACTTCCTGTGGTAATGAATTCCACAGGCTCACCACTCTTTAGATGAAGAAATGTCTCCTCATCTCCGTCCTAAATGGTCTATCCCGAATCGTCCGATTGTGACCCCTGGTTCTGGACACACCCACCATCGGGAACATCCTCCCTGCATCTACCCTGTCCATTCCTGTTAGAATTTTATAAGTCTCTGTGAGATTCCCCCTCATTCTTCTGAATTCTAGCAGAAACAATCCCAACCTAGTCAATCTCTCCTCATACATCAGTCTCACCATCCCTGGAATCAGCCTGGTAAACCTTCACTGCACTCTCTTGAGAGCAAGAGCATCTTTCCTCAGAGAAGGAGACCAAAACTGCACACAATATTTGAGGTGTAGTCTTACCAAGGCCCTGTACAACTGCAACAACACATCCTTGCATCTGTACTCCACCTCTTGCCATGAAGGCCAACATACCGTTTGCCTTCTTTACCGCCTGCTGCACCTGCATGCTCACCTTCAGCGACCGGTGCACAAGGACACCCAGGTCCCGATGCACACACCCCCATCCCCATTTACAGCTGTTCAAGTGGTAATCTGCCTTCTTGTTTTTGCTTCCAACATGAATAACCTCACATTTATCCAAATTATACTGTATCTGCCATTGGTTTGCCTACTCACCCAGCCTGTCGAGATCATGCTGAAGGATAACTACAATCTCATCACTCCCCCACCCAACTTGGTAACTTCTGCAAACTTCGAGATGTTACGTTTTGTTCGTTCATCCAAATCATTAATATATATTATTAACATATATATATATAATAAATGTATATGCTGAGGTCCCAGCACCAATCCCTGCAGCACCCACTAGTCACTGCCTGCCAATTTGAAAAGGACCCGTTAATTCATACTCTTTGTTTCATCTCTGCCAACCAGTTTTCTGTCCATCTCAATACACTTGCCCCAATCCCACGTCAAACGCTTTCTGAAAGTCCAAATATACCACATCGACTGACTCCTTCTTGTCAACTCTACTTGTTATATTTTCATGGAATTCCAACAGATTTGTCAAGCTTGATTTCCCCTCCATAAATCCATGCTGACCCTGTATTATCCCACCACTGCTTTCTAAATGCTCTGCTATAAAGTACTTAATAATGGATTTGAGAATTCTCCCCACTACTGATGTTAGGCTCATTGGTCTATAATTCCCTGTTTACTCTGTACCTCCCTTTTTGAATATTAGAGTGACATTAGCTATCCCACAATCTGCAGGGGCTGTTCCAGAGTTTACAGAATTCTCAAAGATGACCACCAATGCATCCACTATTCCTAGACCCACTTCCTTAAGTACTCCAGGATTTAGATTATCAGGCCCTGGGGATTTATCCACTTTCAATCCCATCAATTTTCCCAGCACCATTTCTCTACTAAAAGTGATGTCAAGTCACTGCCAGGTTGACCATTTTGTACATGAGGTTTTTTGCTTAAGCTCAAAATACAAGGATAGTTTGACAAGATACTTCACAAAAGGTTAAGTGATAAGAACCCACGATGTTGGAGATAGTGTATTGGCATGGATAGAAAACAGGCTCATGGGCAGGAAACAGTGAGTGGGAATAGGACATTCTTTTTTGCGTTGGTGACCCATGACCTGTGGGGATTCCACAGGGATCAGGGCAGTGACTGCAACTGTCTACAATGAATAATAAGGAAGGAAGTGAATGTACTGCAGCCAAATTTGCAGAAGACCCTCAAACAGATGGAAAGATTGGTTGCGAAGACACAACCAGTTTACAGAGATAGATTAAGTAAAGTTGGTAAATGGCGTATAATGTATGCAAATGCCAAGATGTTCATTTTGAAGGGAGAACAAAAGAACAGAGTATTATCTAAATAGAGAAAAACTGCAGAAAGCTACAACACTAGAGGACTTGCAGGTCCTTTTGCACAAAACACAGAAAGCTATCACACAGGTGCAGCAGGTAATCAGAAAGATTAATGGAATATTGGCCCTTATTTCAAGGGAGTTGGTGTATAAGAACCTGGAAGTCTTACTGCCGCTGAAGTTCTGTGAGCAGTTTTGGTCTTCATTTTTAAGGAAGAATGTCAGTTCGTTGGAGACAATTCAAAGGAAGTTCATTAGAATGATCTCCAGTATGGAGGGATTTTTTTATGGGCAAAGATTAAACAGGATAAATGCTGAGAGGATGTTTCCCTAATGGGAGAGTCTAGGAAAAGAGGGTATAGCCTCAGAATAAAGATATAACAATTTAAGACTGAGGTGAGGAGGAATTTCTTCTCTCAGAGGGTTGTGAGTCTTTGGAACTCCTTGCCACAAGAGCTGTAGTCTCTTCTTGCATATTTAAGTCTGAAGTAGATAGATTCTTGATCAGAAGGGGAGTCAAGGTTATGGGAAAGGGCATGAAGATGGATGTGAGGAATTTTGGATCTTCAATGATCCTCCTGAATGGCAGATCAAGCTTAAGGGACCTAACAGCCGCCTCCTATTCCTATTCCTGTTCCTTATGGGTTTATGGTCTTCAATGCTTGCTTCTGGTTTAACCTGGGATTATTCCATGATGGTACTTCCATTTGCTTGTTTGTAAACTCTTCACTGATTTTTAATTAAAATGAAATTACTCCAGATATTTTTGTACAAATTGTGTGTTTCACAGGTTTTGAACTCTGCAAACTATATGACAAGAGAATGTCTTGCAAAGGTTTTTTTTTAACTCACTCATAGTCAACAGTAGAAATTCTTGCCTGCGGATAAATTTATGACATTATATCTTTTGCAAGAACTTACTTGGCTTGAATTGCAAATGAATTGCATGTGTGGTAAGCATTAACACGTCCTTGGCACAAATTGGGACAGACGTAACTTATGAATAGGCATGTATTTCCAGATAGAGTTATACAGCACACCTCTGCATGAAAATGTTATCCCTTAGGTCACTTTCAATCATTCTCCTCTCACCTTAAAAATATGCTGTTTAGTTTTGAACTCCCCTAGTGAAGGGAAAAGTCCTTTGCTGTTAACCTTATCTATCCAGTGTCAATTTATGCTGGGAGATCACCCAGAAAGGACTTTCTTTTGAAGACCTAGTTTCTTGTAACAACTCAGGTCTGTGTGCACAACAGCCATGCTTTGAGTGAAAAGTTAAAAGCCAGAATCCATTAACCATCACAAATGGACATTAAAGGTCCTGTGGCACTATTTTGAAAAAAGGAATTCAAACATGGCCAGTTGTCCTGGGCTAATATTTATCCCTAAACTAATCTCACCTCAAGAATGGATGGTCTTTTCACAAACTCAACACTGTTTGTGGGACTTCGCTGGGTACAAATTTGTTGCCATGCTCCTTATGTAATAGCAGCGATGATACTTCAAATGTATTCAGAAGATGATGATGGTGTGCTTTTCTATTTCCCAAGGTTGCAAAAGACTCTACGATAGGGTGCTGGGAATCTAATTTGAGTACAGGAAATGCTGGCAACATTCAGGTCTGGCAACATTTCTGATGAGACAAACAAGTTAACCTTTCAGATCTGTAACATTTCATCAGAACCAAGTGCAAGGCCTTAACAGATAAAGGCCGTGATTTTGAAGCTGTTTGGAGTAAAGCAATATTGAATATAGAATCAAAGAAAAGAAGCAGGACACATTTCTAATAAGCTACAGAAGAATTGAATTGTGCACCTAGAGGGAGTCAATGGCCTAGTGGTATTAATCCAGAGATTCAGACAACGTTATGAGGACCCAGGTTCGAATCCTGCCACGGCAGATGGTGGAATTTGAATTCAATAAATATCTGGAATTAAGAGTCTAATGATGACCACAAATCCATTGCCAATTGTCAGGAAAAACCCACCTGGTTCACTAATGTCCTTCAGGGAAGGAAACTGCCATCCTTACCTGGTCTGGTCTAAATGTGACTTCAGACCCACTGCAATGTGATTGACTCTTAACTGCTCTCTTGGCGATTATTGATGGGCCATAAATGCTGCCCTAACCAGCAACACCCTCATGAATGAATAAAAGAGAAAAAAACATAAATTGTACATTGCACAATACCACCAGCTGAACTTCCTCCTGGCAACTGAAATCTGTTGCTATCCTACATTGTTGTTCTAAGTATGTCACCTGTTGTCATTAATTAAGCAAATCTTTTAAAATAAAATGAAATATATTTAACTGGAATTGAGTCTTAAAACTCCACACTCAGTTAATAAGGGTAGAATTAACCTCGACTGGAATGTGGCTATTGAGGACATCTAATGAAAATAGAAAAATGTCAGTAACATATTTCTGACGGTATTCTTACAGCACAGTTAAAGTACAAAGACAAAAAGAGGGCATTAAAACTGATTCAGAGATAGTAGGAATTGCCGATGCTGGAGAATCTGAGATAACAAGGTATAGAATAGAGCTGGATGAACACAGCAGGCCAAGCAGCATCAGAGGAGCAGGAAAGATGATGTTTCG
>JAHRHZ010000098.1:35667670-35742682 GCA_024137785.1 Ginglymostoma cirratum
AAGGGTCCAGATCCAAAACATCAGCTTTCCTGCTCCTCTGATGCTGCTTGGCCTGCTATGTTCATCCAGCTCTACACCTTGTTATCCCTATAACATAAAAAGAGGAATTGGTATAACTATAACTCTATCAAAATACTTAACAAACTAATATTATTGAATTACAACTCATCATCTGTTTCAATATAGCAGCATCCCATAAACACACCCCTGCAAAGGCAAATTCAGCAAAACAGATTCCCTTCACTTTTTATCACATTCAGTCAAGAAGGAACACTGACAGAATGAATCAAACAGCAAAGAGAGAACTCAAGGTTTTTTTTTGCAGCAGAGAGATAGCTGTATGTACCAGCTTCAACTCCCAAACCCCCACTCCAAAAACTGTAAGCAGAACTAAAACCCCCCTGTGTGAGCCTGACTCCACCCACTCATGCTCGTTTTGACCAATTTTAAAAAAGCCCAAAGCTATTTGCACTGCTTACCATGGAGCAGACACCTTTGCACAGAATTTACAATACCCCTCTTCAAGAAAAATGGGACAGACAGACCCCTCTTAGAGGCAAATATCATTACACAAGCCTTAAAGAGAAAAATAAATTGCCCCTTCCCGAGTTAGAAGGCTCCTAATTCTTTTACCTGTGTCCCCCAGTTCTGGATTCTCCCACAAGGGGAAATATCCCTCAACATTGTCTCTGTCAAGTCCACTCAGGATCTTACATCCCTCGGTCTTCAAGTTCCAATGGGAATGGGCCCAACCTGCTCAACCTTTCCTCAAACCTTTCTAGTTCAGCTCAACACTCTCCATCTCAGCTTTTGGGTGTAACCTCCCTAGAAAGGCTTTTCCAAGAGACTGTCAAAGTAGAGTGGCCTTTCATAATCGGAAACAAGCAGAAGATTCGTAGGCTTCTTGAGTGGGGAGAATGTGTATCAGATTCTGGAGATGACATATGTAAAATGCATCAAGGGAACAGTTAGAATTTTATATTATACATTGAGCAAACAATAAAAAAAAATAAGAGCACATCAATGACTGAAATATCCACAGAGGCAGTGACTTTTGGAAAGGAAATGCCCACTATCAGGAATTAAATATTTCGTAAACTAAAATACAGAGTTTACCATTTATTTTGCATGAGCAAATTAGGTTGCTCTGAGTTTTGAAATCTTGTTTAATTATTTATTGCAGTTTTGTTGTATTTGCAGAGCCATTGCAGATTTTACAGCACATTCGATAACTACATTTCTAAAGTACTTTCTCAGCTGTAAGATGCTTTGGGACAGTCTGAAGTTGTATATGGCTCTTTATAAATGCAGTTCATTCTTTCTTCTGCCACACATAGACACTTTCATGAAGTTTACACTCATCTGCTTTTAAGTAAAACCCAATGTTGGCCCAATTTGAAAGAAGTGTTTTTATGACACCATATTGTTGTAGACTTGAGGTCAATCCCAGCTTTATGTACTTATGATGTATCCTTTCTGTCCCCACAGAACTCCAGATGTTCAGTTGAGGAATGTGCAAAACACTGTTGATATCAGGGAGAGCTAACATGAAGGAGTAGGGAGGAAGGGGAACAGGGTGGTAATGGTGATATCAAGGATGAGGCAGTGGGGCAAAATGGGCAGCAGGAGTCACAAAAAAGGTGTTTGTGGTCAAGTAATCTGAAGCACAAAGGGACTGGGAGTCCTCATTCAGATTTGCTTAAGGTTAACATGTAGGTTCAGTTGGCAGTTAGCATGGCAAATGCAATATTAGCATTTATTTCGAGAGGGCTAGGCTATAAGAACAGAGATGGATTGTTGAAGCTGCAAAAGCTCTGGTCAGACTGCATTTGGAATATTGTGAGCAGTCACTAAGGACGGATGTGCTGGTATTGGAGAGGGTCCAGAGGAGGTTTATAAGAATGATCCTGGGGATGAAGGGCTTGTCAAATGAGGAGTTGTTGAGGACTCTGTTTCTATACATGATGGAATTTAGAAGGATGAGGGAGAATCTGATTGCAACTTACAGAATATTGAGAGGCCTGGAGACAGTGTACACGCAAAAGATATTTCCGCTAGTCAGAGAGTCTAGGACCCGACAGTACAGCCTCCGGAAGAAGGGGTGACCTTTTAGAGCTGAGACGTGGAGGAATTTCTTCAGCCAGAGGCTGGTTAATTTGTGAAACTCATTGCTACAGAGGGCTGTGGGAGCCAAATCATTGAGTGCATTTAAGACAGAGAAAAATAGGTTCTTGATTAGTAAGGGGATCAAAGGTTACAGGGGAGAAGGCAGGAGAATGGATTGAGAAACATATTAGCCATGATCAAATGGTGGAGCAGACTTGATTGACCATATGGCCTAATTCTACTCCTGTGTCTTATGATTCTATTGTAATGAAATAGAGTGAACAGTACAATGTGATAGGGAAAACTGCAACTGGAGACAGGGTATAACAAAGCAAAATATAATACCCTCACCTTGGAGTTACAAACAGGAAGTGAGTGAGTCAAATTTTTAAAAGTCCAATGTTGAACACTGACATTGTTTTTTAAATGCTAGAATAAACAAAACTGACACTTTCCATGGCTTCAATTGAAATTTCATCAGTTACATGTTGATTCCTATCGTTAGAAACTCCAGTAGACCCCAGTATAGGGAACAGAAGCCAACCATTCAGCCCCTCTAACCTTTCCTGTCATTTAGTGATTCAATGGCCGATTAATGATCTAGTTCTGTGCACACTCCCTTTCCCCCATTCCTTCTTACCTCTGGTTCTCAAAAATCTTATCAGCCCTGGATTTAAAATTAGCAATTGATTTACCATAAATAATCACTTGTGGAATTAAGTGAATTCCAAATCTATTCAAATACTTTTGTGTGCTTTCTAATTTCAGTCCTGAAAGGTCTAAAACTTAGAATACTTCCCCTCACCCTAGACTGTGCAACCAGCAGAAGCAGTTTCTCTTTACCCATCTTCTCTGATCCTCTTCTTATCTTGAATATCTTTAATGTTCTAATTTCCAGGAAATACAGCCCTACTTTGTTGTCATCTCACTTCGTAGCTTTATCCTTGGAAACAGGTATCGTTTTGGTAAACTTGGACCACACTCCAAGGTACATTCCAAAGGTGTGTTGCCAAGAACTAGAGAAGGTATTCGATACCGGGTTTGCCGTGCTGTGAGAGCATTTGCTGCTACACCAGCTGTTTCCTGCCTTCTTGCAACTGACTTGCTGCATCTTGCAATTATTTGCACACTGCTGAAGCCAGGTTCCTATCAGTGTGAAGCTCAAATTAAAACACATGTTTCATTTTCAAATGCTAGGCAGGCTCAAACATGAACACATCTAGTATTCCATTACCCCATTATTCTAAAACTCTTTACTCTTAAATCAATGCCGTACTGAACACCACTGATAAAGCTGAGGATTATGAAGACTAACACGCCAACATTTTTAAAATTTGTTTGTGGGACGTGGGTGTTGCTGGCTGGCCCCAGCATTTTTTGTCTGTCCCTAGTTGCCCCTTGAGAAGGTGGTGGTGAGCTGCCTTTTGAACCACTGCAGTCTACCTGCTGTAGGTTGACCCACAATGCCATTAGGGAGGGAATTTTGATACAGTGACAGTGAAGGAACGGTGATATATTTCCAAGTCAGGATGGTGAGTGGCTTGGAGGGGAACTTGAAGGGTGTGGTGTTCACATATATCTGCTGCCCTTGTCCTTCTAGATGAAAGTGGTCGTGGGTTTGGAAGGTATAGCAGTCATAGGACTTTTTGGATTGTGTCGCAGTTTCAAGGACCACTCCAATGCAAGAGCAGGAGTTTGACTCTGAAACTTCAGGGATTTACTAAGGAAGTGGTGTTGTGGTGAATTGTTCACTGAATGTCTCATCTAGTGGAAGCCAAAGATCCCAAAGCAGCCTTGTAAGGAACGCAGGTGTTAGGAGAATTCTGCTGGTGCCCTGCTTGACAATCAACCTTCAAACAATACAGCCGGAAAGAAAAAGCAATCAGATTGAGCTAGAAATTAGTCTGGGTGCTGGCCCTGGGAGAAAGCTCAGAGGCTGTCCAAAATTGGGTCAGTGGTGTTATTTAAATAGTGGGGGCAATGGCTTAGTGGTATTATCACTGGACTATTGACCTGGACACCTGGGTTCAAATCTTGCCATGGCAGATGGTGAAATTTGAATTCAATTAAACATTTGGAATTAAGAGTCAATTGATGACCATAAAATCAGTGTCAATTGTCATGAAAATCCAACCTGACTCACTAATCTCCTTTAGGGAAAGAAATCTCCCATCCTTACCTGGTTTGACCTACATGTGAATCTCCAGACCAACAGCAATGTGGTTGACCCTTAACTGCCCTCTGGGCAATAAATGCTGGTCTAGCCAACGATGCTTACATCCTGTGAATGAATAAAAAAAATGTAGATTTGGTGGCAATCAGTGTCTTTAAGGGGTCTCGATTATGTGGATGTCTGTGATATGGTTTGAGGTACTATCACAAAGGATGTTGCCTAAGTGTGAGTTCTTTCTTTCCAGTTCATTTAGTCATTTATTTAGTCACTACTAAGTCGGATAGATGGGAGTTCCTGGGGTATGTGGCACTGGCATTATGCAAAATGCTCACCTCCATGACAACAGATATTTGTGCCTCCAGAGCAACGTATTGTTGCTGAAATGCTACAGGATACCTCTTGCGAGACCGCTATGTGAGTACCTTTCTATGATATGTTAAAAAAAGGTAAAGCCTTGCATTTTAATAGCACCTTTCAATACTGCAGTATGTCCCAAAAATGCCTTAATTACAATGCCTTAAAAAGAGCCAATTCAGTGCTTTTCAAAATGCAGTTACTGTAAGGGGTCAGTTAGCTGGATGGCTGGTTTACAACACAGAGTGATGTTAACAGTGTGTGTTCAATTCCTGCACTAGCTGATATTACCAGAAAAGACTCTCTTTCTTAACCTTCCCCCACCTTGCCTAAGGTGTGCAGACCCTCACTTTAAACCACAACCAGTTGTCTCTCTCTCTCTGTCATGGGAGAGAAAACCTATGCGTCTTTGCCTTACCCACTGCTGTGGCATAGGAAAAAGCGACAAGTTATCTCCAGTGCAAGAACATCATTACGATCAGATGATTCATTGATTGAGGGGTAATCATTGGCCAAGACACTGGGAGAAGTGCAAGTGAGCCATGTCCCGTTCATTGAAATCTCGCCTTGTGTCTTATATCTTCAACTCTCACCACTGCCAGCGTCTTACATTGTTGGGTCCAACTACCCAAACCATCTGCAATGTCTTGAATAGCTTTGTTACCACCAATCCTTCATGCTGATGGTAGTCTAGACTACTCATAGTACATGGTGATGGATGCCCGCATGAGACAGAAGAAAACATATGGTTTTGATTAATCAGAATATGTTTATAATGTATTGCTTAATAGCTAGTTACATCATATCTAAGGTACATTATAGTGCACAGTTCAGGTCTCCTTCTCCAAGGAACGAAGTTCTATGAAGGGTTTACCAGACTGTTTCCTGGGATGGCAGGACTGACGTTTGAAGAGAGACAGGATCAGTTAGGGCTTTATTCCCTGGAGTTTAGAAGAATGAGGCGGGGTTTGTCTCATAGAAATCTACAACGTTTTAACAGAATTGACAAGGTAAACTCAGGAAGGATGTTCTTAATATCCAGGGAGTCTAGAGCCAGAGGTCACAGTCTGAGGATATGGAGTAAGTCACTTAGGACTGAGATGAGGAGAAATTAGAGAGTGGGGAGCTTGTGGAATTCTCTGTCACAGAAAGCGGTTGAGGCCAAAACATTGAATGTTTTCAAGAAGGAGTTAGATATAGTTCTTAGGGCTAAAGGGATCAAAGAGGGGTATGGAAGGGATGGGGGACGGGAAATGGGAATAAGATAGTGAGTTGCATGATCACCCATGATCATATTGGATTGTGCAGCAGGCTCAAAGGCCGAACGGCCTATTCCTGCTCCTATTTTCAATGTTTCTGTTAAAGCCTCCTGTGAAACATCAGACTCAACTTAAGAGTTTGAAGTAGATCGAAAGATGGACTGAGCGCAGTTTAGCTTCTCCCAGGAACAGTTCCTTATGTCCTGATGCCTAGAGCTTATTTTGTGACATTAGTTAATCCTTTTAGGTCCTAACAGCCTTATACAACATTGTGGTCTTTTACATTCTGCTGAGAGGCGTCATGACTTAACTGGGTAAAGTGCAAATAATAATTGTGTGGCACCTTTCACAACATGTGTAAAATCCCAATGAGACCAGCAAGGTAGCCATTTTGTCTGCTTGGCTGCTACCTAACAGAAAAGAAATTTACACCCTGTTTCATTATTAATAGGAAATAGCTATTTATTGTAAATCACAACTTTAACAAATAGTGCAGAAAAGAAAAGAAAACATTACTAATCTACTATTTTGTAGCTAAAACTGTACCATTTTGATACCCCAAATATACACACAGCCATTCATGATTAAGACAGAAAAAAGCCAGATGGTGTAACACATATTATATGAAAACAGAATGAACTGCGGATGCTGTAAATCAGGAACAAAAACAAAGTTGCTGAGGAACTGAGGAAGGGTCACCGGACCTGAAACGCTAACTCTGTTTTTCCCTTCACACATGCTGCCAGACCTGCTGAGCCTTTCCAGCAATTTTGTTTTTGTAACACATATTAAAGGTGGAATACTGTAGGCAAGGGAAATAAAATTCAGAAGATCAAAGTTCAGAACTCAGTGTGGGTTAAATTATCTCTCCTGATTTTTAGCATTGGTGACATATTGTATATAAATGAATGGGTGTTCTTTATTTTTAATAGCTGTTCCAGGCGACATTACAATTTTTTTTCCCAGAAGCTTTGTCAGTTTTTCTGTCTTTTCACTAAATCCAGAAGAAGAAAAGAGAGAGGGTAGATGTTTTCAGTTTCCTGGCTCTGGAGGTTTTTGTCTTCTCTGCATTTACAGATCTGTGAAAAAAGCTATCACCAGGCAGTCTTTCCTTAACTCAAAGCTTCTTGGTGCCACTTGGTCTCAAAGTAACCTCCTCGCTGCTTCAAAAAGCAACATTTTCCTGCACAGATTTTCCTGTACGCCCCTTGATTTTACCAAGTTGTAAAATTCTCCTGGCATTTTGGATATATTGCAATGTCCAAATTCCATTCCATGATAGCTCAAAAAGAGAAAAAAGTGATGTCCTTTACAGAAAGCAGACAGAGCCTTAGTTTAACTTTACATCCAAAACTTGGAATCTCTGACTGCGTATTAGTTCTCAGTATTACCCTGAGTTTCTGGTTAAATTTTGGACTCAAGTGAGGTTGGAATACACCAACTTCTGAGTCAAAGGGAAGAGCATCACCACTAGGACCTGAAAGGAAAGGACTGGAGACAGGAAATTTCAATTTCTTTTATTCTTCCAGGTGACACAAAAATGACTTATGTTGCCACAAGTATATCTTCACAAAGGAAAAACATTTAGTCAATGATACCACAGGGACATTGAAACAGGTAGTGACAAACACATAAAATCAACTGGGCAGGAAAAGATCAGCTGGTCAACACACCATGATAACTAGAGCACAGTAACTAAGCATTTATTCCCCTTTATCACTAACTTCCCACAAGCCAAGTGTAAGCGGTCAGAGTATATAGGTCTAGCATTAACTGGGGATATTTTTACACCTTTCTTAAAGAGGATTAGCCAGTCGGCTAATGTTTTGGCCTCAACCGCTTTCTGTGACAGAGAATTCCACAGGCTCCCCACTCTCTAATTTCTCCTCATCTCAGTCCTAAGTGACTTACTCCATATCCTCAGACTGTGACCTCTGGCTCTAGACTCCCCGGATATTAACAGATGTGAGGCTATCTGTTTTGGTGACAAAAACAGGAAAGCAGATTATTATCTGAATAAAGATAGATTGAGAAAGGGGAGGTGCAATGAGACTTGAGTGTCCTCCTAGACCTGGAGGAAGCTTACAGGCACAGCAGATGATGGAAGCAAATGGTTTGTTGGCCTTCATAGTGAGAGGATTCAAGAACAGGAGCAGGGATGTCTTGCTGCAATTGTAAAGGGCCTTGATGAAACCACACCTGGAGAAAAGTGTGCAGTTTAATTGAGGAAGGATGTTTTGGCTATGGGGTGAGTGCAACAAACATTTATCAGATTGATTACTGGGAAACCAGGATTGGTATATGAAGAAGGACTGGATCATTTAGGATTATATTCGATGCAGGCTAGAAGAATGAAGGGGGGATGTTAAACAAGCCTATACAAGTCTATCAGGACTAGACAGGGTAAACTCAAGAAGGATGCTCCCAATCACTGGCGAGTCTAAAATCAGTTTAAGGATAAGGGATAGGCCATTTAGGACTGAGATGAGGAGAAATTTCTTCACCCAGCGTGTGGTGAGCCTGTGGAATTCTTTGTCACACAAAGCAGTTGAGGCCAAACCATTGAAATTTTTTCACGAAGGAGTTAGATATAGTTCTCAGAGCTAAAGGGTATAGGGAGAAAATGGGAATAGGATAGTGAGTTGGATGATCAGCCATAATCATGCTGGATTGTGCAGCAGGCTCAAAGGGCCGAATGGTCTATTCCTGCACCTGTTTTCTATGTTTCTACGAGATGGTAATCACAACAGGGGAATAAATTTCCACACTAATTGACATTTAGTCTGTTACAAATTTAAGTATAAAGAAAGATCGAGTTAATGCGCCAATACCTTTAGAGCACTATTAAGTGTCGCAGGTTTATAGGAGGTGAAATTTGACTCTTAATTTAATTTTAATTAGTATAAACTGGCACTTTTATTGTTAATGAAGAACGGATCATTATGGGGTGTAATTGAAGCAAGAGAGAGCCTGGGGACATCTTTGTGCCAAGACTTGGCGCCGTGCCCACTATCATCAACTGTTGATGGAATCAGTTCCTGTAATTAATTAATGTGTAGAGTAGGAATGATATGCCAATTGAAATCCCTAGAAACAAGTGGATACAACTGGTGCAGTTTATTTCTGCTCCACTAACGCTGAGGCTGTACATATGTTTTTATTACTACTGTAATAATAATGCCATCTACACCACATCAAGAGCGCAGTTCCAGTCAATAACAATGGACGCATCTGAGGGTAATTATAACCTGGACTGTGCTGTCAGCTCGGGTTGAATGTAATCCTAAAGGCTTAATCATATGACCTCCTGCTCCCCCAACCATTCTGACCTCTACTAACTCTCTCAAACCCCCACCCAGCCATTGGTTGCCTGTCTCATTCTATCCTTGCAGTGCCACATTTTCCAACTGAAAGCAAAATGTCACTGGATAATTAGAGTCAGAGTCATACAGCGTGGAAACAGACCCTTCGGTCCAACCAGTCCATGCCGACCATATTCCCAAACTAAACTAGTCCCACCTGCCTGTGCTTGGCCCATATCCCTCTGAACATTTCCTATTCATGTACTTATCCAAATATCTTTTAAGTGTTGTAACTGTACCCACATCCACCACTTCCTCTGGAAGTTCATTCCATGCACTGACCACTCTCTGTGTAGAATAATTGCCCCTCATGACTTTTAAAATCTTTCTCCTCTCACCTTAAAAAATATGCCCTCTAGCCTTGAACTCACCCATCCCAGGGAAAAGATACGTGTCATTTACCTAATCTATACCCACAACTTTCTACACTCCAGTGAAAAAAGTTTCAGCCTATCCAACCTCTCCTTATAACTTAAACCCTTCATTCCCAGCAACATCCTGGTGAATCTTTTCTGAACCCTTTCCAATTTAATATTATTCTTCCTGTAACAGAGCAGCTGGAATTAGACACAATACTCCAGAAAAGGCCTCACCAACGTCCTGTACAACCTCAACATAATTTGCGAGTGTATCAGAGAATTTTGATGGTGCAAAAGGCCATTCAGCCCATTTTGTCACCATCAGCTCTCTGAATACGCATCTTACCTTTGTGCCATTTTCCTGTCTTTTTCCCCATATCCCAACACACTATTTCTATTAAAATAATCACCCAAAGCTCTCTTGAATGCTCCAACTGAACCTGCTACCGCCAGATTCCAGGCAGTGTATTCCAAACCCTAATTACTCGCATGTTTCCCACATCATATGTGTTTGTTTTGCAAATTACTTTAAATCTGTGCCCTCTTGTTCTCGAGCCTTTTATGAACAGGAACAGTTTCTCCCTGTTTATTCTGTCCAAATCCCTTATGGTTTTGAAAAATTCATCTTTGCATTCCTTTCTCTAACGAAAACAGCCGTAACTTCTCTGATCTTACTTTGTAAACCTCTTCCGCGCTCTCTCCAATGTGTTGGCACCCTCCTGAACTGTGTAGTGCTGAAAACCGGACACAATACCAGCTCACAATAGCAGAAGTCTAACAAGTCTCCTTTATGAGTTCAGCATAGATTAGCTACTGTCAAGTGATCCTTATTGCCATCTGCAATATTTTGTAACTAACAAACCAAGGTGTTCAAAGAAAGTGGAAATTAACACATTGTTTTTATCTTCAATGCCCCCACAATTTCTCCCCAAAAGTTGCCCAACGCTGGGTCTAAGAGACTGAAATTTAATTTCAGGTGATGCCAGAGAAATCTTGCAGGGTTGGCGCCTGAGCCTTCTCGAGCAACTCATTACTCTAATCACTGACCTCAGTCCACATGCCCTCTTTACAGTAGAGAGCAGAGGACTCTGACCTTCTGCCCAGGGGAGGGAGGGAGTCACCTAGGCTGTGTTGAACTTTCAAATATGATTTCCAGAAGGCCAATGACTCAAAGCCAATTGGATTTGATCTATCGCAGATCAATGTACCCTTAAGGCTGTGCTTTTAGTTTTAATTCATTCAGAGGATGTAAGCATCACTGGCTAGGCCAACGTTTATCGTCCTGAGGGCAGTTAAGAGTCAACTACGTTGGCTGTGGGCCTGGAGTCACAATTAGACAGGAACAGAAAAGGACTGCAGATTGCCTTCTTTAAAGGGTATCAGTGAACCAGATGGGAATTTTGACAATCAATAGTGCTTACTTGATAATCATTAGACTCTTAATTCCAGATTTTCATTGAATTCAAATTCCACCATCTGCCGTGGCAGGATTTGAACCTGGGTCTCCAGAATATTAACCTGGGACGCTGGATCAATTGTGATTGATAACACCACTAGGTCACCTGAAACCTTTTCCAATATGACCTCATTTTAAACGATGAGACACCCAGGGTGAGAAGGTTTGGTGGTCAGAGACCAGTGGTGGGGAGTGGGGAGGGTGAAATTGTGCAGACTGGAGGCAGTCTGGGACAGAGTGGGAAAGGAGTCGTGAGTGTGGGGGGTGGTGGGCGTTTGTGAAGGTGCAGCAGTGAGTTGGGAGAGTAAGGGAAGTGGATGCGAGGATCAGCAAAGGACTTTTAAAAGTTGAGGGTAATTGACAGTGGGGAGTAGTTGTGGTGAGGGGTCTGCTGTTGTTGGTGAGGCTTACAGTATGGTCCTGAGGCCCTGAAATGTTCTGACACCAATTCACAGTAACTGACAGTGAATTGCTGCCCTCTCTCACTCACTAGTCCCCTCCTTGTTTCTGGCTCTCACAGTTACTGCCCCTCTACTACTCACTGGTCCCTGACCCTACCACTCGCCTCATCCCTACCGGACACTGATTTTCCCTGGCAACCCACTGCGTCTTTCTCCCGAACCCGCTGTCAGAAGCGCACCAGCGAAACGAGGGGAAGCGAACGAGGGAGTGGGAGGGATGATGGATGGGAGAGTGAATCAAAGAAATGTCACAGTGTGGAGGTCTGATGGCACAGTACCTCTGAGCCAGGAGATCCAGGTTCAAATCCCACCTGCTGCAGAGGTGTGTAATAGCATGCCTAAACAGGTTGATTAGAAAAATCTAGCAGGGAGGCCAATTGGTCTGTTGGATCAAGGTGGTAAGTAGGTGTGGTGGCAGTAATGGGACAGCATGTAAAGTGGCCCCCAGGGCAGCACAGTGAATATCACCAGATGAAACTCAACGCCACAAAACAACAACCAGCCAGACTCTTGTTGCAGAGCATACTGCAGAGTTGTAATTCATTCATAGCGATCAGTTCCAAGCCTACGTTTGTCTCTGCAGTGATCATCACTGTCTTACAGGAGGGGAAGACATTGCTCAATCCAATGCCTCACTGTGGGGAGTTACAACTCAAGGTTCAGCGTTTTCAGCTCTGAGGCCTGTTTTCCCACATTAATTTCTGTTTTTCTCTCCAACTTTCTCCCCTCTCACTGTGGCATGGCCCCCTACTTCCCCGATGAGAAAGATCAGCTGGTCAACACACCATGATGATGGTGACAATGTTGGGATGAACACATTCCTGGAGATTCGACCAAATGACTTCACAAATCCCTATTCCTGCTTTCACCATTGGCCACCCTGATGCCTGGGACCAATTGTGGAGCAAATAGATTGATTGGATGTTTCCCGACTTCATTTTAACAACCCTGTTTCACATCATTGTGGTTTCACCTCATATCAAAGAAGTAAAATTGTACAAAGACAATTTGAAAATAAATGCGTTTTATTTTCAGGGCCTTGATTTTTTTTTCCCACATTGCTTAAGGCCATGTCCTGGAAATCAATCTTCAATTCCTCGACTGTCCAGAACAATCTTGTAAAGTTGGCAGCCCAACAGGTCAGTCGTCAGAGGAATTAAAACCAGAGCTCAAGCAAAGGTTTACCCCATTTGTTGGAGCTCCAGACAGGATAGCCCAAATTATCAAGCTTGCCTTTGATAAGGAATGAACTGGTCCTCCTTTCATATTCACTCACCCCCTGAGTTGGACAAAGCTAGTTTAATTCCATATACCTTTCTCCTAAGCTAAGTTACTTGATGTTTTAAAAGGTGTCAAATTAACCAGGCTTTCTTGAATTAACGAAAGAGTGAGTTTATGAGCTAATAAATGCAAGAAGAAAAAGTAGTACAACACAAATACGCACAGATTAAAAATAAGAAATGTGTCCAAAAACCAAAAAAAAAAATCTGGGCTCAAATCTGTTTTATTAATTAAGAGAAAATAGTAGAACTGGGGAAGGGTTGTTGCATTGGATGCTACCAGTAATGTCAAATTTGGTGATTAAGCAGCTAATTTTGACAATTTTGGCGTTGCAGTTTGACTGAAATTCTTTTGAACATAAACAGAAGTTGCTGGAAAAGCTTAGCAGGTCAGGCAGAGTCTGTGAAGAAAAATCAAAGTTAACGCTTCGGGTCCATGACGCTTCCTCAGAACTCTGAATCCTTTGATCAGCTTCCCTTCAACAGTGGCTGGCTGGAGTACTAAGGGGAAGAGAGAGTGTTTTTCTTCTTTTTTCCTGCAGTGCAGGCGTGTTTTATGACTGTTCCCAAACTGTGATGTTCACAGAACACTAAAAAGTATATTGGACCACTAATGCATATAGACCAGTGATTGCAAACAGTTATACTTTTATTTGTAAAACACAGCCATGTCTGCTGCAGATGGTTTCCTGTTGAGGTGGTGGGAGTGGGTAGTTAGCCTCTCGTTATCTCTTCCTTGTTGGTCTTTCTGTTTGAAGTTTCCTTGGCTCTGTACAGTTGTGATATTCCATGGGTCCACAGAGGATTCTGCCAGACAGCGACCGAATTTACATCCACAAGTGTCTTTAGCTGCAGTCAATCATCAGTAAAGTGATGGAAGGTGTCATCAACAGTGCTATCAAGCAGCGCCCGCTCAGCAATAACCTGCTCAGTGATGCCCAGTTTGGGTTCTGTCAGGGCCACTCAGCTCTTGACCTCATTACAGCCTTGGTTCAAACATGGGCAAAAGAGCTGAATTCCAAAAGGTGATGTGAGAGTGACAGCTCTTGACATCAAGGCTGCATTTGACCAAGTGTGGCATCAAGGAGCCTGAGCGAAAAGAAATCAGAGAATATCAGGGCGCTAAATAAAAACTGAAAGAACTGTAGATGCTGTAAATCGGGAACAAAAATGAAGTTGCTGGAAAAGCTCAGCAGGTCTGGCAGCATCTGTGAAGTAAAAAATCAGAGTTAATATTTCGGGACTGAGGAAGGGTCACCAGACCCAAAAAGTTAACTCTGATTTTTTCTTCAAAGATACTGCCGGACCTGCTGAGCTTTTCCAGCAACTTCTGTTTTTGTTCAATATCAGGGTGCTGGTTGGAGTCATGAATGGCACACAGGTAGATGGTAGTGGTTGTTGGAGGTCAGTCATCTCAGCTCCAGGACATCTCTGCAGGATTTCCTCAGAGTAATGTCCTAGGCCCAACCATCTTCAGCTGCTTTAGCAATGACCTTCCCTCCATCATAGGGTCAGAATTGGGGATGTTCGCTTGTGATGACACCATTTGTGACTCCTCCTATACTGAGCAGTCCATGTTTAACTGCAGGAAGTCTGGACAATATCTAGGCTTGTGCTGACAGGTGGCAAGTAACATGCCACACAAATACCAGCCAATGACCATGTCCAATAAGAGACAGTCTAATCACTGTCCTTTGACATTCAATGGTGCTACCATCAGTGTCAACCCCACTGTCAACATCCTTGGGATTACCATTGACCAGAAACTCAATTAGACTCGCCATGTAAACACAGTGGCTACAAAAGCAGGTCAGAGCAAAGGATACTGCAGCAAGTAACTCACCTCCTGACTCCCAAAATCTTGTGCACCATCTACAAGGCACAGTCATGAGTGTGATGGAATGCTCCCCATTTGCTCGGATGGGTGCAGCTCCAACAATACTCAAGAAACTCAAGATCATCATATCCACAAGTAGTTTGGGTTTCTGATCCATCTTCATGACGCAGGTAACCCAAGGCCTTGTGTTTTGTAACAATAGCTTGACTATCAACGTCAGGATATAATCTTGCCCATATGTGGATATATGCATTCAAAGATCATTCAGTAGGGGTCAAGAATTAATTCAACTTCCACTTTGTCCAGGCCCATGATTATCCAAAACTTAGCAGATGGAATATGATATGCAACAATGTGAGGTTACGTACTTTGCCAGGAAGAATAGAGTAACTGAATTTTATTTAAATGCAGAAAGACTACAGAATGTTATAGCACAGAGGGATTTGGGATGCTGGCCTTTACTAGAAATGGAATGGAGTATAATATAGGGAGAACTTACTAAAACTATGAAAGATATGATTGAGACCACAGCTGGAATATTGAGAACAATTTTGGTCTCCTTATCTAAGGAAAGATATGTTGGCATTGGAGGCAGTCCATAGATGATTCACTAGATTGATCCCAGGTATTGAAGGATTTTCTTAAGAGGAGAAGTTGAGGAGATTGAATTTTACTCATTGGAATTTAGAAAAATGAAAGGCAACCTTGTTGAAATAAAAAAAGGTTCTTATGGGGTTTGACAAGGTTCATGCAGGGAGGTTATTTCCCTGATTCTAGGACCAGAGGGTGCAATCTCAGAGTAAGAAGTCGCTCAGTTAGGACAGAGATGAGGAGAAATTTTTTCTCTCAGAAGGTAATGAATCTGTGGAATTCTTTATCCGCAAAGGGCTGTTGAGGTTGGGTCTTTAAGTATATTCAAGGCTGAGATAGACAGATGTTAATCAGTCATGGTTGTGGGAAAAGGCAGGAAACTGGATTTGAGGATTTTCAGATCAATCATTCTCTCAGCGAATAGTGAGCAGACTTCATGGAGCTGAATGGCCTACTTCTGCTGCTATGTTTCATTATATCCATGCTGTGTTGTGCCTTGCAGGGGGTATTGCGGATCAGATCTGTTTGTACTGATGAGGAGAGGGACTGGTCCATCATATTGTCCCAAACAGTTATCACACAACTCCTGGAGAAACTCTCCATGTGGTTGGATGACATCCTAGCATCCTCCCACTATTCATCTTGCAATCTTCCTGGGAATGTTGGAAGCACGTAGTTACAACTCCAAAACCAATTCAACAACAATAACTTGTATTTAAATAAACCTATATCCCAGTAAAACCATCCCATGGCACTTTACAGGAAAGTTATCAGATAAAATTTGACACAAAGCCACATAAACGAAGAAATTAGGAAATATGACCAAAGGTTTAGTCAGGGAGCAAGGTTTGTCGCACTGCCGTGTAGGTGAAAAGTGAAGTGGAGAGATTTAGGGAAGGAATTCTAGCGTTTAGGGCCCAGTCTGTTGAAGGCTACAGCTGTCAATGATGGTGAGCTGAAAATTGGAGATGTATAAGGGTTAAAATGGGAGGAGTTCAAAGATGGTGAAGGAAGATATTACAGAGAGAGGGAGCTTTGAACACAAGGGTGACAATTATCAGCCTGGACCACTGATTTGATTTTATTTATTTATTGTCAAGTGTATTTTCTTACAAAGTACAAGAAAATCTGTTGTAAAGTGTTGCCACTCTCCAGTGCCACCTTTAAACATAAGCGCAGAAAGTAAAGAAACACAGATGAGGAAGAAAGTTAGTTAGATGTCATTACTGAGTCCCAATGGCGAGTACAAGGCTGATGGATGAATGGGAAGTCAGCCAAGGATAAAATCCCCGGAAAACCCTTTCTTAAACCCGGCAGCTGATGTGAGATGAGTTCAGGGAGATCACAGTCACTGTGAGGTACACATCTGATATCACCTACTTTAACACACAGTTTTAACAGCCAGAAACGCATCTTTTGAAATTATTGCAGCTTGCTCGTGACTGGCTCTATGTGTTGACAATATTCTGTGTACGGAAAATCCTCCCAACATTTAGCCGAGTTCTATGCTTGCACAGCCTGTACACTTGACCCCATTGTTTGCCCCAGCTGATCTTGTTCAAATGCTTGGTCTGCAGAGACACCGTCCAGTCCCATTTCAACCTTACCAAAGCCAATGTGAAGTGAAAAGGGATAATAGGAACTGCAGATGCTGGAGAATCCGAGATAACAGGGTGTGGGGCTGGATGAACACAGCAGGCCCAGCAGCATCATAGGAGCAGGAAAGCTCGACGTTTTGGGCCCGGACCCTTCATCGAAGGGTCCGGGCCCGAAACATCAAGCTTTCCTGCTCCTATGATGCTGCTTGGCCTGCTGTGAAGTGAAAAGGCCCAGCTTTTAAAGCCAAGGGTGTTATGTGTGGGTTTTTTAAATGAAAGATCATATTCTACTGGACCTTTGAAGCCTTTGCAAGGCCACCCACTATCACACAGAGTTTTCAGATGAGGCTTAGCTAAAACCTTGCACAAGAACTTTGTAATCCTTGTCACTTGCACTGAATTGGCCTCATTGTCCATCCAAGTGTGATATTGTCCTTTGCAACAGCCTTGTGCATTACCAGGGACTTGTGTTCTCGTTCACCCTTGTTCATCTCCAGCTCAACCACTTTCAGCTCTTCAGTAAAAAAATGCTTGTGTTCCACCTTGGAGTTTCTCAATAATTTCATTCCATGGACCCAGTTTAATAGTTTGGTAGACAAATGGGCTACCTGTTGAGGAAGTACACACTGGGAAAATCCTATGTGTCATCTCTGTAGTCTCAGCAGATGCCTGATGATGGGTATCAGTGACAAATCGACCAGGAGCAGTGCATGATCATTCAGGGCACCCAGTCTTATTTGCAGGAACAAAAACAGAAGTTGCTGGAAAAGATCAGCATGTCTGGCAGCATCTGTGAAGAAAAATCAAGAGTTAATGTTCAGGTATGTTCTGAGGAAGGGTCACCAGACCCAAAACGTTAACTCTTGATTGTTCTTCGCAGATACTGACAGACCTGCTGAGCTTTTCCAGCAATAGTAAGAACTGGCGATGCTGGAGTCTGAGATAACACAGTGTGGAGCTGGAGGAACACAGCAGGCCAGGCAGCATCAGAGGAGAAGGAAAGCTGATGTTTCGGGTCGGGACCCTTCTTCAGAATTGAGGAGGGGCAAGGAAGCTCAGAAATAGAGAGAGGAGGGGTGGGGTTGGGGAAGGTAGGTGGGATGGTGATAGGTCCATCTTCTCTCCCATCTATCTGCCCTTCCACCTCACTGACCAATCCCCACCACTGCCTACCTGCACTCACTTATCACCATGCCACCTACCTTCCCCAGCCCCACCCCTCCTCTCTCTATTTATGTCTGAGCTCCTTTCCCCACCCCCCATTTCTGAGCTTTTCCAGCAACCTCTGTTTCTGTTCCTGATTTACAGCATCTGTAGTTCTTTTGGTTCTTATTTGCAGGAACGTAGACATGGTCCAATTGGGTGAAGGCAGCCTCAAATTTAGGCCAAAATTTCTCCTCTCTGGAGGCGCAAATAACCAAACAACATACTGATCAATACCTGCAGGAGGAAAAAGTAATGGTCTATTTGTAACTGAACCTCTGATGAAGAACCGATGATGATGAACTCTGGTGAACTTCAGCTCTGATAAAGAGTCATCTAGACCCGAAACTTTAGCTTTGCTTTCTTTTCACGGATGGTGCTATGATTTCCAGCATTTTTGTATTTTCATTACAGATTCCAGCATCTGCAGTAATTAGCTCCTAAATGGACCATTCATCTTGGACGAAGAAATTAAACTTTTTTAACAATGAGGTATGGTGGGAGACAAGTTGACCATGGGAATGCATCCCTTAAAAGAAAGAACTTGCATTTATATGGAGGTAGTAGGAACTGCTGATGCTGGAGTCAGAGAAAACAAGGTGTAGAGCTGGATGAACACAGCAGGCCAAGCAGCATCAGAGGAGCCGGAAAGCTGAATTTTCGGGCCTGGACCCTTCTTCGGAAATGGGGGAGGGGAAGGGGACTCTGAAATAAATAGACAGAGGGGGAGGTGATGGTGGAAGGTGGATAGAGGAGCACATAGGTGGGAGAAAAGACGGACAACTCAAGGAGACCGGGATGAAGGTAGTAGAGGTGAGGGTAGGTAGGAAGTGGGGGTTGGTCAGTGAGGTGGGAGGAGCAGATAGGTGGGAGAAAAGAAGGACAGGTCAAGGAGGCGGGGACGAGCTGGGCTGGTCTTGGGATGAGTTCGGGGGAGGGGAGATTTTGAAGCTTGTAAAGTCCACTTTGAGACCATTGGGCTGCAGGGTTCCCAGGTGGAATATGAGGTGCTGTTCCTCCAGCCTGCGCATGGCATCGTTGTGGCACTGGAGGAGGCCCAGGATGGACATGTCATCCAAGGAGTGGGAGGGGGAGTTGAAGTGGTTCGCAACTGGGAGGTGCAGTCATTTGTCGCAAACTGAGCGTGGGTGTTCCACAAAGCGGTCTCCAAGACTCCGCTTGGTTTCCCCAATGTAGAGGAGGCCACATCGGGAACGGCGGATACAGTATACCACATTAGCAGACGTGCAGGTGAACATCTATTTAATGTGGGAGGTTTTCTTGGGGCCTGAGATGGGGGTGAGGGGGGAGGTGTAGGGGCAGGTGTAGCACTTTCCGCGGTTGCAGGGAAAAGTGCCAGGGGTGGTGGGGCTAGTGGGGAGTGTGGAGTGGACGAGGGAGTCACAGAGAAAGCAGTCCCTCATGATGCCTTTTACAAAGATCTTTTCAGCTAGTGGAGTAGTTTTCGAATTGTCGTCAGTCGAGCACCGCAAAACATTCAACAGCCAATGTAGAGATATGGGTGAGGGAGAAGCGTTACACTAGGCACCAAGGTTAACTCCTCTCCTTCAAAGCTTTTATGTTCAGCTGAAATGGCAGAGACGCCATGAGGTTATTATCTCTACAAAAGACACCACTGCACTCCCCCAGTAGTACACTGAAATTATCAGTTCAGATTTTGTGCTGATGTCTCTGAGGTGAGACTTAAACTCACAACCTTCCAATTTAAAGACATCTCAGTGAGTCACACCTGACCACAGCTGACTTAATGGATAACAATATTAAACAGAAGTAAATGCGGTTTTGGAGTGTAAGGAGACGTAAAGAGGCTTGTGATGAAAATTAAAGGACGTATGAAGTAGCTATAGCTGAATTTTTGAATGATTCAGCGTAAAACTATAGAATGACTTTATATGTCACCAAAGTAAGAGGGCAGCACGGTGGCTCAGTGGTTAGCATCGTTACCTCACGGCGCCAGGGACCCGGGCTCGGATCCACCCTCGGGAGACTGTGTGGAGTTTGCACATTCTCCCCGTGTCTGCATGGGTTTCCTCCCACAGTCCAAAGATGTGCAGGCTAGGTGGATTTGCCATGGTAAATTGCCCATAGTGTTCAGGGATGTGTAGATTAGGTGGGTTATAGGGGAATGTGTCTGGGTGGGATGGTCTGAGGGTCAGTGTGGACTTGATGGGCCGAAGCATCTGTTTCCACGCTGTAGGGATTCTATTCTATGCAGTCATAATAACATTCATATTACAAAGGTAACAGAGCTGGGATCCATTCCAGGAGATGGTGTGGAACTGGATATGCAGTAGAGAAACTCCAGCAATCATGGGGAACATAAATGATATGATAGAATCCCTATAGCATAGAAGCAGGCTATTCAGCCCATCTAGTCCACACTGACCTTCTGAAGATCATCCCACCCCCTTACCCTATAACTTCGAATTTCCTGTGGCTAACCCACCAAGCCTGCACATCTCTGGGTAACTTAGCATGGCCAACCCACCATCCAAAGATGTGGGAAGAAACCAGAGCACCAAGAGGAAATCCACATAGACACAGGGAGAATGTGCACACAGACAGTTGCCAGGGGGTGGAATCGAGCCCAGGACCCTGCACTGTGAGGCAGCAGTGCTAGCCTCTGAGCCACTGCGATCTTCCCGTAAGAAATGTTCCTGAGAGTACACCCACCATTTTCAATGGAGAGCCAATGTTGAGAACCTACTGCAATGGAATGGTTGGAGGGTAGTGGGACTTCATTTCTTGAAAGGGTGGGTGGAGGCAGAAGCCCTCATAACATCTAAAAGGTACTCTACTATGTACTTGGAGTGCCAAACCTCACTGGGCTATGGACCAAGAGCTAGAATGTGGGATTAGGATGGATGGATACCTGAGTTGACATGGGCATCTTGGGCTGAATAGCCTCATTCCGACCTGTAAATGGCTATGTCGCTACAATTTCCGTGATACCATGAAAACTTAGCCAGGAAAGTACAGTTAACAGGTCCATTTTCCAAGACAAGGCTGCCAGCACACTCAACTAAACTGTGGATCACAGGATCAGGCCTGAAGCTCAGCGATTCTTGTTCCTGGTGCCATGACTTATTCAAATAGCTGGAAAATTGCTGATTCCCAACACTCTGAGCTCCACACCAATCCTCAGATGTCTGGTCATCTCAAGCAAGGCTCTCACTGGGATTCTCACTTGGGAAAATGCTCAGGGGTTACGACGAAGTTTTACAATGCATTGTTCCTCCCACATTTTGTATGTGAAGTCGCAGGAGACCATTCATTCTTACTTTCCTGCACTGAATTAAAGCCCTCTTAAGCAGTCACATCACCCTTCATTCTCTCCCAACCCTTTCATGTATCTTTGTCAGATAATTAACTTTCAAAGACTGTAATTTAACATCAAACACAACTTGTGGCAAAATGTTCCACATCTCTGATATCTCTGCTTCAGAAAGTCTCTTCTAATATCCCTCTATGTGTGCCCTTTGCTTATACTGCAACTTTGAGCTTATGTCTTTAATCGACCTACAAGTGGTTAAAAAACCCCAATATTTACCTAATCTATTTTTATTGCTTTGAACACTTCCTTCAGCATCTTCCTTCAATTTCCTATGTTTGAAGACTGCACATAGCCTCGTCGCCTCATCATTTCCTGGTAGGCCAAACCCCTTCATTGAGATTGAAATCTTTGATCTGAACTGTATTCCAGATGTGGACGACCCAATAGAGAGCAACATCCAGATCAGAAATAGTGGTCAGCGGCAATATTACTATTCCAGCTTCAGAAAATAGATTTGGAAATAATAACAAAATAATGAATGAAAATACAACAGGAAACGATAATCCATTGTAATTGTGTGAAATGAGACCACTGGGTCAAGTTGTGAACTCTTGCCCAGATCAGTGTTGGATTGATAATTTCATAGATCCCTACAGTGCAGAAAGAGGCTATTCAGCCCATCGGATCTGCACTGACCTTCCAAAAAGTCTCCCGCTCAGACCCTCCCCATCCCCATGTTTACCATGGCCAACCCACCTAGCTTGCGCAGTACAGGACAATTTAGCATGACCAATCCAACCAACCTGCACATCTTTGGACTGTGGGAAGAAACCGGAGGAAACCCACACAGACACAGGGATAATGTGAAAACTTCACACAGAAAGTCACCTGAGGCTAGAATTGAAGCTGTGTCCCTGGTGCTAACCACTGAGCCACTGTGCTGTCCCAAAAACCAGTTCCCAAAGCTCCTGTTGTTGCTGCCAACCTTCCTCAGAAACAACTGTTTACCAAAACCTTTTATTCACTATGGCAATTTCACACAGAAGGTGGCGAGCTTATGGAATGAACTGCTAGAGGAAGTGGTGGAGGCAGGTACAATTACAACATTTAACATACATTTGGACAGGTACATGGATAGGAAGCGTTTAGAGGGATATGGGCTAAACACAGGCAAATGGGACTAATTTAGCTTGGGAAACTTGGTCGGCATGGACAAGTTGGACTGAAGAGTCTGTTTCTGTGCTGTATGACTCTACCTCAGGTTGCGGGGGGTGTGAGGAGCAACGGCAGAGCTGAGAACAAGTGGTTATTATTTTAAAATCGCCATTCCATGTGAAATCAGAAAGTGCTTCTCCCATTAACGGCCAGTGAAAATTGGGAACTCTCTCCAACAAACACCCATTAGGCTGTTGGGTGGGGTAATATGGTTCGGAGAGATGGTCAGGGGCTGCAGCTGACAAGGGGGTTAATTGAAATTTTCAAACCTTCAACTGTTACATTTTTGTTAAGCAAAGGTTATTAAGGGCTACTGGAGCTAAGGTGGCTGAATGGAGTTAACATACAAATCAACCACAATCAGACTGAATGGCTCAAGAGGCCTGAATGACCTAACCTTGCTTTTTATATTTCTACGTTCCGAATTCTTTCTATTCATGTCATTACTTTTTTTGTTGCCAAGGACCCGAATTTTCCCAACAAGTTTCTCACAAGTCACTTGACCAAATGCTTTCTGGACCTAAACTATGAAGACCACTTGCCTGCTCTCTATACTTACCATTGTTTTCCAAAATGAAACGATTCTATAACATTAGTCATAAATGATCTGCCCTTCGTCCTTTAGAATATTTCATTTATTTAACCCTGAAGATGGTCAACCGTCATTTTCCTTTTACTAATATGGGGCTACTTATCTAATTTATTGCCTGATCCACCCCTTCACTCCTTTTTAGGACTTCATTCGTAATCATTCTTGGACATTGACATCGCTGGCAAGGAAGAACATTTACTGTCTGATTGTTCTAGAGAGGATGTTGGTGAACTGCTGTAGTCTACAGTGCGAGCGTACAGCAGTATGCTATAACTGAATGGTCTGCTAGATCAGGTGCAGTGCAGTTAAGCATGAGACGCATTGCTGTTTGCAGATAAATGGGAACCGGACTGGGCAATGATAGAAAATGTCCTTCCTTAAAGGGCATTGAATCTGATAGTTTTCATTGGTAACCCAGTGGTTTTGTGATAATTACCCTAGCAGTTTTATTCCAAATGTAATACATGAATGTATTTAAATTTTCCCCAACTTTCACAATGGGGTTTGAACTGGTGTATCACTGGTCTGATGACCTTACAGCTAGCTTTACACAGAGAATGGTGGGCGTGTGGAATGTGCTGCGGGCAGTAGTAGTGGAGTCAGATACTTTAAAGACTTTTAAGCTACTCTTTGATAGGCACATGGAGGATAGTAAAATGTAGGGCATGCAGGGTAGATAATAGGTCGGCACAACATCGTGGGCCGAAGGGCCTGTACTGTGCTGTACTGTTCTATGTTCTATGTTCTATATTCTAGCAGTGATTGGATAGCACAGTTGGCTAACCTGGCAGCAGCGTTGGTTTGAATCCCAATCTGGCTGAAGTGAATTTGATATCTGTCCCCTTACCCTGTGTAGAAGACAATGTGAAGCCATCACTGTACAAAAAAAAAACACTAAGGAAACCAGCTCAGTTTGGAGGGCTATGGAGATAGGTCTAGAGAATGGGCCTACCTATGTAGCTCTTTTGGGAGCCAGTACATACATAATGGGTCAAATGGCCTCCTTCTGTACTGTAAAAGTTTGATGATTCTATTGATTAGGCAATGAGTTAAGGGTCCTCCCTTTGGGTACAGCACATATACCATTCAGACATTACTATCCTTAACATTCCCATCATCCCATTTGTGCTTTCACACAGCAACCGCCTCTGTTGCTTTGCCCCACATTCATTTTTTTCCCCCTTTATTAATTCACTGGATGAGGGCATTGCTGGCTAGGGCAGCATTTATTGCCCATCCTTAATTGCCCAGAGGGCAGTTCAGAATCAAGCATATTGCAGTGGGCCTGGAGTCTCATGTAGGCCTGAACCAGGTAAGGATGGTAGTTTCCTTTTTAAGTGAACCAGATGGGTTTTTCCTGACAATTGACTCCTGGTCATTATTAGATTCTTAATACCAGACATTTATTGAATTCAAATTCCACCATCTGCTGTGGCAGGATTTGAACCAGGTTCCCCAGATGTCATCTGGGTCTCTGGATTAACAGCCCAGCAATAATACCAGTAGGCCATCATCTCCTTATAGCTGCCAAAGATCAAGGGTATTTAGGGAAGGGCAAGAAATATCAACTTTGCCAGTGACACCAACTATATCCACTTTCATCTGTGAACACTGCAGCAGCAATGTATTGGTCAAGCAACGTAAACCAAAAGGCCAGAACAGGTAAGTTGTAGATGCTGAGAATTTGAAACGAAAACAGAAAGTGCTGGAATACTTGAGCAAAGCAGATCCCCAAAGATCCAGGCAGTTGAAAATTTGTTATGCAAATCTCTTGTTTCCTTATCAATCATGATTTTGCTCACAGTCACCACACCCTTCATTGAGTCTCACTTAACTAATTTCCCACTGATGAGTCTTTCTTTCATACAATTTCACTTTCAACACCTCTTTACATTTCTACTTTGAGACTGTGATATTTCTGACGAATCTCTGTGTCAGAAGGTTCATCCTTTTCACTAGCATCCGATTTTCGCATTAATCTGACTCTTTATCCTTGGACTCTGTAGAATTCTCAGAAGGCATGATGACAGATGTTGTCTTTTACAAGTCTGCAGAGTCTAGGGTTTGTAGTCTCAAGACTCAGGGTCACCCATCTCAGGCTGAATACATGTCTTCACTCAGAGTGTCGTGAATCTTCAGAATTCCCTTATTTGAATCGATGCTCCGTTTACGTTCAGGAATTGATAGCCTTTTGAAAACTGGGGGTAAGAAGGGACATGGGACAGGAAAGTCCAGCAAAGTTATGAAATCAGCCTTGATCTTGTTTAATGGTGGGGTTGTCTTGTTTACTCCCATTTCAATGGCCAATGCCTCTTATATTAGATCTAAGACTTGTGTTGGGCAATAGTAAGCTCAAATTCTTTCCCATTCTTTCTCAAGGAATGGTTACTAGACAGGAGGAAGCCACACAGTCTGGCATGCACCTGCCAGCTCCTTCTACTCAGGTGGTCCCACTCCTCTGCCATTTCCAAATAGCTCTGCAAATTAAGTAAAGGAATAATGGTTTGGAATCTTTCAAGAATGTTTCAGATTAACATTTCTTGCAAAAGCCAAAAATGCAGCACTCTATCCATCCTGCACTGGATAATGGATCATAGATCACAGAATCCCTATAGTGCAGAAAGAGGCCATCTGGCCCATTGAGTGTACACTGACCCTCCAAAGAGCACCCCACCCAGACCCGAGTCTCCACCCCATTCCCATAAACCTGCACTGGGTATTTACCATGGCTAACCCACACATTCCTGGATATGGGTGGCACGGTGGCTCAGTGGTCAGCACTGCTGCCTCACAGCACCAGGAACACAGGTTCAATTCCAGCCTCAGGTGACTGTCTGCATGGAGTTTGCACATTCTCCCCATGTCTGCATGGGTTTGCTCCAGTTTCCTCCTGCAGTCCAAAGATGTGCAAGCTAGGTGGATTGGCGGTGCTAAATTGCCCATAGAGTTCAGGGATCTTTAGGTTAGGGGGTTCAACATGGGAAATCAGTGGGTAGGGAAATGCATCTGGGTGGGATGATCTTTGGAGGGGCAGGTTGGGCTGAATGGCCTGTTTCCACACTATAGGGATTCTATGATTATTGGGCTTTTTTTAGCATGGCTAATCCACCTAACCTGCACATTTGTTGACGATGAGAGGAAACTGGAGCACGCGGATGAAACCCGTTCAGGGAATGCTCGCCTAGATTTTTATCCACAAGTGCAACTTGAATCTAAATCTTATTATCAGCGCTACTGGCTGACCTGTCACCCAGTGATACTGTGTCGTTTAACTTTCCCATTATTTATTTCCCATTTCTTGTGTCTACAGTTTGTTCTTCTTGTACCAATGCACTAACATTTTGACTTTGCACTTGATTGTAAATCTGAATAAGACAATCACCTCATCCCCATTCTCTCATTTCTCGCCGTTTATTAGTCAGAATTGAGGTGTTTTTAATTTTTATTTTTAAAGCATTGACTTATCAGATGAATTCTACCAATCTCTTTCTATTTCAATGCCTGTGATGTGTTCTCCCAGCCTTGCCTCAGAATCGTTTCAGTTCCACCACACTTATTGCTTTATCATTTCTCCACACTTCCCCAAAATTGGCTGCAGATTGCTGTTTCAGCTCCTTTCAAAGATATTTGTCGGTCACTAAGGGACACCCGCTTCTCCCCGCATAGACAGTGGTCAGAGTTTCTAGCCCACCATATCCTGTTCAATAAGGGAACATAAAACCCAGACCTCCATCTGGTTATTATTACTTGTAATATTCTTTGTTTCTGATGTTCAAATTCCTTCGTCTATATATAACGTTACCTTGTCCACCGCTCTCCCGACCCCGAGCTCCAAATTTATTTCTCCCTAAGTAATGTCAGCCTCCACCCTGGCACTCCCTCCCCCACAAGTTTCCATCACCCCAACACCCATTTTTGGTTTGTTCAAACCCTGCATCACCTCAATCCCCCTATCCAATGATTAAAGGAGCTGAAAATGCCTGAAGCACAGAACAAGATAGATCCCATGCCACTATGTAGAGGAAGGCCAGACGGTTATCCTAAGGTCCTGGCCCAGAATTATCCCTCAATTAGCAGATTAACTGATCATTGACACATTGTGGCAAAGAGGTTCTTTTTGCTGATGACTCAGGATGTTCAGTCACACATCCTGAATCTAACAACAATGTCTTGTGGCTTTTCCAAAGCTGACTGGCCTTACATATTTCCAATCAATTTCTGCTTTTGTTTCAAATTTCCAAAAGTTGTGGTTCTATCTTTTAATTTCAATTTTAGTTCCCCCTCATGCCTATGGCTTTCAGTTGAGAAAACCGGTGCACTTTTTTCCCCAGTGCTATCATTGCCCCTATTTCCACGCAACTTAAAGCAAGAAACAAGGGGAGAAACTCACATTTATATAGTGCCACCTGATCTCCTAAAGCACCTTTTGGCAAAAGAATAGGTCTGGAGTGTAAATCTTTGTTGTAAGGTGGGAAACACAGCATTTAATTTCTTTTAATCTTGTTTGGGATGTGGGCATCACTGGCCATAGAATCCCTACAACACAGAAACAGGCCATTTGGCCCATCAAGTCCACACCAAGCTTCTGAAGAGCATCTCACCCACACCCAAATCCCTACCCTGTAACCCTGCATTTCCTATTGCCACTCCACCTACCCAGCACATCCTTGGATACCACGGGCAATTTAGCTTAGCCAATCCATCTACCCAGCACATCTTTGGACTGTGGGAGGAAACCGGAGCACCTGGAGGAAACCCATGCAGACACAGGGAGAATGTGCAAACTCCACACAGACAGTCGCCTGAGGCTGGAATCAACCCTGGGCCCGTAGAAATGTGAAGCAGCAGTGCTAACCACTGAATCACCGTGCTGCCCCAAGAAAAGGCTGGTATTCATTACCCATCTTTAGATGCCCTTGAACTGACTGCTCCTCTAGGCCATTTCACAAAGGAAGTAAGAGTAAACCCCATTGCTGTGGGTCCAGTGTCACATGCAGGCCAGACCAGGTTAGGATAACAGACTTCCTTCCTTAAAGGACATTAGTTAACCAGATTGTGTTATACAGCTATTGGCTATGGTTATGTAGTCATAATGAAGCTAACTTTTAATTCCAGATTTTTGAATACAAATTTCATCATGTGCTATGGTAGGGTTTGAACCCAGACCATTAGCCTGGAGCTCTACATTGCTAGTCTAGATACACTGCCACTGTGACACCATCTCCCCATAAATTGGAGTAACCGCAGCAAGGTCCCACAAGCAACAACGTATCAATGATCGGTTAATCTATTAATAGAGGGATAAATCAGGACCTTAGGATAACCGTCTGGTCCTCTTCTACAAAGTGCCATGGGACCTATCTTGCCATGTACACTGGCAAAGTCCAGCTATCTTTTAGTTGAGCAGCACAAGCCTTCGGTACTTTAAATGCATAACAGTCTTCCTGGATAATTTGTGTCTCATAAACACCCATGTTCTCAGTGGCTCACTCATCATTGACATACCATCTGCTGTTTTCAGGCCCACATATGCCAACCATTGCACTGCACAGATGCTAAGTGTAGAAGGCTAACATGGATAACTATCCACAGTGTTCAGTGTCATATCTCCAACGAGACTGTCATGAGATTGCACAGGTGAAGGGAAGAACAATAAAGATATTGTCAAAGGGAATGAGCCATGAAATAAAACCACACAAGCTAAGGGAGAATGTGCAAACTCCACACAGACAGTCGCCTGAGGCTGGAATCAACCCTGGGCCCGTAGAAATGTGAAGCAGCAATGCTAACCACTGAATCACCGTGCTGCCCCAAGAAAAGGCTGGTATTCATTACCCATCTTTAGATGCCCTTGAACTGACTGCTCCTCTAGGCCATTTCAAAAAGGAAGTAAGAGTAAACCCCATTGCTGTGGGTCCAGTGTCACATGCAGGCCAGACCAGGTGTTGTGTAGAACAGAGGTGGCTAAAAAGGCCTTGCTGACTATGTGCAGTATTAAATGGTAAAATAGGCATGCTGGACATTTACAGCTCCAGGTGAAGGTCGAGGTATTACAATCCTAGAACAGATCTCCAAATTTGTTATTTTAGAGAATAGGAGCAGCTATTGCAGACAATATTTGAAATCTGAGGTGTTTCCAAAGATAATAAGGTCAAAAAATTGCACAGTTTTAAACAAACAGTAGATTTTAGAAAAAAATTACAAAAATTAACAAAGCAAATAGTGAGTTCTATAATCAAACCAGAAGTTGCTGGAGGAACTCAGCAGGTCTGGCAACATCTGTGGAGAGAAAAAGCAGAGTTAACATTTTGGGTCTGGCATAACATTTTTCAGAACCAAAGTCAATGCTCTAATATCCAGAACTAACGTGAATTAACAGACAAACAGTGGCTAAACACATCATAAATTGCACATTAAGTAGCAGACACAACCTAAGTAGATCTCTTGAATTTTCTCAGACCCTACCCCAGTGTTGATGATCATAGTGAGTGACAAAAATGTCTTTTAAAACTTTGTCTTCTGCCGGAGGAATTCAAGGTTCTTTCCTCCAAGATACATCCTTTAATTTCCTTTCAACAACAACTCCAATTCAAACTGCCCGGGTTGCTCAATCTCTCCTCACAAGACTGCATCCCAGTATCTGATCATTGACACCATTGACGCAATCCAAATCTGTCCAAGATGGCAGTGGAGTAGGCCTCCTAAGCCAGAGCTTGTCTGCTCCAACTGCTTTTCTTTTAGCTTTTGTTCTCTTCTTTTCCCTTTTCTTGTTTGTCTCTATCTTCTATTTTACTTTCTTACCTCTTCACCTCAGATGGCGTCAACGGTAGACCTCGGGTGAGCACTGCACAGAGGAAAGTAGGCCCAGTGCAGACGTCGACTATTTGTAAGACTGGAGGCTATGAAGGTAGCGGCTGGGGCCCAGCGCAAGCCCAGATGGTGGCTGCAATGATTGGCCGCCAGCAGCGAAGGATGGTAGCGGTGGGTCAGCGACGAGGCGGCAGTGGCAAAGAATGGCAGCAGTAGCGATGTGACATTGGGGCTGAAGCCTTGTGTGAGGCAACGAGGCCTGGCGTGCCCGGGTGCGTCGCTGGGGAGAGCGAGCCTTCTTAGGGAAGTCTAACTTGGAGCAGCTGCAGGTCCATGACTCAATAAAGGACTGTAATATTTGTCATTTTATTTCTTTATTTTTATACCTTTTGCTAAGAACACAACGGTGCTGAACTTTTTAACTTATTTCTTTATTTCTGTAACTAAGGTTTTGTACCTAGACAGTTTGTACCTAACATGGTGCCGTGTGTGGCAATGTTATGCACTTTTACTGTGCTCTTGTACCACATACTTGAGCACATGTGACAATAAAACCTAAAACTAAATCTAAAAGTTCTCAAGCAGGGCCACTACTGCTCAGCAGACCCTTCATCAGTTTCACTGAGCTGATCCTTGAGCTGTCAACTGCTCTTGGGCTTCGCTGAGGCCCATCTGTACAGAGATAGCAACCTCCTGCTGCCTCTCTTCAGCTCCAGACTAACTTTGACGAATAGTCTCACTTTCACATCCTCTCCCAGATCCTGTGGTCGTGTTTTCATGCCGCACGCCCATTCACTTAGGCAAATTGCCATCTCCAGGTGCTCCGGTTTCCTCCCAGAAAGATGTGCAGGCTAGGTGGACTGGCCGTGCTAAATTGCCCCGTAGTGTTCAGGGATGTGTAGATTAGTTGGGCTGTAGGGGGTGGGTCTGGGTGGGATGCTCCAAGGGTCAGTATGGACTTGTTGGGCCGAAGGGCCTGTTTCCACACTGTAGGGATTCTATGATGAAGCCATCAAAGTGAACCCAGAACCTAGTATGGGTGGTCCATCCAATCTGTACTTGAGCTGAAGCCACAACCAAGCTGGGAGTTATAGTACCTGACCTCTACCCTGAAAACACAAAGGAAAATAGGATAAAACAGATGGATAACCTACACGCCATAGTTACCAACATGCCTTTGGCGGGCACTAAGGTGGGATAGGTTCGTGGTTAACTACCCTTGATTTGGAGGGGTGCCCATTCTCTCAAAAACAGACAGAAATGTCTATGTTTCCTCCACAGAGATGGGCCACATAGAAAAAAGTATGGTAAGGAAATCCAGAATCGAATTAGTTGTCAGGCTGAGTGAGTTGGAAGAATAGAGTTGACCTTCATGATTCTCACCTTCCCTTTATGTTGTCCTCCACCCAATGTAATGAAACCTACACAAGCATCGGCTTGCACCTTCAGAAGAGCATGAAGTAGGATGAAATTTCCACAACTTGTTCAGTATTGTCAGAACACCATGGAGATATGAATCACTTTGTTTTGTGGAACCAACTATACATTGCAATGCTCGGTTATAACTGAACCTACCACAATACTGGCCCACCACAAAACCACCACTTTGTTGTGATCTCACAACAACTGACTGTAGTCAGTATAGACAATCACACTGAATGCCCTATCTTAGACTGTTACTGGCAACTTAAGACACAGAAGATCTACCATAATAGAGCCCAAAAGCTAGGTTGAGGACATAGAATTAATCATATTCTCAATAAATCATCATATCAATTGTGCTTAAGTTTCAGTTCATCTTGTGAGAACAGAAGTCAGAAAGTGATAAAAATCATGAACTTACACATATAGAGATTTCATTACACTTTTTCTTAACAGGGAACAACATCTAAGCAGCTTTACTTGTTATCATATTAATTTAGACTAATTTTGATTGAAAAGATACTGCCTGCTCACATCTACATTTAACTTGATAGCATCTTCCTAAAACAGTGGATTTAAATTGCTATTTCGAGTACATTACGGGCAACTAAAAGCTGAGTGAGATTTCACTTGAAGTACAGAATTAAATGATCAGGGTAAATTCCCTGACCCCACAATCCCTGAGCGAGGCCGCAATTGATGAGGATGCAAGTTGGAGAATTAAAGCTGCAGGAATGCAGTATCACTTTCTGCTCAGTTTTTCGAGAAGGTGACTGCAGATTGGGCGGGTTTAACCCTTGATTTTGAAGCAAGCTTACTTAATGGTACCAGTCCAGCCAGTAGACTAGTAACCTAGAGACCCAGGCTAACGCTCTGGAGAATAGGGTTCAAACCTCACTACAGGCGGCTGCTGGAATTTAAATTCAATTGATAAAGATCCAGAAGTAACAATAGTCTCATGGTGACCATTAACATCAACTGCTGTTAAAAACCCATTTGGTTGACCATGTCCTTTAGGGAAGAAAATTTTCCGTCCTTATCCAGCGTAGCCCACATGTGACTCCAGACCCGCAGCAATGTGGTTGACTCTTAACTGCCCTCTGAAACGGCCAAGCAAGCCACCTAATTCACAGGCAATTAGAGATGGTCAACACCAACATCCCATGAAGGAACAGGCAAAAATAAAAAGGTCGTGATGTTCATTTCTTCAACAGTCACACAGACTGGGCAATCCCGGACAGAGGGTGCTGCGGACATTTGGAAAATGGTTCAGTCCCATTATAGTATCAACCATCCACCCAACCCCACCTTCCCTCTGTGACAATCCGATAGTCTTTCCAAGGGGGCACCTTCAGCCCTGGGTTCCAGATCTGTGTTTCAGAACTTGGTGAGCCATCCAGAAACATTTCCCAAATCAGGAAGGTGGATGACACTTAGGAGGTAGCTGACTTGATTTGGTTTGATTTATTGTAGTCGCATGTACCTAAGTACAGTGGAAAGCTTTGTTTGCGAGCAGTAAGCAAGGACATACAGATCATAGGGAGCTTAGACAGAGCAAGGCATACAGGTTACACTGCACAGGAAGTGCACAAAACAAGATCAACATTAACAAGATCAACATATTCGAAGTAAGAGAGTCCATTCAGCAGTCTAATAACAGCGGGGAAGAAGCTATTCTTGAACCTGTTTGTGCATGCGTTCAAGCTGTTGTGTTCAAGGTTGTAGGAGAGCATTACTGGGATGGGAGGGGTCTTTGATGATGTTGGCAGGCATTCTGCAGCAACAAGTAGAGTAAATTGAGTCTATGGATGGGAGATTCCACGATGGTCTGGGCTGTGCACACCACCTTCTGTAGTTTCTTACAGACCTGGGCAGAGCAGTTGCTGTACCAGGCCATTATGCACCTGGATAGTACGTTTTCTATGGTTCGTCTGTAGAAGTTGATGAGGGACCTTATGGACATGTGAAATTTGCTGAGCTGACTGAGGAAGAAGAGCCATTGTTGTGCCTTCCTGACTGTCGCATCTACGTGGAAAGTCCAGGACAGGTTGTCAGTTATCGTCACTCCAAGGAACTTGAGTCTTCCAACCCTCTGAACCTCCGTTCTGTTGAAGTCGATGGAGGTGTATCTTTCTCCTTTCTTGAAGTTAATGATCAGTTCTTTTGTTTTGCCAACATTGAGAGAGGTGTTGCTATCTTTGCATCATTGCCAAGCCGTCTATCTCCTTCCTGTATTCTGACTCATCGTTGTTTGATATCTGTCCTACCACAGTGGTGTCATCAGCAAATGCGTAGATGGCGTTTGTTCGGAATTTTGCAACACAGTTGTGGGTGTACAGGGAGTACAGTAGGAGGCTGAGAACGTATCCCTGGGGGGGCTCCAGTATTGATGGTTATCGGGGAGGAGGTGCAGTTGCCCATCTTCACTGATTGCGATCTGTGGGTCAGGAAGCTAAGGATTCACTTGCAGAGGGCAGAGCCGAGATCAAGGTCTCAGAGTTTTGAGAACAGCTGTTGATTGAAAAGTGGACATTTGGTAAGTCTGACTGCGATCTTACTCCCTCACCAAATCATCAAACATTGCACAACCTCAGGTAAGAAAGGTGTTATAGTTACACAAAGGCCTCGTTAGACCTCATCTCAAGCATTGCATTCAATTCTACACACCTCCCTTCAGAAAGAATATCAGCCAAATGCTGGGGTGAATAGGGTTAAATTATGGAGAGGTTGCACAGACTAGGCTTATGCTCACTTGAGTTTAGAAGATTGAGATGTTCTGTAATTGAACAGATTAAGATGATAAAATGGACCCAATAGAGTTGGCGGTAGTAAACAAAGTTGTCTGATGCGGAGTCCAGAGGAAGAGGGGCATACGTTAACATTAGAGTGAAACCCATTAGGGATGATGTCAGGAAGCATTTCTTAACATCAAAGGTACACGAGATCTGGAACTCTCTCCGCTAAAAAAAGCTGTCAGGGTTGTGGTTCAATTGAAAATTTCCAAATTGAGACATTCAGTTTTTCTTGGGAAAGGGTCATCAAGGTTTATGGAATCATGGCAGTAAAGATACAGATCACTCATGATCTGATTGATTAGTGGAATGGGCTAAAGGGGCTGAATGGCCCATCCTCATTTTGAACTTTTTATCCAGAGAATGCTCCAAACCCGAGCCGGCTATTGAAGGTGGAGTGTAAGGGAGAGAGATTTTGTTTATAGACCTGGAAAAAATTCTTCTACTTTGGCAAATTACCCTTTTCTAAAATTTTCCTTTACACTGAAGGTTGAGGGTAAAGTGCTCAATTGAACTTTTTCCATCAATGATAACATCAACCAGATCAAAGCATAATCAGTGGTAAACTATGAGGGCAAATGTACTTCTCATCAGTCTGTAGTTTCAAAGATAGAACTAAATATTTAATAGAGTTATAGAGTCATAGAGATGTACAGCATGAAAACAGACGCTTCAGTCCGACTCATCTATGCTAACCAGATATCTTAAATCAATCTAATCCCATATGCCAGCATTTGGCCCATATCCCTTGAAAGCCTTCCTATTCATATACCCATCCATATGCCTTTTAAATGTTGTAATTGTACCAGCCTCCACTACTTCCTCTGGCAGCTCATTCCATACACATACCACCCTCTGCATGAAAAAGTTGCCCCTCAGGTCCCTTTTAAATCTCTCCCCTCTCACCATAAACCTAAGACCTCTAGTTTTGGACTCCCCTACCCTGGGAAAAAGACCTTGTGTATTTACCCTATCCATGCCCCTCACGATTTTGTAGACCTCTATAAGATCACCCCTCAGCCTCCAACACTCCAGGGAAAACAGCCCCAGCCTATTCAGCCTAACCCTATTGCTCACACCCTCCAACCCTGGCATCATCCTTGTAAATCTTTTCCAAACCCTTTCAAGTTTAACAACATCTGTCCTATAGCAGGGAGACCAGAATTGAATGCAGTATTGCAAAAGTAGCCCAACTGTCTATTGTGAGAGATAGTCTGTTTTATCATCCTTTTTAAGAGGTTAATATTGCTGTGTGAGCACTCCCCAACTTTATCAAAAGACATAGACAAAATCTTGATAACTAGATACATACTTGAAATTGGCCGTTCTGATAGCATTGGTACTTTACCAGCTATGAAAATGTTCACCATTAATAACTGTTGGCATAGACATGCCAGCTCTCAAATTGCACTGATATCTGCATTAACATTGTATTCATCAGCGTAATAGCCTACGGTACCATGCATGGTTTGTACTGTGACAATGTAGGACAACTTCATTAACTTGTCATTCTATACCCCCAAGCTGTAAGTCTCCATTACATCCACAATGTACTGCATTTTCTCTGGGAAATAATTGCACAATTTATAGTCTCTTAATGAGATATACCCCAAAGGTTCCACGGGGTGAGTCGTAAAGTTATATGGAGACCAGATTTAGAATAACATGTAAAATAAGAGCAGGAATAGACCATTCAGCCCCTCAAGCCTGATTATGTCACCATTCAATTAGATCATAGATGATCTGGTTGAGGCTTTAACCCCACTTCCCTGTTTACTCTGCCATAACCTTTGTCAATCAAAACTCTGTTTGAAACAACCTGGAAAATACTCAATATCCCTGCTCACTGTGGAAGAGAATCCCAAAGACTAAGGGCCCTCTAAGAAATGAAATTTCTCCTCAGCTCCATCCTAAACGGGACAGAACCTTATCTTGAAACTGTGCCCATTGTTTTACAATACCTTAGGAGAGAAAATATCTTTTTCAGTATTTAACCTGCCAAGCCCCCTTGGAATCTGAAATAAAACAGAAAGTGCTGGAGGTTCATCATTGATTCATCACCGCCCTGATAAATGAACTTGAGATAACAAGGTGTAGAGCTGGATGAACGCAGCAGGCCAAGCAGCATCAGAGGAGCAGGAAAGCTGACGTTTCGGGCCTAGACCCTTCTGAGGTCTAGCTTTCTGCCTTCCTGCTCCTCTGATGCTGCTTGGCCTGCTGTGTTCATCCAGCTCTACACCTTGTTATCTCAGATTCTCCAGCATCTGCAGTTCCTTCTATCTCTGACAAATGAACTTGCCTGGTTTAAAATTTAACGAAGCCTGGCTGTTACCTGTCAATCAGATTTAAAGATGCATTCTCCGTGGCAACAGCTGTACCAGTTGGAGTCTATTTGCCAAACAATGACCACTTTCCCCTCATGAAGTTTAAATGATGGTTTTCCCTTTGAATTTGTATACTTGAAAAATGTCTTGATGATTTCTTCTCTCAGAGAGTTGTGAATCTCTGGACTTCTTTACTATATTCAAGACTGAGATGGATAGGTTTATAATCAGTTGGGGAGCCTAGGGTTATGGGGAAAAGGCAGGAAAGAGAGGTTGGGGATTATCAGATGAATGGCCTATTTCTGTTCTTATATCTTAAGGTCTTATAGATTGCGAGATGAAAGGCTTCGATAAGAAGTGTTATTTTTCAGTCATACTGAAGTCCTATACTACCAAACAAATAATCACAGATTTTTTCATGAGGAACAATGCAGGTTGCAGACAGATGCGATCAAAGTGTTCAAAATTCTGAAAGGATAGGACAGGGTTGATGGAAACTGGAATTCCTTCTCTCCTGTGTGACTTTCCTTACTGTTGGTCAAGCACTTTGGCAACTGTTTGACTTGGTGACAAATTTTACTTGGTGACCTTCCTCTGAAGCACTTTGAGTAGCTTTACCAAGTTAAAGGAACTGTCTTAAGGCGCAACCTTATTGTAGGCTCCTACATGTCCAAGTGGGAGAAGGTCCACAGTGCCTCCAAAACCCCTGATATCAGATCCCAATTAGAGTCAACATTTCCAGGATAAGATGGGAGAAACCTGAAATACAAACTTGGGACTACCAACTCAAAGAGCAATGATTAAACAGAAATATTCATCCACAATCGAATGCATATGACGGTGGTGTGCTGCTGTTCAGTCAGGGAGTCCACACTGCTGTGGCAACATAAGACCATAAGACCATAAGACATAGGAGTGGAAGTAAGGCCATTTGGAATGCTTTGCCTTGCTGTGAATAGACCTTTCCTGACCATCAAGTCCTAGAATAGAAGTTAACCCTGGCCCTTCTGAGACTAACACAGCACCCACTGGGGCACTCAAATTCATAATGAATGCACAAAATTGATGCTTAAGCATCAGACTAGAGTCTAATTTCTCACTGGTAGAGAAAGATTTTCCATGTTTTCACAAGATGGTGACAGGCCAGGATGGGGGAGAAGCTTCAACCCATATGCTCTCACCTTCCTTTTTGCATGGTGCCTCTAAGAGGTACTGTGGATAATGCTCCTTTTGATATGTTTTTTCGGTGAATAGAGATCTATGCGTGGAATAAACTTCCAGGTCCGGAAGTCGATCAACAAATGTGAGACCTTAGAGAAACATCCAAGCAGCTGCACAATTGAGCAGATTGGGGAGGTGGGTGGGTGCTGATTGCTGGTGGAGTATCTGCCAGAAGGCCATAACATGTAGGAGCAGGAGTAGGCCATTCAGCCCATCAAGTCTTCTCGGCCATTCAATGCGATCGTTGCTGAACTGATGACCCTCAACTCTCTTTTCCTCATAACTTGAGATTCCCTCACTGATTCAAAATCTATCTTACCTTTGAATATGCCTAACAATACAGCCTCGACTTCCCTGTGCAGTGATGAGTTCTACAGATTCACTTCTCTCTGAGACAGGAAATGCCTCCTCATCTCTGACATATATGGGTAGCCCCGTGCACTCTGGTCCTAGACTCCCCCACAGCCTTGCTGATTTCTCAACGTCGTTAGTGCGATATCTGAACTCGTGACCTTAGCTGACTCTGGTGCTCTGTCTCATAGACAGAATACGTCATCGAGGTGTGCGAGTGGGCTGGATTACACTGACTCTCAATGGCGAATGGAACACAAGCCATTGATAGAAAAGTAGGAAATAGGACATTCAGCCCCTCAAATCTGCTCCACCATTCAACATGATCATGGCTCATCATTTAACTCAATCCCCGTCCTCGCTTTCTCTTCATACCGTTTGATCACTTTTACTCTTTGTTTTTTGCATGAGAACCGTGAGTTATTGTTAGTGCAATGCAAATTATCTGAACTGAAAAATTTCCATTTCACGTTTCCACCATAGCTGTAAAATTTATGATGTACGTCATAAACTTGAAAATTACGACACAGCCAAGCATAGTACATTCAGGAACTAATACTTCAGTAATTACATCCCACTTTTATATCAAAAATATACTTTAATCATAAATTAACTGTCAGCAAATAAAAAAAAACACAAAACAGGTCCAGAGATAGAAGGGTCTAGTCCTGAAACGTCAGCCTTCCTGTTCCTCTGATGCTGCTTGGCCTGCTGTGTTCATCCAGCTCCACACCTTGTTATCTCACAAAACAGGTCCATACATACTTTGCAGAAAATACAGTGGAATTTTGAAATTCTTCATTAGAGCTTCAATCCAGTTACAACAAATTGGGGATTTCCTAAACATGACAAGATATAATTAAATCTGTGATCTTAACAACAACTTAAACATAATTTAGGCATAGTTAGCTACTTCACTGTTGTGCAGATTTATACATTTATATATTTATACAGATTTTGAGATATATACATTTGTGGCTTTGCACCTTAAAAAGTGCTCTCGTAGGTTTTAACCCAAGGAAATTAATAAATACATACGCTGCAAATTTTATCCGGCCATCTTTAGACAAGGTTTCACTTTTGATTTGTATCTTCTGAATAAAATGTGTTATTTGCAGTAAATGATACTATTCCGTTGTTCATAAATTTTGCACCCCAATCGTAGGTGGGGATATCTTCAGAAATGTGGTCAGCGTGCTCATCATCATTCTGGAAAAAGTACAGGCTGAGAGGAAGCAACTTTTGTATCAAGGAATTCTCATCAATTGCTTATGTGAGCTGGCTATGTTTAGCACTTCACACGCGACCGGTGAGAGGTCTGATGACTACAGTAATAGGTTGTATGTATCACTTCTGGGTATCAAATGTGTCTCAGTGGGTAGCATTTCTTCCTCCAAGATCTGAAAAGATCATGGGTTCAGACTCCCCACGCCCAAGCTGCTGAGTGCAACACCAAGGTAGGTATTCCACCAGCACCGAGGAAAGTGCTATACTGTCAGGGATGTCATCTTTTGAGTGAGACTGTAATACTCTCTCAAGCTGCGTAGAACATCCCGTGGCATTTCTTTGAAGATCAGCAGTTAGTGTCCTCACCAACATTTTTGTATCAACCAACATCATTAAAACGGTCAAATAAAAGCAAAATACTGCAGATGCTGGAAACCTGAAATAAACACAGAGAATTGCTGGAGAAACTCAGCAGGTCTGGTAGCATCTGTGGAGAGACAGCATCAAAGTTAACATTTCGAGTTTGGTACAACTCTTCTTTAGAACTTAAAACAGACCATCTGGCTGTCCTCAGAGTATTTGTTTTGGTTATAAATGGAGGAAGTAACATTGTGTGATGTTTTGTCTTCATTTGCATGCTACTGTTTGAGTTTACGTATCATTCCCTCAGCCAGATCTCCCAGATCTGGGAGACACAGTCAGCCTCTCCCAGGCTGGGAGGGGTCTGGAGCACGAATGAAACTGAGCACATGTGAGGAACCCTTCTGTATATCTCCCACTGTGAAGGGATTCCAAAGTCAATACTGCTGGAAACCAAAACTGACTCCACAAAGCAGTGAGATGGAATACTCCCCACTTGCATGGGTGAGTGTATTTCCAATGACACTCAAGAAATTCAACACATTCCCGGGCAAAGTGGCCTCCTTTATTTGTACCCCATGCCCCACTTTAAACATCCACTTACTCTCCCATTGGCTTTCACTGGCAGCAGTGTGGACTGTCTACATGATGCACTGTAGCAACTCCTCAGGTCTCCGTCAATAACACCTTCCAAACCCCTTCCCTCTACCATCTAGGAAGACAAGAGCAGTATATACATGAGAACATCACCATGCAAGTTCACCTCCAACTTACACACCATCCAGACTTAGAAACACGTCGCTGTTCTTCCAGCGTCCCTGGATCATAATTCTGGAATTCCCTCCCTAATCATATTGTGGCTGTCTCTCCAGGACACGGGCTGCTGTAGTTTAAGAAGGCAGCTCATCACCATCTACGCAAGGGCAATTAAACATGGCAAACAAATCCTGGCCTTGCTCGCAAATCCTGGCGTGTAAATACAAAGACAATAGATCACCTCTTCAAATGGTTAGTGTTCAGAATTAATGTTCATCAACAAGCTACCAGCAGTACAATTACCACCAGAATCCCAGCAAATCTTTTTGTAATACTTTTATGGGATGTGGGCTTTGACAGAAGGACATAGAATTAGTTGTCCATTTTTAACAGGGTTTGAGAAGGTGGTAGTTTGTCACCTTCATGAACCATTATAGTCCATCCAGTGTAGGTGTAGGTACAGTCAGAGTACTGATATAATGTGGAGGTGCTAGTGTTGGACTGGGGTGGACAAGGTCAGAAATCGCACATCAGCAGGTTTTAGACCAACAGGTTTATTTGAAAACACAAGCTTTCGGAGCCTCACTCCTTCTTCAGGTATGTTTTCAAATAAACCTGTTGGACTATAACCTGGTCCGAGATAAAAGGTACTGCAGATGCTGGAGAATCCGATGAAGGGTTTAGGCCCGAAACGTCAAGTTTTCCTGCTCCTATGATGCTGCTTGACCTGCTGTGTTCATCCAGCCCCATGCTTGTTATCTCGGACTATAATCTGGCGTTGTGTGATTTCTGACTGTGCTAAAAAGAAGGGAGCTTTCAGGACATTTATCCAGCAACAGCAAAGAAAGAGCGATCTTGTTCAAAATCAGGGTGGTGCCCACCTTAGAAGGAAACTTAAAGGTAATTGCTAGGAATACTGCAGTTAGTAACTCACCTCCTGACCCGCCAAAACCTGTCCACCATCTACAAGGCACAAGTCAGGAGTGTGATGGAATACTCCCCACTTGCCTGGATGGTTGCAGCTCCAACAACACTCAAGAAGCTTGACACCATCCAGGACAAAGCAGCCCGCTGGATTGGTACTACATCCACAAGCATCCACTCCCTCTGCCACCGTCGCTCAGTAGCAGCAGTGTGTACTATCTACAAGATGCGCTGCAGAAATTCACCAAAGATCCTCAGACAGCACCTTCCAAACCCACGACCACTTCCATTCAGAAGGACAAGGGCAGCAGATATATGGGAACACCATCACCTCCAAATTCCCCTCCAAGCCATTCACCATGGTGACTTGGAAATATATCACCGTTCCTTCAGTGTTGCTGGGTCAAAATCCTGGAATTCCCTCCCTAAGGGAATTGTGGGTCAACCGACAGCAGGAGGAATGCAGCAGTTCAAGAAGGCAGCTCACCCCCACCTTCTCAAGGGCACCTAGGGATGGGCAGTAAATGCTGGGCCCAGCCAATGATACCCACATCCTACAAATGAATAGAGAAAAAAAAATAGTGTTTCCTTGGTGGTAGAGGTCGTGGATTTGCAAAAGGCTGTCAATGGACACTGCTAAGTAGCTGTGCCGTATCTTATATGTGATACACTCTGCTGCCAGAGGTGCAGGGAATGAATGGTTAAGGTAAATAATTACAAGATGTCAGACCACCAGCTTTGAGAGATGGCAAATAAATGTAGCCTCAAGTCAAAGACATTGATTATTTATGTCCCAAGAGAGACAATATGGAAGTTCAAAGTCATAAGAACTGGAAACCTGAAAATAAGAAAAGGAAATGGTGGGAAACCAAGCAACTTTTTCAGCATCTGAATGAATCACAGAATTGTTCCAGCTCAGATAAGGCTATGTGGCCCATCATGCCTATACTGACTTTTCAAACAAGCATCATTACCATGTGCCAATCCCCTGCTTTTCCTCCATATCCACACTCATTATGTCTATCCAGATAATCATCCAATCTCTCTTGAATCCCTCAATTGAATTTGCCTCCACTACATTACCAGGTAGTGCATTCAGACCCTGACAACTCACTGTCTGAATTTTTTTTCTCTTGCTTTTCTAACAAATCACTTTCAATCTATGCCCCCTCATTCTTTTTCAGCTTCTCTCTCTACCCTTTCCAGCCCACTCATGATTTTGATAACCTCTATTAGATTTCCTCTTAGCCTTCTCTCCAAGGAGCCCCAGCTTATTCAATCTATCGTCATCAGCGAAGTTCTCTACCCCTAGAACCATTCTTGTAAGCTGCTCCTGCACCCTCTCCAATGTGTTCACATCCTTCCTAAGATGCAGTGCTCAGAACCGTACACAATACTTAACATTTCAGGTGGAAGTCTTATCAAAATTAAATTTCACTTTGGGGCTTGACTCACATGTAAGAAGCGATCGCTTCCAATATTTTCAAGAGTGTCTTTCTGTCTTTAGCAAAAGCAAACCACTGCGACAAATGATTGCAGGTTTGGAACTGATTCAGGGCTTTGAGTTGTCCATGTTTCCAATGAACTCTGACCCTTGGGTGACACAGAGGTCAAAAGGACTAGAAGGGGCGGTATTGACCGACTGTGTGAAACCAATGCTGTTTAAAGTAAAATACACTCTGAGGCTATGTTTCACACCATCTCAAGATAGCAAGAGGAAACCACAACTTCTGTAATCAGATCTTGCTTTAGCTGTGTGGGTAAATATTTTGGTCTGATTGTACGACTAGAAGAAAAGCCAGGGTGGCATGTGGTTGAAACTGAGCAAAGACTACGTGACCAGCAATGCATCGTTGAGGGAAGAGGTGGTTCTGAGCAACTTCTGGTTTTAATCATGCAGCCAGTTGTCAACTAATCTATACTGTAGCTGCTGTTTTGAGCAGCGGGTTTTGGACCCCGTCTGGCCTTGCCTGGTTCTGATCTCAGCGCCAAGAGACAAAGTCTGTGCCCATTCACCCAGGCACTTCCTGGCAGGGAGGGGTTTACCCATCCCTTGAACTGACACCTCAACTTACACTCAGTTTACCCAAGTGTGGAACTAGCCAATAGGAAACCGTGGGTTGAAATCCCCAGGTTGATGCCATGCTCAAGTTCAGTCAGAGCTCAGAAATTTGGGTGAATTTCTTATCATTTCTTACTTTTCACAGAGGGGCACAACTAACAGTATGACTGTGGTCACAGACAATCGGGCTCTGTTGGTTTTAATTTTTGAACTTTGCGACACAGATTTTTTTTTAACTACAATTCTCAAAGAAGGCGTCTGCCAGGAGGGTCATGTGAGTTTTGTCGGGATGGGAATGCAGTGATGCGGGTGGTGAGGTGGGCACACTTTATTATCTGTTAAATCCGGTAAAGTAAATGTGACGAAAATGGTGTGCGTGCACACTAAGGCTTCTATTTCTACCTGAAGTCAAGCTCGTTGCAAGCATGAGAGTTAATTAATGGTACGCCTTTGTCAGCTTCACACGTTGCACTATTCCCCAGAGATCAGCCAGCAGATAAAGGATACTGCTGTGTCTCAGGTTAACACATTTTCAGAACCTCTGCTTCTGATTGGCCAGGTGCTTGTGTGAAACACAGTGAATCACAAGTTGTTGTCACCAAAGCAAAAGTGCTGTGGACGTTTGTAATCTGAAACTTTAAAATCTTAGGAGGGTTATAATGATGAGTCCATTCAGCCCATTGCATTCACACTAGCTCAGTGCAAGATCAACTCAGCCAGTTGTAATTCCCTGCCTTTCCCCCGTAGACCTACAAGTCTTTTTTCTTGAGGTAATAATAATGCAAATCCCTTGAGAAGGTGGGTGTGAGCTGCCTTCTTGAACCCCTGTTGTCCCTGTTCCTCAGGTAGACCCACAATGTCCTTAAGGATAGAATTCCAGGATTTTGCCCCTGCAACACTGAAGGAATGGAGACGTATTTCCAAGTCAGGATGGTGAGTGGCTTGGAGGGGAACTTGCAGATGGTGGTGTTCCCATGTATCTGCTGCCCTTGTCCTTCCATATGAAAGTGGTCATGGGTTTAGAAGCTGCAGTCTAAAGATGTTTGGTGAATTTGAGCAGTGCATCTTGTAGATAGTGCATACTGCTACTGCTGAGCATCAGTGACATAGGGAGTGGATGGCACAGTGGTTAGCACTGTTGCTGCACAGCTCCAGGGACCTGGGTTCAATTCCACCCTGGGGTGACTGTCTGTGTGGAGTTTGCATATTCTCCCCGTGTCTGCGTAGGTTTGCTCCAGTTTCCTCCCACAGTCCAAGGATGTGCAGGTTGGGTGGATTGGCCATGCTAAATTGCCCATAGTGTGCAGGCTGGCTGTGGGAAATACAGGGTTACAAATATAAGGTAGGGGATTGGGTCTGGGTGGAATGCTCTTCAGATGGTTGGTGTGGACTTGATTGGGCCAAATGGCCTGTTGCTACAGAGTGGACATTTTGTGAGTGAATGTTTGTGGATGTGATGCCAATCAAGTGGGCTACCTTATCGTTGATGGTGTCGAACTTCTTGAGTGTTGTTGGAACTGCACTCATCCAGGCAACCGGGGAGTATTCCATCACACTCCTGAGTTGTGCCTCGTAGACAGGCTTTAGGGCGTCAGGAGGTGAGTTACTCGCTGCAGGATTTCTAGCCTCTGACCTGCTCTTGGAGCTACAATATTGATATAGCTGGTCCAGTTCAGTTTCTGGTCATGGTAATCCCAGGATCTTGACATTCGGGAATTCTGTGACAGTAATGTCTTTGAATGTCAAGAGGTGTGTTGAGATTCTCTCATGACGGACACGGCCACTGTCTGGCATTTGTGTGGCATGCATGCTACTTGTATTCCATTGAAATATTTCACAATGTCAATTACAGTCTTGGAATGGCAAGTTATATCAGAAGCCCCCAGGAAACAACTACAGAGCCACGTTCCTATAGTATATAACACCTACACTGAAACTCTCACAAAACCAAAGCAAAAGACAGTGGCCACTGATTCTAAGGTTTGGGAAGTGGTGAATGGAGAACATTATGCTTGAGGGGTTCAGCTTGATGAGGTAGAAATCTTCAGGGCTAGCTCAAGGGCTGCTGAGCATCAGTCAAAACCACTTAATAAAGAAGATCAGGTCAATGCATGTTTGAAGCAGAAGAAAGTGGTGGGGGCAAGTGGGTGGTATCTGAACCCAAGGCATGTAATTTGCAAAACTCATGGGTGTTAATAAATTTAAATTAAATTGAAATGAATAGTTTGCATCCATATTAATAAAGTACATCTAATAGAGACAACGAAGGGTGCAATTTTCAGGGAATCAATGTAAGACAAACTTTTTAGAATAGTTTCTCACCCTCTGCCAAGTTGGCATGTCTAGCCCAAAGGGAGGTGTTTGCATTTAAATGTTGGCTCATTGCTTCCTTTGGGATTTTACAAAATGCTTCACATTCATTGAATTACTTCGAAATGAAATAAGATTATTTGCAGCTTGCATTTTGCAAAAAAAAAAGAGCTTCCACCAAGAGATGGGCTTTTTTTAATGTGAGCTGGAAGTTGTTAGCCAGCATAACTCTGACTTTTTCTGCATGGTGAAATGGGATCTTTAATGTCCCATCAGAACAGGCATAATTCAGACTGGTTCAAAGTGGGATTTGATCAAAGCCATCTCTAACAATGCAACCGTGCCACAACTCTGCACCAGAGTTCCAACCTTGGCCATGTGTCTCGTGTCTTGATTGAACTTTCATCCCACAAACTTTGAACTCCAAAGTGGAATTGCTATCAACGCTTCTGCCCACTGTCCATGATGAAAATCCATTCCTCACCTCAGTAACACTGAAATCGGAATCCATCTGATGATAATAAACAGTAAGTTACTGGTGGCTGGTTAGCTCAGTTGTTTGGATGACTGGTTTACAATGATGAATGACACCTAAGAGTGTGTGTATTACTCCTGTGTGGACTGAGGTCATCATGAAGACCCTGCCTTCTCAACCCAATCTAAGGTGCGGTGATCCTTAGATTACATCCATCAACAGATATATCTCTCTAACGAGAGTGAGAGCAAACTGTGCTTTTCAGCTAACCTCAAAATTAGTCTTTTGATGTGAAGACCATGCGGTGCTGTAATTATTCGCCTTAGAGCAGAGAATGCTAAGGGGATTAAAGAAAACTGAAAGGGCTGGTGGAACTCAACAGGTCCTGGAGAGAGTTGCCAAACAAAGAGGCCTTGGAGTGCAGGTGCATAGTTCCTTGAAAGTGGAGTTGCAGGTAGACAGGATAGTGAAGAAGGAGTTCGGTACGCTTGCCTTTATTGGTGCATTGAGCATAGGAGTTGAACGGTCATGTTGCAGCTGTACAGGACATTGGTTAGGCCACTTTACGAATATTGCATTCAATTCTGGTCTCCCTGCTATAGGAAAGATGTTAAACTTGAAAGGGTTCAGAGAAGATTTACAAGGATGTTTCCCCAGGGTTAGAGGGTTTGAGCGATAGGGAGAGGCTGAATAGGCTGGGGCTATTTTCCCTGGAGCGTCGGAGGCTGAGGGGTTTATAAAATCATGAGGGGCATGGATAGGGTAAATAGCCAAGGTCTTTTCCCCAGGGTAGGGGAGTTGAAAACTAGACGGCAAAGGCTTAAGGTGAGAGGGGAAAGATTTGAAAGGAACCTAAGGGGCAACTTTTTCACACAAAGGGTGCATGTATAGAATGATTTCCTAGAGGAGGTGGTGGAGGCAGGCACAGTTAAACATTTGAAAGGGATCTGGATGGGTGAATTAATAGGAAGGGTTTAGAGGGATGCAAGCCAAATTCTGGCAAATGGAATGAGATTAATTTAGGTTGGATTCGACAAGTTGGACCAAAGAGTCTTTTTTTTAATATATTGATTTGTGTGATGTTGGCGTCTCTGGCTGGGCCCAGCATTTATTGCCCATCCCTAGTTGACCCTTGAGAAGGTGGTGGTGAGCTGCCTTCCAGCCCACCTGCTATGGTTTGACCCATAATGCCAACATAGACAGAATCCCAGGATATTGACCAGCGATAATGAAGGAATGGTGATATATTTCCAAGTCAGGATGGTGAGTGGCTTGGAGGGGAACTTGCAGAGGGTGGTGTTCCCATGTATCTGCTGCCCTTCTCCTTCTAGATGGAAGTGGTTGTTGGTTTGGAAGGTGCTGTCTGAGGTTCTTTGGTGAATTTCTATTTCCATGCAGTACAATTCTATGACTCTATGACTCAAGGTCTTACAACATGTGTGGAGAGAGAAACAGAATTAATGTTTTGAGCCTAAAATGGCTTTTCTTCAGAACCCCTGAGTCATAATGGATTTGAACCGTTAACTGTTGCTCTCTCCACAGATGCTACCAGACCTATTGAACTTCTAAATAATTTTCTGTGTTCATTTCAGATTTCCAGCACCCATAGTATTTTACCCTTGTTTGAAGGTTTGGGGGTGGTTTGATAGAAATGTTTGAAATCATCAAGTGGTGGAATAGTATAAGTTAGGTCAGTGGCAGTAACCAGTGGGACACAGATTGAAGGTGGTGCTCCAGAGATAAGATGAGGAAAACTCTTTCCTTGCAGCTAATTCTGAAATCTGGAAAGGGCGATGAAAGCAGATTCATTCATTATCTTCAAAGGGAGTTGGATAAAAATTTGAAGGTAAAATATTGCAGTATCGTGGGAAAGGGAAGGGTTTTTTTATTATTCATTCACAAGACATGAACGTGAATGGCTGTGCCAACATTTATTGTCCAACCGTAATTACCCAGAAGGCAATTAAGGGTAGGCCACTATGCTGTGAGTCTGGAGTCACGTCTAGGTCAGACTGATCTTGCAGATTGTCTTCCTTGAAGTTCAATAGTGAACCCACATGGCATTTTAATCAAGATCCACAATGGTTTTATGCTCATCATTTGACTCTTACCTCCAGATTTCTGTTGAACTCAAACTCCACATCTGCTGTGACAGGATTCAAACCTAGGTCCCCAGAACATTAGCTGCCTCTTTGGATTAATAAATCTAGTGATGAAATCACCAATGCATCGCCTACATCAAATGGAGCTCATTGGATAGCTCTTTCAGCACATTTCCACAGAGGGGCTGAATGGCCTTCTTCTGCTTTGTAACATTCCAAACTCTTCCAACAGTGGAGGAGGAATGTAATGTGCAAGAAATCAATTAAAACATTGAACATTTTGACCCATAGCCCAATGCAGAAGTGAACAAGACCAGACTGGGAGAGAGAGAGAATTAAATTTATGTTTGTGATCATGTCATCCTTCTCAACATGTCTCAGATTATTTCACAGATAATGAACAGCTCAAGGAATGGAATGGAATTATTCACATGTGGTAGTACGTGCTCAGTCTTCACCTCTGATGCAGACTGCCAGTTGTTGGTCTGTCAATACATGGACAAGATCCCTTTCCCAGACACTGTTCCTGACCTCCTGCTCACTGTGCTGTTCAGAGCTGAGTGACGTATGGTCCACTGTATGAGATTCAAGATTCCTATGCAGTACTACCCATCGGCACAAGGTGAGCTGTTGCCAGGGTGGCGCTTAGGACCAGTGCTTGTGAGAGAGGAAAGGTCAACGTGAGCTTCAAGTTTTTTTTTAAACGAGTTTCTGGGATGGATGTGGAGTTGGCAGAGAAGAAAAACCAATGTGAGACGGGGGTGGGAACAAGGGTAGAATCTGAGAAGAGAGAGGTAAAAAATAAATCAAGATTGATAGATAGATGAATAGATAGATAGATAGATAGATAGATAGATGGATGGATGGACAGACAGACAGATTAATAAATAGATAGATAGATAGACAGACATTTTGACAACAAAGTGGCGAAGAAAATGCAACTAATATTTGTGGGGATGATACTTTTAGGAAGATTAATATGTTGCAAGGTCCAAAATCATTTACGTTTTTAACCCTAAAAAAGATGCACCGTTTATAATGATGCTCCAACTAATCAAAATTCAGCGTTTCAATTTTTAATTTAAACTTGCTCGGGGAGCACACCTCATGGGTATGCATCTCCAATTGCAGGAAAGCATCACTTTGAATGAGAATGTAAACATGGGGACTAAAACTGCGTACACACTGAGCCAGGCAATGACCTCCTCCAGTAAGAGACAATCTAACCACTGCCCCTTGACATTCAATGGTGTTACCATCACTGAATCCCCCCACTATCAACATCCTGGAGTTACCATTGACCAGAAACTCAACTGGACTCACCAGATAAACACAGTGGCTATAAGAACAGGTCAGAGGCTAGGAATACTGCAGTGAGTAACTTACCTCCTGATTCCCCAAAGCCTGTCCACTATCTACAAGACACAAGTCAGGAGTGTGATGGAATACTCCTCACTTGCCTGGATGGTTGCAGCCCCAACAACACTCAAGAAGCTTGACACTCTCCAGGACAAAGCTGCCCACTTGACTGGAATCACATCCACAAGCATTCACTCCCTCCACTACCAAGACTCAGTAGCAGCAGTGTGTACTATCTACAAGATGCACTGCGGAAATTCACCAAAGACTTCTAGGCAGCGCCTTCTAAGTCCATGACCACTTCCCTCTAGAAGGACAAGGACAGCAGATACATGGGAACACCACCACCTGCAAGTTCCCCTCCAAGCCACCCACCATCCTGACTTGGAAATATACCGCTGTTCCTTCACTGTGGCTGGATCAAAATCCTGGAATTCCCTCCTGTAAGGCATTTTGGGTCTACCTAAAGCACAGGAATTGCAGGGGTGCAAGAAGACTGCTCGCCACCACCTTCTCAAGGGCAACTAGGGACAGACAATAAACGCTGGCCAGTCAGTGAACCCCACACTCCCATGATTGAATAAAAAAATTCTGACAGCACTTGTGACTGTCTGGTAACTTCCTAATTAGCCATTGTCAGCTGCAGCCAAGGCAATGAGCAATGTCAAGCTATCAACCAGAGTTCTTTTAAAAAAACCATGCTGAATCATGGCTTTTGCATATCAGTGGAAAGGCTGGAGTCTATTGCCCATTGCTTATGGGCTTTGGGAAAGGGGCAGAAGCATTTCACTAACCTGCTTTGCAGGCAGTTAAGAGTCAAAGTGGATCTGTACACATGTAGAGCCATAAATCCCTACAGTGTAGAAACCAACCATTCAGCCCATCCAGTCCACACCAACCGCCCTACCCTATCCCTGCATTTCCCATGGCTAACCCCCCTACCCTATCCTTGCATTTCCCATGGCTAACCCTCCTAGCTGGCACATCCCTGGACACTATGGGCAATTTAGCATGGCCAACCCACCCTAACTCTAACTGCACATCTTTGGACTGTGGGAGGAAACTGGAGCGCCCGGTGGAAACCCACGCAGACATGGGGAGGACATGGAAACTCCACACAGACAGTCACCTGAGGGTGAAAGCGACCACGCCCCCCCCCACCCCCCAACCCGCTCCCCAGGTCCCTGGAGCTGAGGCAGCGGTGCTAACCGCTGAGCCACCATGCCCTCCAGAGTCAGGCCAGACTCTGAAGCTTCCTCCCCGAAAGGCATTCCAAGAGCCAACTGGCTTTTTTTATGCAATGCCCTATTGACCTCACACTCACCATCAACATTGCCTTTAAGCTGCTCGGAAGGTCCGAGCATGCCAATCAGTGTGCGGACACATTTACCCCTGCGTCAGGAAAGCCACTGCTGTGCACTGTGGACATTGGAGATCTGCATTGTGTCAGGAAACATGACAGGGAACGTAGCTCACCAGTTCTGACCCTAGTGTTATACCAGATTTAATTGGTGACAATGACCTCTATCACTGATAGGCCAAGGAGGCAGGTCCTGACTTGCTGTCAGCAGGAATGGGAATCAAATTCCGCACCCCCTCCCCCTCCCCGGAGCTGTTGGCACCATTCTGATCCAAGTCAGCTATCCCAGCCAACTGAGCCGGGCAGCATCCCAAGCTGTCTGTGGGAATGCTCACTTTTACCTGCATGTTGTAGCCTGGAGCGATGGTTGGTAACAGTAGAGGTTCCAACATCCCTCCCATCACACATCTTTCCAAGAATTTCTCCCTGCCTGAAGGAGGGGTGTACTGGAAAGATTTACATCCTCTTTGGCTCTGTTATAAACACACCTTTCTTGACCAACAAGGTGATTCTGACTCAAGTGCAGCATGTTACCCACTGCACCCTGGCAGATTTATTTAATTCACTAAATTCAATTCACAATGAGATTTGGATTCACATTTGTACATTAGTCAAGTAATAGCTACTGGGCTACCATAGCAGGAATGAGGCCCACCTTCCATTCTAATAAACATCAAATCACGATTCCTCTCTCTTTATTCTCTCATAGTTGGTGGATGTTACTGGTTCAGGATGCAATGTTCAAATGCAGCAAGGTCTGGACACTATCCAAGCTTGGGCTGACAAGTGGCACGTTACATTCATGCCACACAAATGACAGGTTATGACCATCACCAATAACAGACAATCCAAATACCACCCCTTGACATTCAATGGTGTTACCATCACTGAATCCCCCACTATCAACATCCTGGGGGTTACCATTGACCAGAAAGTCAACTGGACTCACCACATAAACACAGTGGCTACAAGAGCAGAGCAGAGGCTAGGAATACTGTAGCATGTAACTCACCTCCTGACTCCCCAAAGCCTGTCCACCATCTACAAGGCACTAGTCAGGAGGGTGATGGTATAGTCCCCACTTGCCTGGATGGGTGCAGCTCCAACAACATTCAAGAAGCTTGACACCATCCAGGACAAAGCAGCCGCTTGGTTGGCACTACATCAACAAGCATCCACTCCCTCCATCACAACACTCAGTAGCAGCAGTGTGTACTATCTACAAGATGCACTGCAGAAATTCACCAAAGATCCTCAGACAGCACCTTCCAAACTCATGACTACTTCCATCTAGAAGGACAAGGGCAGCAGATACATGGGAACACCATCAACTTCAAGTGCCCCTCTGAGCCACTCACCATCCTGACTTGGAAAGAGAATGCTGTTCCTTCAGTGTCGCTGGGTCAAAATCCTGGAATTCTCTCCTTCAGGGCATTGTGGATCAACCCACAGCAGGTGGACTGCAGCGGTGCAAGAAGGCAGCTGATCACCACCTTCTCAAGGGGCAACTAGGGACGGACAAGAAATGCTGGCTCAGCCAGCGATGCCCACATCCTTCAAATGAATAGAAAAAAAAATTAACCCATCCTTATTTGCCCTGGGAAGGTGGTGATAAACCATCTCCTTGAACTGCCTCATTATCTGTGGTGTAGGTGCACTGAGGAAGGGAGCTCTCAGACTTTGACTCAAAATATCAGGAGCTGGACTTCCCAAAAGCTTTTCTCCCAAAGCTGACTTTTCTTTTTTGCATCCATGGTCTTTGATGCCTCCAGCAGCATGAATCAAATGTGGAGTCTTATGGACTGAAATAGGTTTTATCACTGACCAAGTGAACTGTGTGGAAGTCAGGTGTGCAGGAAAAGCACCTTTCGAATTAATTGCAGAAAACAAATCCCTCTAATGTTTGATCGTTGGACTCACCTGTTCAGTTATGTGCAAACATCCCCCTTCAATGACCTACTTAAGTCACATAATACGAGAGGTTTAAAAATCATCTTCTTTTCCTTTTTTGGAGCCTAAACAAAGGAGGCTCTGTGTAAGTTTGGTTGCAAATTTTAAGACATTTCTTGCATTTTTTTTTGCACAAAGCTGTTCTCTCAGGTGTTGGAGAATTTGACACTTGATACTTTAAAAAAAACTGTACTGGTAACTTTGAACACTTCATCTCAGCCAGTTTTATATATACCTTCCATATATTTTGTAATGTGCTGTTCTGCCTAGGCCTGTAAGCCTCCAGGCTGATCATTCAATGGGGTCACAGTGTATATCAATGTTGTCTTTGGCTCTGTTCCTAGCACAAAATTGAAAATACTTTGGCCTACAGTGACAAAAGCCTCTGCCACATTTACTTCCTCTGATCTCAAAAGGGGAAAAAAAAGCAGCTGCTCAGGGTCATACAGACACAGGGCCTGGGGGGCCCGAATTCCCACAGGCAGCTGGGATCACTCAGGCAGGATTATATGCAGCATTTTTTTTTTCTCTCTCTCACTACTGTCGACGGCTTGCAGTGAGGCTTTTTTTTCTCCTCCTCTCCCCGAATAAAATCGAGTGAGATGCTGCTCTGGAAAGCCATGAGCATGGTTTCCTGTATGAAACATCCGTTCTCAATCCTGGAGAGGACCGAGGCTCTCTAAAACAATGCTGAAGTCATTCTGAGGAGATCACAAAATCGCAGAATGAGACAACACAAAAGGAGACCATTCAGACCCTGGCTAATGTGATGGCTCCATTACACTGTCCAATTAGTCCCTTGGTCCTTCCTCATAGCCCTGCCATTTATTCTCCCTTCACTTAGTTATCATTTTGAATGATCTAATAGAGGGTGTCTCAGTGGTTAGCACTGCTGCTTCACAACGCCAGACACCCGGATTCGATTCTGCCCTCGGGCGACTGTCTGTGTGGAGTTTGCACATTCTCCCCATGTCTGCGTGGGTTTCCTCTGGGTGCTCCAGTTTCCTCCCACAGTCCAGGGATGTGCAGGCTAGGTGGACTGGCCATGCTAAATTACCCGTAGTGTTCAGAGATGTGTAGATTAGGTCTGTGTGGTGTGCTGTGTAAGACAGTGTGGACTTGTTGAACAGAAGGGCCTGTTTCCACACTGTGGGGTTGCTATGATTTCTTCTATGAATCTACCTCTGTTTAAGGTTCCCTCTCTCCCACACTGACGCAAAGTGTGTGCAGTCTGTAAAATGTGTTCCAGTAGCTCATCAAGGCCCCTCTGACAGCATCTTCCAAACCCATGACCTCTGCCACCTCAAAAGGAGCATGGCTGCACCACCACCACCTGTAAGGTCCTCTCCAAGTCCCACACCGTCCTGACTCACTCTTCCTTTGGTGTCACTGGGTCAAAGTCATCCCTAAAGCATGGTGGATGTCTCTACATGCCAGGTGTTGCAACAGTTCAGGAAAGCAGCTCACCACCTTCTCAGGGGCAATTAGAAATGGACAATAAACTTGTCTAGCCACCACCCCATGCATGAATAAATGAAAGAAACCTTTCACAGGGTGTAAACCCTCTGTGTAAATAAATGTTATCCCCTGTTACCTTGGGTTCTTTACCTTATTGTCTTAAATAGGACCCGTCACTACCAAGCCGTCTGCTTCTGGAAACTAAAGGAAGATGTTTGTGTAGTGGTAATCGGTATTCAATGAAGATTTAGCACGACTTCCTTGCTTTTGGACTTTCATTGTGAGTAAAGCTAGGAATACCAGAGACGTCTTTTTCTAAAAACAAAACTGCTTTCTCGGCTTGCTGTGCCACTGTAAAAGATGTACATACATGCCAGTAAAAGGTAAAGTCACCATAGCTTTATCAGACCTTAGGTCTGGTCATTTGTGAGAGAGATACAACTGGTGGTGGTTTAGCCTGAGGGCTCAGGTGAGGGGAGAGGTTGAGAAGTGGAGTTCTTCATTGTAACCTCAGCTGGTAAGGGAATTGAACTCACAATATTGGCTTCTCTCTGCATCACAAACCAGCCATCCATCCAACTGGTGCACCCCAAGGTGCACCCCTTTACGTTGCTGTCAGTTGACATGTATAGTTCTTCTCATTCTATGTGTTAAAATTCAGTTGCCATGTGTCTGCCCCTTTCACCAGCCTATGCCTTTCTGAGTCCTGTTACTGTGCTCCGCATTGTTAACCACATAATGAATTATATATCATTGTGCAAACTTTGCAATGATGTCCTATCTACACACGCTTGGATCTTTAACAATATTAAAAAGAACAGCAGTCCTCATAACAGTCCTGGATGAAGTATTTCCCTACAATCGTGACCATTCAATGCCACCCTCTTGTCTTCAGTTCTTCTGCCACTGTCCTTTGGATCCATGAGCTTTAAGTCAGAGGTCTAGATTACCCCTCTGAGAGGTGTGGACTCAATCCTCACCATAACAACTGGAGGACTTCATGTTTTCATTTATTCATTCCAGAATTAAAAGATAATTTCAGTCGTGGTGACTGTGAAACTATCATTGATTGTAAAAACCCAGCTGGTTTGCTGGTGGCCCAGTGGTTAGCACTGTGCCCTCACAGGACGAGGGACGTGGGCTCAATTCATCCTCGGGCGACTGTCTGTGTGCAGTTTGTACATTCTCCCTGTGTCTGCGTGGGTTTCCTCTGGGTGCTCTGGTTTCCTCCCAAAGTCGAAAGATGTGCAAGCTAGGTGGATTGGCCATGCTAAATTGTCCCATAGTGTACAGGGATGTGGAGGTTAGGTGGATTAGCCATGGGAAATTCAGAGATTATATGGTAGGGGTTAGATCTGGGTAGGATGTTCTTTGGAGGGTCAGTGTGGACTTGATGGGCTGAATGGCCTGCTTCTATACTATAGGGACTCTATGGTTCCATGATCCTTTAGAGAAGGAAATTAGCCAGCCTTACCTGGTCTGACACAACACCCAGGTTGATTATTTAAATACTCAGAAGCGGCCTAGCAAGCCAGTCAGTTCAAGAAGAATTTGGGATGGAAAACAAACACTGATTTTACTGGCAGCACCCACATATTGTGAAAGAGCAAATCAAAAAAAAATCCAGTCAATCCAACAGCCCCTGCTCAATAGCCCTCCAAATTCTGTCTTCCCCTCTTGCTCCCATCTCTCCTTCAGGCAGTTCCATCGTAGAAAATGATTCTGAAACAAAATCCCCCTGCGTCTTTATAGAGTCGTAAAGAAATATACTTTGGAAACAGACCCTTCGGTCCAACTTATCCGCACTGACCAGATATCCTAAATTAATCTAGTCCCATTTGCCAGCATATCGCTCTAAACCCTTCCTATTCATATACCTATCCAGATGTCTTTTAAACGTTGTAATTGTGGCAATTTTTTCAACTATTGAACCAAGTGCATATCGAAATGTATTACAGTGGCACTGAGCAGTGACATGTGTAAAACTCTACAAACCCAATGGAATGGCCAGCAAGGGTAGGTGGTGTTTGGGCTCCTGGGCTCGTCCACTCCAGGTCGGCCGCATCCTTCTTTCTCTTTCCTTTGCGCCTTCTTTATTTTTCTTTCTCTTCAACTGCTTCTGGTCGGCGGTGGAGGAGGTGTTATCGTGGACAAGACTCATGGCGAAGACGGGGAGGTGGTGGCTGCTGGTTATGGTCGGCCAGAGCAGAGACTCCTAGTGATGCTGGTGAGGTGGCGGGGATGTCTTGGAATTGGCTGGACCCAGAACGGGGACCTATTGCGGCCCTGAGAGTGGAACAGCTTACAGAAACACCAGAGACTTTACGGAAACCTGGAGCCATGCTTGACAAGATGAACTGTAAAGGTGGACATTATTTTTCTGCCTTTATATTTTTCTGTCAATTGAACAGAAGGTGAAGCTCTATTTAAGTAATTTCTTTTTAATCATTTTGTAATCCAAAATGGTGCCAGATTGTGGCGACAGAACATTTTTCACTGTATTTTCTCAAATACATGTGACAATAAAAATCATTCACTCATTCATTCAAGTTTAACAGCTACCAGAATGCGACAGAGCCTCACAAACATAAGGGAACAGCAGTAAATCATTTGCACAATATCGTAAGATAGATGACAGGAAACCAGCAACCCATTTAATATCTGTCCCAATTGTCTTATTTGTTAACTTCATCCCTTTTCTGGGATTACAGCACTGGTGTATGACGAAAGACTGGATCAGTTCATATTATATTCGATGGAGTTTAGAAGAATGAGGGGAATCTCTTATAAAGTTATAAAATTCTAACAGGACTAGACAGGATAAACACAGGAAGGATGTTCCCAATGACCAGGGGCTCCAGAACTAGGGGTCACAGTCTAAAGAGACAGGGTAGGCCATTAGGACTGAGATGACGGGAAATATCTTCACCTAGAGAGTGGGGAGCCTGTGGAATTCTCTGCCACAGAAAGCAGTTGAGACCAAAACGTTGAATTTCAAGAAGGTTTTAGATGTAGTTCTTAGGTCTGAAGGGATCGAAGGGTATGGGGAGAAAGCGGGAACAAGGGACTGAGTAGGATGATCAGCCATGATCATACTGAATGGCTGAGCAGGCTCAAACTGCCAAATGGCCTACTCCTAATCCTAGTTTCTATGTTTCAACACAGCTGAATATTGAGTGAGATGTTAAGACAGATAATTGGAAAAGTGAGTCAGTCTTCTTGTGCAGTTGGCACGTTGAAGATGCAATGCACGTTACACACAGGCCTTTCTATAAGACCATTAGATCCTGAAGCGGAATTAGGCCATTCAGCCCATCGAGTCTGTTCTGCCATTTGATTGTGGCTGATATGTTTCTCAACCCCATTCTCCTGCCTTCTCCCTGTAACCCTTGATTCCCTTACTAATCAAGAACCTATCTATCTCTGTCTTAAATACACTCAATGACTTGGCCTCCACAGCCCCCTGTGGCAATGAGTTCCACAGATTAACCAGCCTCTGGCTTAAAAAAAAAGTCCTTCTCATCCGAGTTTTAAAGTGTAATCCCATCAATCTGAGGCTGTGCCCTCAGGTCCTAGTCTCCAACTGGTGGAAACATCTTCTCCATATCCACCCAATCCTGGCCTCTCAATATTCTGTAAGTTTCAATCAGATCTCCCTCACCCTTCTAAACTCCGCCGAGTACAGACCTAGAGTCCTCAAACACTCCTCATATGACAACCGCTTTATCCCCAGAATCATTTTTGTAAAACTCCTCTGAACCCCCTCCAAGGTCAACACATCCGTCCTTTGATTCAGGGCCCAAAACTGCTCACAATATTGCAAATGCATATTGCAATATATTGGAAATGATTCTGTAGTAAAACTTAGTCACCTTAATCCTAGAAGGGAGAACTGATAATTGATAATTTAATGAAAATAATTGAAAATTATCTTAAAACTAAAAGGGTGCAGGGGTATTTTTCAATTTAAATTGATACTCTTCACTGACACAAACCTATATTTAACTTACATCCTGCACACTAATAAGCGAGGCCTGAAATAAGCGGCATTATCAGCACGGGATACTTTCCCAGGCGGGTTAAACTAACAGAAACTTCTATCACTGAATGGTTGACATGCAGCAAGAGACGTCTGAGACACATACCTCAACCCCCCATTAACACATGCAAGTCAAACAATTGATACCGTGCAATCTCAAAAGTAACAAGTCTTTAAAATAGAAAGTTCATAATGAATCACTGGGTGAAATCATTTTCAGCACAATATTCATATTGCCGATAGGTTAAGAAGTCATTCAGAAAGGTCATTGGCAGTTCTCCTATACTGATATTGGTCATGGGTTATCTACCGTGGGAAGATTTTGGGTGATGTTATTTGAAAGCATTATTTTGTACAAAGGGCAATGAAGTTTGACGCCTGTAGTTACTTAGAACAAGAGTTTCAAAGAACATAAATTTGTCCACGTTAAAATATATAGACTACAGTAATCTAGATGTCCCCATTTGATCTCTTGCGTTTTGCATTTGCATTGATATGAGTCTTGCTGTTGTTTTTTAACTGGTCTCTAATTTCCAAGGAATGCCACATGTAAAGATAACTGTCCAGTTGTCTAAAAAATGCAGTTTCACTGGAAGCTTCACAGGAATCTAAGCAAAGCTTGTGAGCCAGAAACTGGTGCAACTGATTACTACAACTTAAGTAGCTGCTATTTCTCATACAATGAGGATTAATATTACATTCAGGAGGTGCGATCTTCTGCATTGGCTCAACTATTTCACTTCTCTCCTAGTCAGCCACCCAGCTTGCAACCTTCATCAAAAACTTAATGGCACCAAGTCACACTTACCAGTCTCCCCTCTGTTTGTTGACCTACATTGATTTCCAGTCAACAAACCCTCTGTTTTAAACATAACTCCAACCCTTACGAGTCAATCCACCCATGACCCTCACCCCCACCCCCCCACTCTCTGAAACTTATTCCAGCCTTACCAAACTCAAGGAATGTCTATAATTAACCAAACTACTGTGGATGCTGGAAATTTGAAACAGAACTAGAAATTGCTGGAGAAGCTCAGCAGGTCTGGCATCATCTGTGGAAAAGAAAGCAGAGTTAATGTTTCAAGTCCAATGACCCTTCTTCAGAAATTTTATGTTGCTTTAATTCTAGTCTCTGGCATATCCCTGAACTTTTCTCTGTTTTACTATTAATAGCTATGCTTTACTGGCCGTTGCAGTCTACAGATGAGAAGAACGGTAGTAATCAGCCAACTTTTAAGTAAAACTTTCTTTCATAAAGAGTCTCGGCACTTCTCACAAAAACATTGCAAGGATTTTCACGTAGTGCGGGTTAATTTCAATGTGCGAGAAAAGTAAGGATAAGGAAAGGCAGTTCACCGCATCAATAAAAGCCATCCCTCTATTGTTTCAACTCAAGCTTAACCTTCATCTACCATGTGTCTTGAAGGTCCCATGTGATTCCATCACCTTTGCAGATAGGTGTTGCCAAATAATCAACCTTCCTTGCAATTAAGACATATGCTTTTCTAAATACTTGCAATCTACTAATGTTAATGTTCTGTGATTTATGTACCAGGATACCAGGTCTCACCAGGTTTCCAGTCTCTCACTATTTACAAAGTATTCTGCTTTTTTATTTGTCCATCCAAAATATCACTCATTTAACATACCTGTATGTCATTGCACCTTCTTTATGTCATCCTCTCAGCTGACATTGATATCTAACCTTGCATCATCAGTAAACTTGGATACATTGTGGTTGATCCCTTTATTTGAGTTATTGACATTGATTCTAAATAGCATTGGGCCATGCACAGATTCTTCCAGTCGCTTGCTAGGTACAGCCTGCCAGCCCTAAAATGTCCTATTTGCTTCTACTGTCTGTTTTTTATCTGTTAAGCAATCCTTAATCTTTGCTAATGCACCAGCTCCAATCCCCAAAACTTTAATTTTATGCAACAATTCTTATGTGGCACCTGTTCACTTGATGGCAAAGTTTAAGAGGCATTTGGACAGGCACATGAACAGGCAGGAATTAGAGGGATACGAGCCATGTGCAGACAGATGGGACTAGTTTCGAATAGCATCATGGTCGGCACAGACATGGTGGGCCGAACGGTCTGCTCCTGTGCTGTGCAGTTCTATGTTTTATGTTCTATGTTGTCAAATACATTTGAAAATCCAAGCATGCTAAATCCACCGGTTTTACCTTATCCACACAGTTAACTCTCCAATCCTATTTTCTCTCTCTTAACTGAATTCAAGTTTATGTTACCCTGGGCTTTATTAATAGGGTACAGAGGACAAGAGCAGGGAGGTGAGGTTAAATTTGTAAAAAGCACACTTGTCAGACATCACCAGGAATAATGTGCACTGTCTGGGCATCACCCTGCAGGAAGGATGTGAACGCATTGGAGAGAGTACAGGAGAGATTTACAAGAATGGTTCCAGGGATGCGAATCTTCAGCTATCACAAAAGATTGGAGAGATTGGGACTGTTCTCCCTGGAGAGAAGAAAGCTAAAAGGAGATCTGATCGAGGTTTTTCACAATCATGAGGGAACTGGATAGCGTAGACAGGGAGAAACTGTTCACACTTGCAAAAGGATCAAGAACCAAAGGGCACATATTTAAAGTGTTTGGCAAAAGAAGCAAATGCAAGGTGAGAAAAAAAAACCTCCTCTCCGGTAAGTAGTTAGGCAATGAAATGCACTGCGTGTAAGTGTGGTGGAGGGCAGTTCAATTAAGAGGGCTTTGGATGGTCATTTAGGTACAAACAATGTGCAAGGGTTTGGGGAAAAGGCAAGACAGTGGCACGAAGCCCTCATGCTCAGAGATGAGAAGTTTATCTTATGAAGAGAGATTGAGTAGTTGAGGCCTATACTCACTGGAAGATTAAGAGGAGATCTCACTGAGATATACAAGAAACCAAAAGGGATTGACAAAGTAGATGTAGAAAGGATGTTTCCTCATGTGGGAAATGAGATTTTATAGTATGAGGATAAGGTGGAAATAGATTTAAAACAGAAATGAGGAGAAATTACTTCTCGTTAAGGGTTGCGAATCTGTGGAGTTCATTATGCTGAAGCATGGTGGATGCTGAGACATTGGGTAAATTTAAGGAGGAGATAAACAGACTTTTAATTGGTAATCGATTGAAAGGTTATGGGGAATGGGCAGGAAACTGGAGTTGAGGCCGAGTTGAGATTTGTTTTAATGGTCGAGCAGGCTCAAGAGGTTGAATGGCTTACTCTTGCTCCAAATTTTAATGTTTTTATGTTCATTTGGAGTGCTGGAGCAGACACAGTGAGATGAATACCCAACACCATGTCCGTGATTCTCCTTATTCATTTCTTGGCCATCCTTTGCTGAATTCTAACATCTTCCCCTCCTCGGGCCTAATATTCTTTTTGACAGCATTATAAATCTCTTCCTTTAATCTAATACTATCTAACTTCTCATGGCCCATTCCCCCTCAGGTGGTTTTAACTCTCAAGGGAAGATATATTTGTTGCGGGTTATGAGTTAAATTTTTGAGAAAAAAGAATTAGTTCAATAAGCGAGAGACCTTTCTGTAATTTGTACTGATCCTCAGAGCCTGTTTGTTCCGGTGTGGTAGAGTCTAACAAAAAGAAGCTCTCATCTTCAAGCAAGATGCAAGTCATTTCACATTAGCAACTCTGAACAAGTTCCATCTGTGTGTTGGGTGGCAGATAACATTCAGTTTTTCTGTAAAGGGTGCACAGAAGCAGAGAGCTCTAGTCGTATATGTGTGCAAGTCACTAAAGGAAGCAGAAAAGGTAGAGCACCCAGTCAGTAAAGCAGGCAGTGTCCTTGGCTTAACTAATAGGGACGTAGAGTACAAGAGCAAGGAGGTGATGCCGAGTTTGTCTAGAGCCCAGCTGGAGCATTCTACACAGATCTGGCTATTTAGAAGGATGCGAATATATTGGAGAGAGTGTGGGAGATGTTTACATCAATGATTCCAGGGAGGAGAAACTCCAGTCGTGACAGTAGATTGAAGAAATTGGGACCATTCTCCTTTGAGAGGGGGAGAAGCGGAGATTTCATAGAATCTTCCAAAATCATGAGGGGTCCGGACAGAGTAGATACGGAAAAATGTTCCTGCTCATAAAAGGGTTGTGAGTATGAAGGCACGGGTTTAAGGTAATTTGCGAAAGAACCACAGGTGACGTGAGAAAAACAACTTTTTCACACCGTAAGCAGTTAGGGTCTGGAATGCACTGCCTGGAAATGTTAAGCAGGCAGGATCAGTTGAGGTATTTAAGAGGGCAATGGATAATTATTTGAATCGAAACAATATTCAGGGTTATGGGGAAAACATAGGATGGTGGCAATGAATCATTATGTCCATTCAGAGAGCCACCACAAACTAAATGGGCCAAATGGCTGCCTTCTGCATTGTAAGAATTCTGTGACTCTGTGAGTGTTACAGAGACTACGAGACAGGGCTGGATGCTGGCATTGTGAGGTCGCAGAAACTGTTAGGACCAAATGGACAGTGATACTTCTTCCTTGCAGCTCGTAGGCTGCTCTGCATCCAAATCGGTATGACGTCAGCTTTAATGAGTGCTGCCTAAAGCACTTCTCATCATTAACCCTTTCAGAGCCTTACGCCCTGTTACAACAAGTCGCTGCATAGTAGGATGACCCATCGGTGATCCGTGCTGAGTGAACCAACCTGAACCATGGATCACTGTGCAGCCAGCCACTGTCCAGAGAAGAGAATGTCAGCTTTGGTTACCGTGTCTGAATTCTGCCTATGTTTGGGAATTCTGCGAGGCCAGGATCAGCTTCCGCTAGAATCCAGCCTCTCTCCCCAGCCTTCCTGCAACAAATGAGGAATAGTAGAATGAATGCAGCAACTTAATTCCTTATTGCAGCTTCTGGGCATCTCACAGCTCATCACAGCCACACCCCATGGACTTTTTATTCTTCTCTTCATTGATGTATGTGGGTACCACCGGTCAGACTAGCAACCATTGCCTGTGCCTTATCCAACTTGAGAAGATGGTGAAGTGTTGCCTTCTTGATATTCATCTACAGCTCATTGAGGTATAGGAACACCACAGTGCTGTTGGGAAGGGCATTCCAGGATTTTACCCCAGCAACAATGAAGTCGGGATAGTGAGCGGCCTGAAAATGGTGGTTTTCCCATGTACCTGCTGCCCTTGCCCTCGAAAATGGCAGCCGTCACTTTGGAAGGTGTTGTTGAAGGACATTTCATGAATTACCACAGGGGTTCCAAAAGGCAACAGCCCACCACCAGCACAAGGGCAGTTAGGGATGGGCAATAAATGATGGCCTAGACGGAGATGCCCACATCTTGTGAACAAATAAATTAATAAACATTAAACAAGCGAGGAACAATTGCTTTTGGAAGTACAATCAGTTGTTAAGGAAGCTAGTGCTGCAGTTGATTCTCACACAGCATTACCCCACAAATGGTATATCAGGTAAATTCCCAGAGACAACTTTTCTTTTTAATGATGGCAGCTCGGCAAAACAAGACAGTCTTTGAGTTAACCTCAACAGCCCATTAAGCAAAGCTGTGCTCCTCTAAAAAGGTTCAAACTGTTTCACTGGTAATTCATCCCTCAAGAGGCCAATGAGTAGCAATTCCAAAACTCAGAGACAAGGCTTATCAATGAGCATTTCCCCAAAAGCAGAGTCAGAGTGGAGAGCCCTCTTCTAGAACCTGTCCACATGGTAACCTGTCTTACAGGTCTGGCACAACAGAGGGCTTGCAAGATCAGAATAAGTAGGGACATCAGAAATAAGATGTTGTACCACTGCTCGAAGCACTCCAGCTGTGGTCAGACCAGAGTTTGGTATGGCTGAAATTTGACTATTGCCCCTTGGAATCATAGCTCCAACAACACTCAAGAAACTTGACTCCATCCAGGTCAAAGCAGCTCTCTTGATTGGTGTAGAGCTGCAGCACATTCATAAACATGCACTCCCTCCACCACCAGTAACAGCAGAGTGTACCATCTTACAAAATGCACTGCAGAAATTAACCAAAGATCTTTAGATAGCTCCTTCTAAATCCATGACAACTTTCATATGGAAGGACAAGGGCAGCAGATACATGGGAACACCATCACCTGCAAATTCCCCTCCAAGTTACTCAACCATCCTGACTTGGAAATACATCAGTGTTCCTTCATTGTCAAAATCCTGGAATTCCCTCCCTAATGGCACTGTGGGTCAACCTACAGCAGGTGGACTGCAGCGGTTCAAGAAGGCAGCTCACCACCACCTTCTCAAGGGCCACTAGGGATGGGCCAGCTCACATCACATGACCGAATAAGAAAAGAAAACCCAGCCATCCTAGATGCAACAGACAACATTCTATTAGCCTTTTGGGGTTTTTCTGCAACTATTTGTGACATTTTGTTCACCTCTGCGTTCCCCTCAGACTGTTGGACTTCTTCTGTTTCTAGATTACAGCAGATTGCTGACAGAAAGAATGAAAGGGAAATGAGGAACTGAGTTAAAACCAACAGGAAGCAGTGCGTCACAGTTCAAAGAAACAACCACCATCACACAGTGAAAAACAAAATAAAATGAATTGCTCCAATAAGATAATGTAAAGCCGTTATCTAGATAACTGTTTGCAGCTAATCATCTATGACCAATAGAGGTGCAAAAATGTTAATTTATCATAGTTTTGCAAACCTGGCCTCATATTGGTCAACTAACGACATTAAAGCCGAAAATGTTTTTTTGATGAGCTAAAGCTCTGAAGGGATTGTGATGTTTAAGTGTAAAGTTAAAATAAGTTAGATCTTATCAACTCCCTTCTCTCTGCATCACTCAATTAAAAGTTATATGGCTGGAATCTATAGTTGATGCAGATTATTATCAACGGAGGGTTCAGGGAGCGATATAGATGAAGTGATCTTGAGGCTTGGTGTTTATAAACCTGTAGATTACCTGTCGAAAGGTAGCTTGAGAGAAGTGAGAGGTTTTACAGGATTAAGATAGAATGCGTTATAGCACGCGCTATGTATGAATTGAGGTCATTGAAAATTCTGCTGTCCCTGTCATAACTTGCATCAAGTCTCATTCCCCTATCATGTCTGTGTGTGCTGACCTTCCTGTCAAGACACATCTTGATTTTAACACTCTCATCTTAATTTTCAAAGACCACCATGGTTTTGCCCCTCGCTATCTCTGTTATCTCTTCCAGCTCCACAACCCTCCCAGCTCAGAGACCGCTGTCCTCCTCTAATTCTGGCCTCTTGCACATGCTCCATATTACTTCTCCACTATTAGTGGCAGTGCCTTCAGTTGTTAGGCCCTAAACTGTGGCATTCCCTCTCTACAACTCCACGCTTCTCTACCTTGCTTTCCTCCTTTAATCTGTTTTTTAAGACCCACCACTTTTCCAACTTCATTTCTCCAACGTGGCTCAATCTTATTAGACAATATTTGTCATGTTAAAGGGGCTATTTAAGTACATAAATAAAAACCAAAAGAACTGCGGATGCTGTAAATCAGGAACAAAAACAAAGTTTCTGGAAAAGCTCAGCAGGTCTGGCAGCATCTGTGAAGGAGAAAACAGAGTTAACATTCTGGGTCCGGTGACCCTTCCTCAGAACTCATTGTTAACTCATTGTTAATGAGTTCTGAGGAACGGTCACCGGACCCGAAACATTAACTCTGTTTTCTCCTTCACAGATGCTGCCAGACCTGCTGAGCTTTTCCTGCAACTTTGTTTTTGTTCCTGATTTAAGTACATGTTCTATTGTTGTCGTAGGGTTGGGGATCACCAAAAACTTCCATTTATACATCATCTTTAAGGTAGTAAAATATCAGAAGACGATTCACAGCAGTGTACTTGGGCATAAATTGGCACTTTGGCTAAAATAGGACACGTTAGGCCAGGTGACTAAATGCTTAGTCAAAGCGATAGGATTTAGCAGAGGTTTAAAGGAGGAAAGAGAGGTAAAAAGGTTTAGGGTAGGAACTGAAGAGTTTACAGCCAGGATGGCTGAAAGCATGGGCAGTGATGTTAGGCAACAGTGGCTCAGTGGTTAGCATCACTGCCTTACAGCACCAGGGACCCGTGTTTGATTCTAGCCTCGGATGACTGTGTGGAGTTTGCACATTGTCCCTGTGTCTGCGTGGGTTTCCTCTGGGTGCTCTAGTTTCCTCCCACAGTCCAAAGATGTGCGGGTTAGGGTGGATTGGCCATGCTAAATAGTTCGTAGTGTCCAGGGATGTGCAGGCTAGGTGGGTTAGTCATGGGAAGTGCAGGGTTACAGGGATAGGGTAGGGAGGGTAGTCTGGGTGGGATGTTCTTTGGAGAGTCAGTGTGTACTCAATGGACTGAGTAGCCTGCTTCCACACAGTAGGGGTTCTGTGATGGGGTGAAGGATAGTGTTGAGGAACACAGAGATCTCAGAGTGGTATGGGGCTGGAGGGGTTTACATAAATAGGGAGGGGAAAGAGCACAGACAGATTTGAACAGCAGGTTGAGAATTTTAAAAACAAACTTTTGGTGCCCTGGGAGCCGACTTCACTCTGTAAACTCTTGGGTCATATGTGATTTAGTTCTAGTTTCGCTACAATGAAGTCACCAGGCAGAGGAAGAATGTGTAAGATGGTATATTTGGAACAGAAGAGGAACAAGAGAGTTATAGACCAAAGCAAGTTGGTGATATATTTCCCTGCAATGTTATGGAAACTAGATTATTTTTTCCCCCTCAGAACAGTTCAGAACAGTATGCAAGCTCTGGGAACTGAAAGCAAACGGGCCAGCCTTCAGAAGAGCCTTTATACCGGCTGCAACACATTGTGACCTCTTGAGAGGAAGATTGCTTCCAATGTAACCTCACATCATGTTCCAGCAATGTAAAAGTGGCACCATAAACATAGCCTGTAAAGGACTCAATTTTGAACCCAGATCACAGATGAATTGATCTTACTTTGATGCTGATTTCTGAGAAATCTGTTCTTTCTCTGCAACCCCTGACTTGTTTTCTCAAATGCATGTTCAAAATTAACTCCATGCTATGCATCAAATTGTTATAGAAATCATAGAATCCCTTCAGTGCAGAAACAGGCCATTCGGCCCATTGAGTCCACATTGGCCCTTTGAAGAACAACCCACCCCAGTACCCTATATTTCCCAGGGCTAAGCCACCCAGTCTGCACATCCCTGAACACTTTGACCAATCCACCTAACCTGCACATCTTTGGACAGTGGGAGGAAACCAGAGCACCTGGAAGAAACACACAGACATGGGGAGAATGTGTGAAAACTCCACACAGCTCAAGGGTGGAATCGAACCTGGGATCCGTAGCACTATGAGGTAGTAGTGTTAGCCACTGAGCCACTGTGCCATCCCTATAGCACAGAACAAGGAACTCTGAGATCATGGTTTCACAATTTACGGAAGAAATAGGGACAGTGTAGGCCATAAGATTCCTTCAGCTTGCTTTGCTGTTCAACATCACAATGAGCCTTCTCAATTATCCATCCCCATCCATTGCCCATCCAATTCTCTTATCCCAAGATCCTATCAGAGTGCAAAAGTTTATCAGTTCTCGCTCTTGAAAATGCACATCAACTGAGCATTCACAACTCTCAAAAACTGCAATGATTCAGAATGCTCTGAGTAAGAACTCTCTTCCATTCTCAGCCCTAAATGGCTAACCTTTCCTCTTTATAATGTTCAGGCAGAGAGTGCCCAGGTCTCTGAAATAGCTACTTGTGTCAAGTCTTGTGGACTTTCTACCAGTACGTGCCATTAGTCATAACTTTCGTTGTCAAAACGCCAACTAGTTCCAATCCTTTGCCACTTTCTTTTGCAATGCAGATGAGCTAAACTGTTCGACAACAAGGATAATCATAAAGAAGGAAAGGGAGGAAGAGAAACGGAGATGTTTGGTGAGGGAATTAGAGAGTTCAATGCTCAGTCAGCTGAAGGTATGACTGTGAATGGTAGAGCAATTAAAATCAGGGATGTTCAAGAGACCAGAATTAGATGTCAGTGGAGATCCCAGAGGGATGATAAGGAAATGGCAAGCAGTGTGGTTCAGCAACACTCCGAGTTTTTGAACAAATATCGCTGATGAGTTATCATTGTACTTCAACACAAGCAGAATGCCATTTAAATGGCAAAAAGAAACAAACACGTTTCCACGAAGGTGAGTTGGTAAAACTGAATTCAAAACAATATGGTTTCTTGGCAGCTGTCACCAAAACTAAAATAACCAAGAAACTTGCCAATACATCTGAAAATGCCAGCTTTTGGATGAGCCACCAAACAGAATCTGCCCTCACTAGCGCATGTAAACGGTGTTGTACGCTAGAAAACTAGGGGAGATCAACTGATGTCCCAGCCAATCAAGAGATGATCTGGCCATTTCTGTTTGCAGGAGAACACTTTGGCTGCTCGGTTTCCAGTGTTACAATTGTCTGATATTGCTTTCAAGGCTGAGTATGCTAATCAGCCATGGACAGGGATGGATGAGACCTCACGAGGTCAGCAGCCATGAGGATTTCGAGCTGTAGTGTGTGAGAGTAAGCATCACCGCAAAGTTTCTCTGTAACGGCAAGCACTGAGCTTCTGTAATTATTCTGTCTGATGGCGAACCAAACTTAGATTTTCAACTGAACTGACCCCACATTGTTTACCAGTCCTGTGTGAGAATGGTCATGGTAGTAAAACAACACAAGAACACAAGAATTGAATGTTATCCAGAAGAAATTATATGTAGCTTTTAGGGCTAAATGGATCAAAGAATATGGGGAGAAAGTGCAAACAGAGTACTGAGTTGGATGATCAGCCATGATCATATTGAATGGAGGAGCAAGCTCAAAGGGCTGAATGGCCTACTTACTGCAGCCAGTTCCTGTGTTTCTATGTTTATTTTGTTGTCTGTAAAATTCTTTTGGACATCCTGAAATCATGCAAGGTACTACAGTAAATGAATACTCTTTCTTACTGTTCATTCCCCCACACATGACTTCGATTCTACTTGGTCAGGGTAAGACCTGGTGAGGCTTAAGACCAGCATCTTCTCAGAGCCCAAAGGTCCTCCTAATCCAATCTTGTCCATATCCTGAGATTCCATATAGAATAAATCATTGTGATTGCTGGAACTATGTCAACAGTGTATCCAGGTGATGATAATTGGATGAGTTAATGAAAGTCTTAATACAATACATACTCACACTAAAGCCAATTTGCAATAGGCGACTAAAGCAAGCCAAGTGAATGAGAAACCTTCGATAAACAGGATTTGTGGAATAGTACACAGGAGCTCTAGCATGAACACACAATATTGAGCCTAACTAATCTGTGTTGGTGTTTGTTGTTCAATTCTTAACATTTTTTTCTAAAAGTGAACACACCCATTCATGGTGCCCATATCGATTCCACTCCTTTTTCCATCACCCAACCCACCACCACCTCACAAATCTCTGTGTAAAGAGGTCTCTCCTCTGTTCTAAATGCTCCATGTTTATTCATGTACCTATGGACTCTCATTCTCAACATTTCAAGGACTGAAAACAATTTGTGTCCATTTAGCCTGCCCCATCCTATTCAGAACTCTTAACACGTCTATCACATTGTCCTCCAACTCATATGGTTCTAATTCAGAGCAGGATGAGGGGACATTTCTTTGAACTCAGTATGTTCTATCAACCTGAAAGAATACCCACTGAGAACATCGTACAACGTCACACCAAAACCCTGTGCTTTTAGTGCAAAGCAATGCTACTGCTTCATCGATCTGCAGATACGACATTCCACTGTTCATACACTGCCATCTACAACAAGATTATTTTCTTACTATTGAACCATTGACATCAATGAGAGAGGCAACACAAGTAATCCTGTTCCAGCAGTTTCCTAATCACTATTTAAAGAGGGAAGCAAAGTTTGGTGGTGTTTTTTTTTTTTGTTTTTCTTCCCACCCCTCAAGGTATAAAGAAAGAGCCTGTGTTTATATAGCACTTTTCATGATCTCAGAATGTTCCAAGGTGCTTGAACCCAAGTGGTTGAAGTATTTTTGAAGTGTAACTATTGCTGTAATGTAGCAACCGCACAACGCAAGCTCCCTCACATCAGTTGAGTGATGCTGGGATAGCGGCCAAATCTCTGGACCAGTCACCCAGAGGTCCCGGCCTATGCTTGAGGATGTGGCATAAGGTCCAATCACACCAATGGTAGCTGGTGGAATACAGACTCCAACATGATGGTGTTAAATGTAGGCTATCAAATTTTAACCTCCATCATCTTGCTATCCCTCCCAAGATCTTTCATGAAGATTTTTTTGTTGAAAAGGAAGAAACATTGATCGATAATGGCTGCACTGGTCACTTGACATAGATTGAAGCAACCTTCATGGAGACCATGTGGACTAAACAAACCTGTCCCCTATTGGAATTACAATTTTCTCCAAAGATATCAAAACCAGGCAACTGAGTCAGCATCGATATGTTTGTATATCCTGTTCAATTCACTCTTCTATGATAATTTCACATGTTGAGAGATGAAAGGTTTGCCTGCCTGTTAGTCAACTTGGAAAGACAATGGATCAATAATCCAAAATACATGCTGAAAGAAAAATATATAACAATGACAGGATAACCTACTTTATGATATTAATTGAGGAATGAATATCAATTTGTTCTAATTCCATTCCTCTCCTCTGAAATTTTGCGTTCCAATTATTTATCAATCAGGGCAGATCGGAACTCAGTTTAACATCCTGAACAAAAACAAAGTTGGTGGAAAAGCTCAGCAGGTTTGGCAGCATCTGTGAAGGGAAAAACAAGGTTAATGTTTCGGGACCGGTGACCCTTCCTCAGAACTGAGTTCTGAGGAAGGGTCACGGGACCCGAAATGTTAACTGTTTTTCCCTCCACAGGTGCTGCCAGACCTGCTGAGCTTTTCCAGCAACTTTGTTTTTGTTCCTGATTTACAGCATCCGCAGTTCTTTTGTTTTTTTTTATTCAGTTTAACATTCTGTCTGAAAAGGCAGCACCTCTGATAGTGTAGCACTCCCTCCAGACTGCCCTAGAACATGAACCTTCATTGCTTGCACTGGTGTCTTAGATTACCACTTTAACATAGCATTTTCTGACTCAGGGAGCTAACAACTGGTAAGCCATGACCTCTCGCTAGTTTGGAATTAAACAGGAACTGGCAGTGTAGTGTTCTGGTACTTTAGCCAGGAAGTCAATCTTCCTACATGAACTATTGAATTGAATGTCACTTGCTATTTAGCCAAATCACACCCTTGTTCAATGCTGCTGTCATTTTATTTTCCATCCAATAGCCACGTGGGTGCTTTCAAGCACCAGTAATATATTATCTTTATGTTACATGTTAAAGGTGTCCGTACCTCAAAAAGTGTAAGCAACTGACATTGTGCCAAAGAAAAAGATATTGTCTTCTCAATATTAGAAACTCAAGCAAGTTTATTCTTTATTTATAGTTTTAGTACAGCTCTCGTATTGCTCTCAAAGAGTAAAGGGAGGGCCTGTGCTAGATGGGAAAATTGAGAATGAGATCTTCAGGGGATGCTGTAAGACAGGGGTGGGTTCTAAATGTAGCAGTGAGGACAGAGGGAGAGCGCGTTTGTAAGAAAATTTAGGGAATATGGTGTGAGTGGGGGTTTCAGCCAAGTGTGGGGTAGGGTTTATGAAGAAGACACAAGGAAGAGATATACAGAAGTAGATGTAAAAAAACTTCCTCTGGTCCCCCTGGAGCACTAGCAGAGCTGAGAAAGCACTCAACTGCTGAATTCTCTGATAATCTCCCCTTGGTAGTTGGGTTTTCCAATTCCTGGGAAGTATCAGCTGCGGCTGTGAGGGTAGCATTCTCATCTCTATGACAGGCTCTGAGTTCAACTACTAAATCTAACCCACCAACACCGAAGGGAACGCTGGCATTCCAGCAGGAACTGAATGCGGGTACTGCAATGTCAGAGGGGCCAAATTCTGAGCAATATGTTCAGGTACAGTCCCATCTGCTCACTCGGACAGATGTAAAAGAGAACATGCCACTATTGTGAAGAAAAGTGGTGAAGTTATCTCCCGTGTCTCTACCATTATTTATCTGTCAACCCAGATCAAAAACAAGTTATTGCCAAGTTGCTGTCTGTGTAAGCTTTCTGTGTGTAAATTGGTTGTCGTGTTTCCTACTTTCCAACAGTGACTACCAGAGGGTTTTATTGGTCGTAAAGGACTTTAAGGCATCTGCTGGTTGTAAAAATGCAAGCCCTTCTTTTTAAAAATGGCTGCCAGTGAGGAATGGGACCTCATTAAAATAGTCAATCCCAACCACATAGTGGTTAAATTGGAGATTAAACTGAAGGTCTTTTACAGTGGGATGGCATGAGGTTTTACAGGTTTACCAATCTCTTGACTCTTAAACACCATCAAAGGAGGGATTAAAATCCCCCTCAAGGGCCTAACATTATTGGGAGATCATTAATTAACATGCTTCAGCAACTTTACAACCTGTAGCATTATAAGAGATATCAATACATCATGATTCAGCAGCACTGCAGATCGGACAGGGAAACCAAACAGCCAATCTGCAAAGTAGTTCACCCAATGTGTTGCATTTCCCTGTTTGTTCTTAAATTGTGAGAACATTTAAGGAGTGGAAGATAATGAGAAAAGTCTAAGTTTGAGGTTCACTGCTCTACTTTATCATCACTCCCTCCTCAAATGGTCTCCAGTAATATTCCTCTCACTGGATTGGAGTTCAATTCACCTGTACATCTTTTATTCACGTGTGTATTTTATGTGTGATAAATGGATTAAATTTGAAGGTGGGTCCATTGATCAGGCTTGGAGATTTTGTTTTGAAAATCAACCCGTTCAGACACATTTAGGACAGGCAGGACTTGAATCCAGACCTTCTGGCCCAAATAAGGGACACGACCACTGGGCCAGAACATCCTTACCAGGTTTGTATCCCCTGAATGAGGAAGGTTAGAGAAACAATTGGATTGAGGGTTTAAGGTGACTAAATGAGTTGATTGAATGGATAAAATGAGGCTGCTTCCTCTGGTGGGGAGAGGAACATTGAAATTTGAGCTAGGCCATTCAGCAGTGAGATTAGAAAGCACTCTCTTCTTAGTCCCTCAGGATCAAAGATGACTTGCTTCTACGCAGGGTCAATGGTTTCTGAAATGGCCGATAAATCTAATATGTGACCTGCTTTGCCCCATACGCACCAGTTGGTGCATGGAGGGCTTGGCTGGTTGGGGTGTTTGGAGGTTTATCCACCCTCTCTGATGCCACAAACAGCTTCCTGATGAATGCACTCAGTGTGTTCAGTGCCTTCCTGAATGACCCTTCTCTATTTCAATTGATGACAAACCAGTGTCTCCCCCATAGTCAGTGGATATTTTCAAGAAGCACTATGGAGATCTGGAACATGCCCCCATAAAGTTGTTGAGATAAGTGCGTGTGTGTCGGTGTGTGTGTGAGAGAGTGTGCACGCATGTGTGAGTATGTGTGTGTGTTTGTGTATGTGTCTGTGTCAGCGTGTCTGTGTCAGTGTGTGTGTGTCTGTGTGTATATGTGTGTGCATGCATGCGTGTGTGTGTGTGCATGTGTGTGTGTATTTGTGTGTGTGTGTCTGTGTGTATAGGTATGTGTGTGTGTGCGTATGTGTGTATGGGTGTGTGTGTGTCTGTGTGTATGGGTGTGTGTGTGTCTGTGTGTGTGTATCTGTGTTGGGGGTGGAAGGGGAGGGCGTCCTTTGAAATTTTCAAAATGGTGATTGATTCAATTCTGCAAGTTCAGGATTTTGGGGTATGGGATCAAGGGATATGTAATTGATACAAATCAGCTATCATCTCATGAAAGAACAGGCATAAGAGTCAGTGAAAATTCAAGGTTCACAGAATCACAAAGGCCTACAGCACAGGAAAAGGCCCTTCGGCCCATTGAGTCCATGCCAATCAAAATCAACAACCCACTGTAATTCCATTTCTAGCACTTGGTCCATAGCCTTGTGTGCCTTGGCATCACAAGTCTACATCTAAATATTTGCCAAATGTTATGAGAGTTTCTGCCTCTACCAGCCTTACAGGTAGAGAGTTCCAGGTTCTCACCACAATCTGGGTGAAAAAAGATTTCCTCACATCCCCTTAACTTCCTGCCCTGTACCTTAAATCTTTGCCCCAGGTCACTGATCCCTCCACTAAGGGGAAAAGTTCCTTCCTGTCTACCCTGTCCAAGCCCCTCATAATTTTACACTTCATATCCCCCTTCAGTCTCCTGGGTTCTAAGAAAAACAACCCTAGTTTGTCCAACCTCTCTTCGTAACTAAAAATCTCCGGCCCAGGCAACATCCTGGTAAATCTCCTCTGCACCCTCTCCAGTGATGTAACATCCCTCCTATAATATGGATTCCAGTAATAACACAGTGTGGAGCAGGAGGAACACAGCAGGCCAGGCAGCATCAGAGGAGCAGGAAAGCTGACGTTTCGGGTCAAGACATTTCTTCAGAAATAGGGGAGGGGAAGGGAGCTCTGAAATAAACTTTGAAGCTAGTAAAATCCACATTGAGACCACTGGGCT
>JAHRHZ010000098.1:35743082-35774134 GCA_024137785.1 Ginglymostoma cirratum
AAGGGTCCAGACCCGAAACGTCAGCTTTCCTGCTCCTCTGATGCTGCTTGGCCTGCTGTGTTCATCCAGCTTTACACCTTGTTATCTCAGATTCTCCAGCATCGGCAGTTCCGGCTATCTCTGATATGGATTCCGGTGTTGTGGGCTGTTTCCTTGCTGAGGGTGTCACCTTCTCTGAGCCCAATACTTGCACACGATTCCAGCGGTGTTGTCCGGGGAGGGGGGGGGTGGGATCTGCGAGTCCTCACTAACTCTCCTTTTCCGAAATGTAGCCTCGCAGCACTGTCCTGGTTGAGAATGCGCACAGATTGCAGAGCAAACCCAGGTCTGCGCTGGTCACAACCACCGGGGCACTGAGACGCATGTTGTTTTGATCAAATAATGCACGGTCCCTTCAGCACATTGATATTGCTGACTCCCCTGGGAACCTCCCTTCCTCCAAACACCCGACAGCAGCAGTAATTCACTCTGTTCTCGATCTCTGTTCTCCACCCTCCCCCCCCCCCCTTAATTTTAATTGCAACCTGTATTTGTGGTTGGAGCTGATCCACTATTAACATATTTAAACAATCAACTTCACCCGAATTCGTACTGCCAGTGTGTGCTTTCTGATTTTCAAGACTGTCCATGTAGAAGATATGAACTCCACGCTCTCACTGCGTAAAAGTCATTGAAATTTAATGAGATCTATATTGGCTTGGAAACTGCTGAGCCAATGATATTCATTAGTGCTTCCATGGAAACCAGATGCCTCGTTTGACCCACATTCATTCCCACTGGTCCAATCTCCACACATTCAGGAAGAAGGAAGCAAGCATTTTCATAGACGTGGCATGGAGAAGGAATTCAATTTACCCCATTGCTCTCACAGTTTGTTCAATGCTGTGTTTGATCTCTCAGCCCTTGCTGGAAGTTAAAGGAGTAAAAAGAGATGTATATTTATACTGTGCTTGTCAGGCAGAGGAGTTTACAGACAAGAACTAAATTTGGAGTGTGAGCACTGAAGGAAACTCAGCAGCCAATTTGCATGGAGTAAGTTCCCACAAACAGCACTGTGAGAATCGGCAAATTGTCTCCTTCGGTGATGTCAGCTTTGTGGCAACCAGGGCACCCTGCACACAGATCCCTGCTTCAAATACTGTCTCAGGACCTTTGTATCTAATTAACAGCTCTAGACAGGTTTTCAATAAAATCATAGAGATGTACAGCAAGGAAACAGACCCTTTGGTCCAGCTCATTCATGCCAACCAGATATCCTAAACTGATCTAGTCCCATTTGCCAGCATTCGGCCCATTTCCCTCTAAACCCTTCCTAATCATGTACCCATCCAGACGCCTTTTAAATGTTGTAATTGTACCCACCTCCACCACTTCCTCTGGCAGCTCATTCCATACATGCACCACCCTCTGCATTAAAATGTTGCCTCTGAGGTCCTTTTTTAAAATCTTTCCCCTCTCACCTTAAACCTATGCCCCTCTAGTTCTGGACTTGCCTACCCCAGATAAAGACCTTGGCTATTCACCCTATCCATGTCCCTCATGATTTTATAAACCTCTACAAGATCGCCTCTCAGTCTCTGATACTCCAGGAGAAACAGCCCGAATCTATTCAGGTTCTCCCTATCTTTCAAACCTCCAATCCTGCCTGGAATCATTCTTGTCAATCACTTCTGCACTCTCTTTCCAATGTAGTCAAATTTCAAAGATAATCTTTCAAACAGTACATCATTTCATTTGTGTCCCAGTCCATATTGTTGCGCTCATGTTTGAACACTGTATTTGAACTCACTATCTTTAGGCTCAGAAAGAAAGCTACAAAGTTAAGCTAAATCGTACAGATGTACAGCATGACAGGCACTGTTTAAAATTTGTTTGTGGGATATGGGCGTTGCTATCTGGCCAGTATTTATTGCCCGTCCCTAGTTGCCCTTGAAGAGACTTTGTAGAGTTTGGTACTACTGAATGGCTTGCTAGGCCATTTCATAGGACAAATGAGAGTCAACCACATTGCTGTGGGTCTAGTATCACATGTAGGCCAGGCCAGGTGAGGGTGGCTGAAGGATATTTGCGACAATTCTATTTTCTGCCTGCACTGGTCTCATTGCGAGAATCTGCCCACAGTTGTTCTGGCATTATTAAGGAGCAAGTGATGGGAGGCGATGGTTTTAAATATGGAGTCACAACACAATCTCAGAATTACTTCACAGATAACATTTTATAAAATCTAAAGTTGCATATGTCTGCTTCACTTTAACTGCAACCATCTTAGTCCAGTACAGGAATGATTCATTTTGAATCTCAGATAGTACTTTACACACAGGTCAAGCCAAAAATAAAATGGATAGCTCCTTGTATTCAAGTGGCAAATTCATTTTGATGGATGGTTAATTCCATCAAACTGTTTACCCATCCCAGTGTGTGCAGTGAATAGAAACTGAGAAACCAAATCCACCTCCTGCTGGCAAACTGAAATTGGACTTATTTCTGCCAACCAGATAGTTAACTTCATTTGAGATCAAGACATTTTATGAAATATGTGTTAGCTAGCTGTCTTCCGATCTGAATTCCCAGGATGCTGCTCATTCCTCAGTTAAGAATTACATCAAATGTACAGTTCAGGAACAGGCCAATTGCTCCACCTACCATCTTCAACATTCACTCCCTCCACTACAGTGTCAGCGGTGTATGTCATCTGTAAGGTGCATTCCAGTAACTTGCCAAGGATCCTCTAATGGCACTTCCAAATGCTTGATCTCTGCAGTGTAGAAGGACAAGGGTAGCAGATACATGGGAGCACCACCACCTCCAAGCCACTCGCCATCCTGACTTGCAAATATAATGCCGTTCCTTTACAGTCACTGGGTCAAAACTGTGAACCCACTGCCTAATGATATTGTGTGTGTACCTACACAAAATGGGTTGCAGCAGTTCAAGAAGGCAGCTCACACGCCACTCCAGGAACGGGCAATAATTGCTGGCCCAGCCAACATCCCATGAATGAACAAAATGAAACATCCATGTCAGTGTTTAGGTTCCATTTGAGATTTGTTGCTCTAAGCGAGGTGATCAATTCATGATCACGTTGTTGTTTGTGGGATTATGCTGTGTGAAAATAGGCTGCCACCTTTCCAACATCGAAACAGTGACCACACTTCAGAAGCGCACCTGAGTTCAATGCAACCCAATGGCAAAATCTATTAACCCTTTCACCTTCACACCTTCATGTAGTTTCTCCCTAGAGGCAGATGTTGCAAGATCAGAAATTATGAATAAAACCTAAAATATAAAACTAGCCTCAGTGATGGTGATGGTAAAACCATCACTGGTTATTGTTCAAAGTCTGTCTAGCTCACTGATGTCCTTTAGGGAAGGAAATCTTCTAATCTTACCCCAGTCTGGCCTACATGAGAGGCCAGACCCACAGTGATAAGGTTGACTCTTAACTGTCTCTGAAATGTCTAGGAAGCCACTCACTTCCAGGGCAATTAGGGATGCATTACGAATGCTGGCCATGCCAGTTTACTCACAGCCCGCAAAAAATAAACTAATGAAATGATTCTAGGGCTGTGGGCATCATTGGCTGGGCCAGTGTTTATTAATGGTCATTGAGAAGGTGGTGGTGAGCTGCCTTCTTGATGCATTGCAGTGTAGGGACTTGTACAAAGCTGTTAGGAAGGGCGTTCCAGGATTTTGACCCAGTGACACTGAAGGAACGGCGATACAGTTCCAAGTCAGGATGGTGTGTGGCTTGGAGGGGAACTTCGAGGTGGTGGTGTTCATGTGTATTTGGATGGTAGAGGTAAGTGGGTTTGAAAGATGCTGTTGAAGAAGCCTTGGTATTGTATAATCTTCAGCCTGCGGGACCTGGCTTTAAACCCTGGTGCCATCTATGGGAAATCTTGGAGGAGGGTTGGATGCACTACGTAAATATGAATGAAAGAAAGAACCTGCACTTACAGAGTGACTTCCACAATCTTTCTGATGTCCCAAAGTACTTTCCACAAACTGCTTCTGACATATACTCACTGCATAATGTAAGAAGCTTATGGAAATCAATTTATACGCAGCAAGCTCCTCACAACCAGCATTATGTGGCAATGGTCAATTTCTTTCTATTCAGGTGGTGTTGCCTGAAGGATAAATTTCAGCCAGGGCATTGAAGAGAAGTCCCCTACTTTTCGTCATGGGATCACCTCCTGTTCTTCAGCCAGCATTATTGAAGACGGATGATCCAAGCATAAGTTGGTGCAGGAGCAGAGGCACCTGGGTTTGTACATGCTCAGGTCATAAGAAGTGACAAGAAAGCAGGAAGTAAAGCATTCAAGATCCTTAGCTTTATTAACAGGGGCTTAGAATACAAGAACAAGGTGATGTTGGACTTTGACACAGCACTTGTTAGGCTTCAGCTGGAGTACATTTTATACAGTTCTGGCTGCTACATTATAAAGGAGGATGTGAACGCATTGGAGTGAGCACAGAAGTGGTTTACCAGAATGGTTCCAGGGATGGAGAACTTCAGAGATGAGGATAGGTTGAAGAAGTTAGGGCTGTTTGCCTTGAAGAGGAGAAGGCCAAAAGGAGATCTGATAGAGGTTTTCAAAATCATGAGCGGGCTGGATAGAGTAGATAGGGAGAAGTAGTCCCCATTCATTAAAGGAACAAGAATGAGAGGGCATAGGTTTAAATTGATCTGCAAAAGATGCAAGGGCGATGTGGGGAAAAAGACTTTTCCTCACAGCGAGTACTTATGGTCTGGAATGCACTGCTTGGAAATGTGTGAAGCATTCAAAAGGATGACTATTGGATAGAAATAATGTGCAAAAGTATGGGTCAAAAGCAGGAAATTGTCACCAGGTAACAACACTTGTTTGAAGAGCCAGTGCATTCTTGATGGACTGAATGGCCTCCCCTGTGCCATAACACTGCTGTGATTCAATGTTAATCACACAGGAATTTGCTGTGCACAGGTTAGTGGTGAACAGCACCATATAAGGAGAAATGCATGCCTTACTTTCTAATAGGTGTTCCTGATCAACAGATAGAACTAGACTACGGAGGTGAAGTTCTCTATCGATGCTGCAAGATGACTTTGTCTCCAAGTGTGTTTCTTTCAGTGGAAGTGATTCGCTTGGCTGAAAGCTTGTAGCTCGTGTGCAGAGTTTGCCAAGAGGGAAGATCAGTTTCTCATTCTCTATGCTTGAGACCAGGCCTTATTGAACATGCTGGGAGTTGTAGTCCTGTTAAAGTGCCACAGGCAACTTTACACGGCTGTTTCCAAGGTGGCCACCTGTCTCGCTTTTGAACCAGACTGTCTGGTTTTGTTTTTGCCTGTGATTGGGCTGTCCATAAAATCTGTAGGAAGCAAAGCGGGCATTTTAAAACTGTAAGCCTACCGTAATTCTCCAAATATAATGCACTTTCCCCTTCCCAAATTTTGTCAAGATGCATCATAGTGATAATGAAAAAGAGTGATTTTTATTGTGGTGTTATGATTGATGACGCATACCAATCAGAAATGGCAAATGATTTTTCTTTTAAATTTGCCTGGTTTCCCAGTGGTCTCAATGCATGCAGAGTAGAAACACTTTTGTCCTATATGTTGTTTTAAGGTCATTTTTACCTGATGTCCGTCAATAATGAATTGCCCGTTCAAGAGTTCCAGAGAATAAAGGCAATCCCTCTGTTTCTGCCCTAATGATAAGGGTACACAGGCAGGAGCCCCATCACCTCTTGTGTGCAACACGTGATAAACTCAACTGGCTCAGTTGATCAACTTGTGTAACGTGGGGGTCGGTGCTTAGCAAACGAGAGTGGGAATGAACACCTTAACGTAGTAGCTCATTATTTTTTGTAAAAACGGGATCACTATTGCAATTATCAAGGCACATGTCACCTACATGTGCTCCTCATGCCAGCGCCAAATACCAGAGTACTCTGGTCTCATCCTGGTCATTGGATTTTCCCTCTGGGATGGTGCCAAGCAATTCTGAGTCTTTGTTTGTGAAAATCAGAGTGTGTATTACCATATGAAGGGTAAAGTCAGTCATTACCGGAAACAGACAACTGGTTTAATCAGAGGGTCACCACACCTCAGGCAAGGAACTAGGCTGAGAAGATAGGATATCAGCTGATGAAGGGTCACTGGATTCGAAACATTAACTCTGCTTTCTCTCCATGGATGCTGCCAGACCTGCTGAGTTTCTCCAGCAAATTCTGTTCTTGTTTAGGACCTCAGCTGGGGTAGGAATTGAACATGTGTTGTTGGTATCACACTGCATAATAAACCAGCCACACAGGTTAACCAAACCCTTGTATTATATATACTTGTGTGAAAGATAAACTTTTGAAACACATTTCTTTTAGGGAGCAGATCAAAGGGTCAACTTCTACACAGTTAATACCTTCAAGGGGTTTACTTTCACGTTCTGACCAGCACACACCTTACACATCTTTCCAAGCAATCCTTATGGTCATGGGAAAACAGAGGCAGAGCTAAGCTTTTATTATCTCCCTCTTGATATCTTTATTCAGGAACCTCCTTGAATGTCACCCCAACAGCCTGGTTGAGGAAGTAACAACAGCAGTTGGGCCTGACAAGTCAACGTTGCTCAGTAATGGGAAGGCTCAGAGTATTGGGAAATGTCACATTGATGATTCCCGGCCTGTGACCCTAAACCTCGGGTCAGTGGGAAGGGTTGGCTGGTTGTGGGAAATGGAACTGTACTGAGTGGACATTCCTGAGAACTGATTTAATTAATATTGAGCTAGGTGAAAACGTCAGGATATACATTCCATTGAGACCCACTGTCATTTTCCATGGGGGGTTGTGAACCCAAGTGGGCTCATGAGCTAAAATTTTGAGGTCGAAGGTTGCGAGGCAAAAATGGTCACCATGGATCTCTGTCTGGGTTAAGTGAGCTGTGGTCCTTCTCTAACCGCCTCACTCCCCATCCTCACAGCCCACGCTCCTTCCACACCACCGCACCCCCCCCCCCACCACATCCTCACGAGCAGCTGTGGCTATTTTGCAGCCTTGAACTGGGGTCATGGTGGGAGAGAACGTTTGGGAAAGACCATGCCTAGGGGAATGCAGGCCTGGGCTCTCCTCATAGGTGTGCAAGAGGTGAAAAACTGGACGGACAAGGAAAACCTAGAGGGTTGTAAAGCTGATGGAATGTGGGGTAATTGGGGCTGGGGAAAACCACTGAGGGACAGGAATTTTCAATGTGAGGCATTGCCAGACCAGAAGACATGGTTCAGTGAGCAGTGAATAAAACATTGGCCAGAATTCTTCCCTCTTGAGAAAGGGCTGTGAAGGTGATGGCAGGGTCAGATAATCAGGCGGGATGGCCCCATGGGAGACTCTCATTCACCTCTTGCCTCCTCAGATATTAGGCTCTGGTCGGCAAGGCCTATGGTCCACTTTCCTGCCATGCCTCCTGTCCTCTCATTTCAGCCCCGCCACCCACCCTCCCATTGCCAAGTGAGGCCTTTAAGTGACCAATGAATGACTGACTGGCTGCAATTACTTCAGCCCAAGTCAGGATAGGAAAAGAATTGGGTTAACTGGCCGATAAACCATTGCAGGCAGGCTGTCTGTCATGGCGGGAGGTTGGGGAGGTGATGGATGGTCCCTCAATCTACAAAGGTTTGTGGATAAGTGAGGAACTGGACAACTGCGACCCTTTCCCACAAGTAATCTCCCTGTCCACCCCGCTCTCGCTCTTGGCCTCTCACTGCGCACCCCCCCCATCCCCCCCTCCAAATGCCTCCCCATCCCCATCCAACAGCTGCCTTTCTCACAGCTAGGACTGCAGTGGTTCAAGAAGGCAGCTCACCACCACCTTCTCAAGGGGCAACTAGGGACGGGCAATAAATGCTGGGCCCAGCCAGAGACACCCACATGCCACAAACAAATAAGATTAGGAAGAATAATTTGCACTGATGTGGACTTTAATGTCAATAAAAGCTCCAAGCTACCCCGCAGAGAGAAAGCAGATACTCAAACAATCTGAGAAGACTTTATGAAGAATCCATGCTTGTAAGGAGAATCTGAAGAGACCCTTTAGTGGGAGGCAGTGAAGCAGCGATGTGAAGGAAGTGAACTGCATTTCCATAGCTCCTCAGGGTAAACATAGCTGCTGTGTAGCCAGTGAGGCACTTTTGAAGTGTGGTCCTCATTATAACATGACTTTCTGCTGCAAAGAGGTATATTGACAAACCCGAAGGGATTTGGGGAAAGGTGGGGAAAAGTAGTGCAGTGATAGATGACCTTTTGAATGGCAGAGCAAGCTCAACAGGCTGAATGGTTTACTCCTGCTCCAGACATTTTGAGAAGGTGGCAATCAATGTGCAGATAGCAAGCTCCTAAAAACAACAATGTGACAATAATAGAATCCTTACAGTGTGGAAGCAGGCCATTCAGCCCATCAAGTCCACACTGAGCATCCAACCCAGATCAAACACACCCTTTCCCGATAATTCCCATGGCTAACATGCACACCTTTGGACTGTGGGAGGAAACTGGAGCACCCAGAAAAAACACACAGGGAGAATCATAGAATAGAATCACTACAGTGTGGAAACAGGCCCTTCAGCCCAACAAGTCCACAGACCCATCCCCCTATAACCCACCTAATCTACACATCTCTGAACACTACAGGCAATTTTGCATGGCCAATCCACCTAACTTGCACAAACTCCACACAGACAGTTGCCCAAGGGTGGAATTGAACCCAGGTCCCTAGCACTGTGAGGCAGCAGTGCTAACCACTGAGCCACCATGCACTGGCAACAACTGGATGAGTTGTTTTAGTGATATTGATGAGGGACAAATTTTGGCCAGGACTTTGAGGGAGAACACCCCTGCCCTTTCTAAAAATAGATCTTTGACATCCACTCCAGACATCGCAGAAGCTCCTGCTTAATACGTCAACTGCATTCCCTCAGTGATCCATGGAGTATCAGTCTTGATTCTTGTGGTTGAGTCTATGAAAAGTGGGATTTGAACCCAGAACTTTCCAACTCAGACCCCAGTGGCACTTGAGGCAGGAAGAGGTTTAGGGACAAGGCAACAAAGGGTAGGAATAAGGCTCTTCCACCAATGACACAGCAGCGACAGTGGGAGAGCCACAGACAACACAGGAATACAAAGTGTTTGGTTATGCGCCATGGCCTCTGGAGGAGGGTGCAGAGACGAGGCGGGAAATGGGAAAGACAGAGGCAGATGATGACAGGGTGGCCATATGGAATTGATCTTTCAAACACAGACAGGCTTGTTGGACTGTAGGCCTTCAATTTGTTTCTGTTCTTCAATTTGACCAATTGCTAATGTACAGATTGGAAGCAGAAGCCTTTAAATGCTCGTGTAGCATCAGGCAGGGTCAGAATGGAATCTTGCAAATCACAGGAGTCAGAGAAATCCTTCAGCAGCTTGATGCCTTTTACCACACCAGAAAAGAGAAAGCCCACCCACATCCCCATATATGTCTCCAAAAGGTGGGAGCAGAATGTCCCACAAGAGCGAAATGAGCCTTAAATAGAAATAATGATTGGAATTACACAGAAAATTACAGAGGGAAATAAAAGAGCTTGGAAAAGCACTGTGGATTGCTTCTCCCCATATGGATCCCCTGGTCACAGGGATGTGAGCTACTGATCCAGATAGACCAAGAAGGATCCCGATTCAGGGACGGTGATGGGAGGTATTGTCCGCACGTTAGATTACCACCACAACAACAACTGCTAGCATTTATATAGTGCTTTGAAAACTGTAACACTTCCTGAGGCGCTCCATAATCAAACAAAGAAATGACACCCCAGGAGATACCTGGGCAAGTCAGGTTGAAGTGGTCAGCTTTAAGGGACAAGGAGAGGATATGGCAAAGTGTTCTGGGGAGGAAAGTAGGAGTCAAGGAGCTGAAAGCTCATCCACCAGTGACAGAGTGATTGAAATTGGAGTCTGAAGACAGATGAATTTTACATCAACTCATTTTTGGACCAGGAACCAATGCAGAGCAACAAATACAAAGGTAGAGGGTGAATAGGACGTGTGGTGAGTTGGGATACAGGCAAAAGAATTTTGAATGGGTAAGGTGGTATGTGAATTTCAGTGCCAGTGTGATGCTTGGTATGTAGGATATATGTCCCAAGGCTTGGTGGATTGTATCAAACCGCATATGTCTTTGTTTGCTCACTTGTTCACTGACCATACCTAACCAGCTTGTGCTCGCAAAACTCAATGCACAAATGTCCAACATTAATACAGTGTGGAACTGGAGGGACACAGCAGGCCAGGTAGCATCAGAGGAGCAGGAAAGCTGACGTTTCGGGTCCGGACCATTCTTCAGAAATGTGTCCAACAGTAGATGTGATTCTGCAAAAGGACAGCATTTGCAAAATAATCCTGAGTGCGCGAAAAATTGCAATGAGAACCAATTCAAGAATTCCAGTCCAGATTGAAGCGCAGTGGAATATTAATAAACAGGGCAGACAGATTGACCATTTACTGGCAACATACTTACTTCAACTTAACCAAACAGGTGACCCCCATTCTCTGGCTCATTTCTTGGGGCAATGGCTTGACCAATCTGAGTCAACCAGCCACAATGGAGGGTCCAGGGAGAAGATGTGGGTGCCCCCTCCCATTGTAGCTGGAGGAGGGAAGGGGGAAGGGGGCAAGGGGGGGGGAGAGTTGTCCAGTTTTGAGTTTGAGTTTAAATAAAGCTTGTCAGTTAACTAAATGTCATCATCTAACTGATACGTTATCCATCGCAACACTTCTACCAATCAGAGCTCACTTGCTAACCAATTAATGTGCTTTTTTTTAATTCATTCACAGGATGAGGGCGTCACTGACTGGGCAGCATTTATTGCCCATCCCTAATTGCCCAGAGGGAAGTTAAGATTCAACCACATTGCTGTCGGTCTGGAGTCACATGTAGGTGAGACCAGGTAAGGATGGCAATTTCCTTCTCTAATGGACATTAGTGAACCAGATGGTTATTTTTCCAATAATCAACAATGGATTCATGGTCACCATTAGATTCTTAATTTCAGATATTTTATTGATCTCAAATTCCACCATATGCCGTGACAGGATTCAAATCTGGTCCCCAGAACGTTATCTGGGTCTCTGGATTAACAGTCCAGATATAATACCACTCGGCCTTCGCCTCCCCTAGTACATAAAGGTCATTTTTTTCCTTTATGTTGGTAATTTTGCAAAATGTTCTGGTAAGAGTAAGACAATGCTTTTATTTTCCCCCAGAAATACTGAAGCTCTGTAAAGGAGCATAGGGCTGATCCATCATTAGAGAGAAATGATTTAACCTGAGGGTCACCACACCCTCAGCGAAGGAAGAGGTTGAGAACGAGAGTCCTTCACAGTAACCACAGCCAGTACAGGAATTGAACCCACTCTGTTAGTGTTGCGCTATAACGCAGACTAACTATTCAGCCAAATGAGCCAATCAACCCCTTCAAGTTCTGGATGACCATATGACTAGCACCGAATGACTTCAGATCTGTGGGAGGTGAGGGATTGGCAAGGAGAACATCAGAATAGTTCCCCCCATAGAGATAACTAAAGGAAACATGAGGGCTTCAGGAGCAAAGGCTGCTGACAGTGGACAGGACAATCACGGCTTCACCTAATCATCACCATAGTCACCGGTACTTCAACATTCAGGGAGAACTTTAACAATGAGAGATACGACTTGAATGAGGAACCAAGATGAGAAAAACGAGCAGGATTAAAATATTCCCAGAGGCAGTCAGACATCAAAAAAAACTCTCCGACTTCATTAGATTGACGGAAGGCTAATCAACAAATCTGTGCTTGAAGATAGCTCACTCATCAATTTTACGCGTGTATAATTTATGTCACAGTCCATTGTGCTGGCTTAAAGATCTGTTGCTTTTTAAGTCTGTCTGACAGCTTCACTTACTTGAAATGGTGAGTAAAGATCCCACCAAACAGATGGTGTCATCTTCTGAGCTGATAATATATAGTTTTGACTGTCGCCCAGCTGGCATCGTATTTGCTTCAGAGGTCAGAATGTTGTGGCTTCAAGTCCCGCTCCAGAGAGCTGGACACAAAATCTAGACCGAGGGAGTGCTGCCCTGTCGGTAGATACAGCTTTTTGTGTTAAACAGAGGCATTGGCTTAGGGAAGAGGTATGTAGTGCAACTGCAAGGGTCTGGAGGAGTGAGCTGAAAGACCTTGCTGGGGCAAGGAGATTGACACCGGGACTGGTGCCCAATGGAGATGTCTAAGAACTGTCAGTCAAATCAAAGGGCTGGCAATCCCAGTAGCCTTGGCAGTGCCACAACAGGAGAAGATGTGGGTGCCCCCTCCCATTGTAGCTGGAGAAGGGAAAGGGACAAGGCGGGGGAGAGTTGTCCAGTTTGGAGCAGCCTTTGGGAAGGCGCCTTTGTTCCCCTCTCCATTCCACCCCAAGAACCCTTTGTACAAATGCCTGGGTTTATCTGCTAGCCACCCCTTTCCCAGGTATTGACATTTCCCCCCTTCGCTCCCAAGTACCCAGTCAAAATTAGCAGTCAGAAAGAGGCCTACAATTGGCCAACCCCAGAGATTAATTGATGCTGAATTGAGGTCCTGCCTTCATTGGCAGGTGGCCCTGTTGCAGCCGTTGAAACTATCCACTGAGAGTGGGAATATTTGCGGTTTATCCTGCCATGCTCTCCACCACCATTTTATGGGATCTCCCACCTTTCAGCCTATCTCCAGAAGGCTAGGAAAATGCAGCTGCCTGTCTCTTCACAAGTAATAACAAGAGATCCCCCAGCACCATTTTGAAAATGAGCAGTTAGCAGGTTTTCTGCCCCAGTCCTGCCCCACCTCACTCTCAGTCAACATCATGTAGAAACAGGTGAGCTGTCCATTACTGTATTGTTATTTGTGAGATCTTGCTGTGCATGAGCAGGTTGTCTATATTATTGCATTTCAAAGGTACCCTCACAGGCTGCAAAGTTCTTTGGGATGATAGGAGCTACACAAATGCAAGTCAACCTCTCTATTGAGGTACCTGAGTAATGGCATCTGGGTCAATTGTAAGGAGTTATTATTATCCTCAACCAGCCCTTTGGAAGTGGAGTAGAAAAATCACCCAGACATTTCCCGCTCCTGACGTCTAGCCGAGCAAATGGATTTTTTGTTTGTTTTCAGGACCTTGGCTCAGTGGTTAGCCCTGCTGCCTCACAGCGCCAGGGACCTGGGTTCAATTCCATCCTCAGGTAACTGCCTGTGTGGCGTTTGCACATTCTCCCTGTGTCTGCGTGGGTTTCCTCCCATGGTCCAAAGGTGCGCAGGCTAGGGTGGATTGGCTGTGCTTAAAAAATTGTCCCACAGTACTCAGGGATGTGTAGATGAGGTGGGTTATAGGGGGATGGGTCTGGGTGGGATGCTCTGAGGGGCAGTGTGGGCTTGTTGTGCCAAATGGCCTGTCTCCACCCTGTAGGGATTCTATGATTATAAATGTGTGGCTCACTCAGATTTGCAAAGCAATGCTCCCCAACTCAATCTTTGAGTTTTTCTTTAAGAAATAGAGGTTAATAATGTTTTAATTATCAAAGGTGTAAAGGGTTATGGGGAGACTGTGGGCTGAAAGGTATTGAAGAGTTTGATCAGCCATGTTCGTACTGAGTGGCAGAGCTGACTTAACAGCTTGAATGACCTGTTCCTGTTCCTATGTGTTTGTAAACTTATTCATCAGCTCCAGTGGGAATCAGATGTCACATTATGTGAGAAACTGTCAATGTGTTGTTCTGAGAACAACCATAGGGTCCTAAAAGGTGGGCTCTCTGACGAGGTGTTTGGGCAATGGTGCATTTGTAATCTACAGGCCCAGGCTCTGGGAGTCATGGAAACCAATCTCCATCATAACAGTTTTTTGAATTTAAATTCAATTCATTAATTATAGAAAATAGAACAATGGTGGCCATGAAACTATCATCAATTGTTTCAAAAACCCATCTTGTTCACGAATGGGCATTAGGGAAGGAAATCTACTGCCTTTACCCAGTTTGGCCTACACATGGACTCCAGACAAACAGTGAACTGCCCTCTGAAATGGCTGAGAAGCCATTCAGTTCAAGAACAATTAGGATCACGATGGCTGTGTCGGTGATGCCCACATTCCCATTAAAGCATTTTTAAAAATTCCCTGGCCACTAAGAGACAAGATCCCATGGCCAATCCACCCAACCTTCACATCTTTGGGCTGTGGGAGGAAACCAGAACACCCAAAGGAAACTCACATAGACAACATGCTAACTCCACAGAGACAGTTGCCTGAGGGTGGAATTGAACCAGGGTTCCTGGCACTGTGAGGCAGCAGTGCTAACCACTGAACCACTCCTCCACCCACTATAAGTGATTAATCATTTTAACAGGCTGCTCCCCACTTGTGGGCAAATGTTCCTAGGAACTGAACCCATCATTCCTGTCTCCAGGAAAAGGGCCTCCCAGGGGGAAATAAGCTGGTCATTAATACTTGGAACCGTACTTATCAATCAAACTTGACCTCCATTTTGAAGTATAAAAAATTTGTCGGATCACTGAGTTCGATTCGTTAGTGTGACTGATATTTCCTTCTGGACCAGTCCTGGATAGAAACACAGAAACAGTAGGCTGGCTGTCAGGGCCCTTTTTGGCACCCGTCCGCCCTTTCATTCCCAGTTCTGTAGAAGTTCAAGATCAAGTTTCATTGTCTTTTTAGGCATAGTATTCAAGGGGCTGCGTTTAATCTGGCAAATTGGACTGTGGCAAGACTGAACAAGAAGCATGGAATTGACAATGCAGTTGTGAGAGGGTTAAACATCACATCAAGCCTGCCTGCTTCTCATTTCCGCCTGGGCTAATTCCTTCCTCTCAGCACAGATGTCTGCTTGCACATGTCAATGCCTCTGACACCACGTAAGCTGGAGCTTTTCAAATATCTGACGCATGACATTAGGACATCTGGGCCTATAAATTTGCATGCACAAAGCCTGTTTTCCAGACCCTCACTGACTTACCACTTGCTCCATCACAGTGGTCAGGAAATGGGCCCACATTTCCAATTAGGACGTATTTTCAATGTATCGCCTAGTGCACTGATGAAGGTAAAAATCCATGGTGCCCAAGGTAAATGTGAATAAGGACCTGTTTGAGGCCCCCAATTCAAGAGTGGTTTAGTTTGAGATTGTCCACGGTAACCACAGACAGTGAACATTGACCTTGGGAATGCCACTGATCCACAAGTTATGTTTCAAATGATTCAAAGCACAGGAGTCACCCAAATCCTACAATGATAGACAGCTCGCTATTCCCTCAAGGTCCATCACTCCCAACCACTCACACCAAAGCTGACTGACTCCACAGCCCCAGGAGATTATTCCAACTTTTGATTGAAAGATAGAGACAGAATAATGAAGGGACATCAAATAGACACAAGTCAGGAGTGTGATGGAATACTCCCCTCTTGCCTGGATGGTTGCAGCTCCAACAACACTCAAGAAACTCAGCACCATCCAAGACAAAGCAGCCGCTTGATTGGCACCACATCCACAAGCATCCACTCCCTCCACCACCGACGCTTAGAAGCAGCAGTGTGTACTATCTACAAGATGCACTGCAGAAATGCACCAAAGATCCTGAGACAACATCTTTGAAATCCATGGCCACTTTCATCTAAAAGGACAAGGGTAGCAGATACTTGGGAACACCACCTCCTGCAAGTTCAACTCCAAGCCACTCACCGTCCTGACTTGGAAATATATCATCATTCCTTCACCGTCGCTGGGTCAAAATCCTAGAGCCCCCTTCTCCCCTCTCTAAAGGCATTGTAAGCGTATGTACACCAAATGGATTGCAACAGTTCAAGAAGACAACTCACCACCACCTTCTCCAGGGCAACTAGGTATGGGCAAGAAACACTGGGCCAGGCAGTGATGTCCACATCCCGTGAACAAATTGTAAAAAAGAGTCATTAAAAATGTTAGAGAAAGAATGGGATGTGAATGAGTTATGGCAAGAGTTTGCTAAAATTGGATGTTGCCTGGAAGCCTAATCATGACGGGACCATATTGCCTGGATTTGCCGAGCCCTTGTCCACTTTCTCCACCAGATAAAAAGGATAAATATCAGCGGTAGGATGTTGAGTTACCTTCTGGTTATTGACAGTAGCCACGCTTTACGAACTCGACCCTCAATCCTCCCACATTGTCCTGATTGTGTGGCACCTTGGTCTCACCCCAACTGTTTGACTTTCAGCATCTTCCACATATTGTTACTTCCTTTACAAAGTCACCAGTGTCTCCAGAATGTGGCGATAAACATCTCAGAGGCTCCAAAGGTAAAACGTATGCTATCAGTTTCAGAGTCGCCTCACTGCATGGCTGGACCTCAACCTCTTAAAAAAAAGTGTTGCCATTTTGGAGCAACAACTTTCAATCTCTCTGCCTTTGACCGGTGAGATTGGCAGGTTTGTGGGTATTTGACCTCATGAACTTTCAGCCAGCTTTTGCACAACATTTACCTGCCCTGCGAGTCAGCTAAAGAGCCTTATCTAACAAGATAATCTTTGTGATATCTTGCGTTGGATTTCAAAGCAGTGGAAGAACTTGCTATGGTCTGGAATGTGCTGCCAGAAAAGCTGGTGGCAACAATCCTTTCAGAAATTGTGTCCAATAAATACTCGACCAGGTGCCTTTTGCAGGATTCTTGGAGGGAATGTGGAATTGCGTAACTCCTTCAAAGAGCCAGTACATATGCAGCGGGCCAAATGGCCTGCTTCTGTGCAGTACTACAATTCTGAGTTTTTACAGCTCCAATGCATTTTGGGGAGGAAATAGGGACGTTTGACCATGAAGGACAATGATGTCAGTGGAACCCATTGTTCTGTGTATGCTTTGCTCATCTTGTTTCAAAATGCAGCTGTGGGCCGTCAATGTAGACATCAATCCATGGTACATTCTGTACGGATGTGAGTGAGGCATCACAGAAACACATAAATTTAGAAGATCGGAGCAGGAGTAAGTCACTCGACCCATCAAATCTTCTCCACCATTCAATATAATCACAGCTGATCATCGAGCTCAATACTCTAATCCCACCCTCTCTCCATCGCCCTTAATCCCCTTAGCTACAAAAGTTATATCTACAGTCATCCCTCTGTATCCGCGAGGGTTCCGTTTCTGAGAACCCGTGCGGATCTTGGAATTCGCGAGTGTGGAGTTCAGTGAAAATCACGGATTCGCAAGTTTGCCTGTAAATGTTGAATTTTGTCGCTCCTTATATTTTGTGTGGATAGGCGAATTTGCGAGTCTCGACCTCGCAGATACCAAGGATTTTCTGCACCTCTTTCTTGAAAACACATTATGTTTTGGCCTCAGTTACATTCAGAGACACCCTGAGGCTTAGGCAAATAGACGTAGTGCAAAAATAATCAATTTTACACAAATGTGATCCTTCACATACAGTGCCACTGAAAGGATTTTGTTTTACTCTCCCTGCCACGATATCTCAGTGTGGTCCCAGTCTCCAAGGCTTGCCAATGGAGGCCACTGGCCCTGGATGTTTGGTTGGGTGGTCCCTCACGTAGGGGTGGGTGGGGTGCATTGCTTGTGTCTGGATGCCCCTGAAATGTCGAGAGACTCATTGGCCTCCTACCCAGCTAGAAATTCCAGGGTTCAGAGGTGAGGGCAGGCAGAGTAGAGGTGGAGGGCATGGCTATCTCTGCAGCATCCTGAGAGAATATTTCAGAGGGGCCTGTGAGTGTGTGGTTCCTCTTCTGGCTGAGTGCCCCCTGGAACTGCCCTGAATCTTTGGAAGGAATGTTCCCCACATTTCCCCACCTCTCCGTGCGTGCCTCCTCAGCAGTCCCTGAGAGGGAGCTGGAGGGTTTTCATCATGTAGCTGCACTCATAGAGTCACAACGTTATACAGCACGGAATAAGATCCTTCGGTCCAACCAGTCCATGCTGACCACATTCCCAAAGTAAACGAGTCCTTCCTGCTTGCGCTTGGCCCATATTCCTCCAAACATTTCTGTATTATTCGTGAACTTATCCAAATGTCTCTTAAACGCTGTAGCTGTACCTGTATCCACCATTTCTTCTGGAAGTTCATTCCATACATGAACTACTGTCTGTGTAAAAAAAATTACCCCTTGTGTCTTTTTTGAATCTTTCTCCTCTCACCTTAAAAATATGCCCCCTAGTATTGAAATCCCAGCCCTATGGAAAAGACACCTGCCGTTCACCTTATCTGTACCCCTCATGATTTTATAAACCTCTATAGGGTCACTCCGCAACCTCCTACGCTCCAGTGAAAGAAGTCCCACTCTATTCAGCCTCTCCCTATAACTCAAACCCTCCAATCCTGGCAACAGCCTGGTAAATTTCTTCAAAGCGCCTCCAGCTAAATAATGTCCTTCCTATAACAAGGAGACCAGAACTGGAGCCAACACACCTGAAGCCTCCAGCCTATAAGGACAACTGCTTCCCACATTCCTGTCTGCTGCTCCTGTTCTTCCCTATGCATTTTGGATTACATAGAAACATAGAAGACAGGAGACAGAAGAGACCATTCAGCCCTTTGAGCCTGTTCTGCCATTCTTCATGATCATGGCTCATCGTCCAACTCAGTAGCCTAATCCTGCTTTCTCCCCATAACCTTTGATCCCATTTGCCCCCAAATGCTATATCTAGTCACCTCTTGAATACATTCAATGTTTTGGCATCAACTACTTCCTGTGGTAATGAATTTCACAGGCTCACCACTCTTTGGGTGAACAAATGTCTCATCTCCATCCTAAATGGTCTCACACTGTGACCCCTGGTTCTGGACACACCCACCATCAGGAACATCCTCCCTGCATCTACCCTGTCCAGTCCTGTTGGAATTTTATAAGTCTCTAATGAGATCCCCCCTCATTCGTCTGAACTCCAGCAAAAGCAATCCCAACCTAGTCAATCTCTCCTCATACATCAGACCCACTTTCGCTGCACTCCCTCGAGAGCAAAAGCATCCCTCCTCAGAAAAGGAGACTAAAACTGCACACAATATTTGAGGTGTGGCCTCACCAAGGCCCTGTATAACTGTAACAACACATCCCTGCTCCTGTACTCCACCTCTCGCCATGAAGGCCAACATACCGTTTGCCTTCTTTACCGCCTGCTGCACCTGCATGCTCACCTTCAGCGACTGGTGCACAAGGACACCCAGGTCCCGCTGCACACACCCCCATCACCATTTACAGCTGTTCAGGTGGTAATCTGCCGCCTTGTTTTTGATGATTGCTTACAATACAGAATCCTCTCCTGCCTGGGGCTGCACAGGTGCTTTGGGTCCATGAGTCCTCCAAGTGCCAGTGTCTTGGGGCATTTCTTCCTCAGTTGGCTGTGCAACTGTCGCAGTCAGGTGCTCACCAGCTTGAGCTTTCAAGTTTCCTAAACGTAACATTCCCACCCAGGTTGCAGTTATCCGAGTAGACAGGATGCATGAGGCTGCATTGTTAATGGTTCCTCCGAGGCCTCTGACCTCCCCTCCTCCTCGGAGGAGGAGGTAGTGACTGATGAAGCTAATGGGCATCCCACTGGTCCATGAGAGACACCAGTAAGGAAGGAATCACCAGCCAGTGTTTAGAAACAGTGTGTAATGAATGAGGCTGACAGTGGGGTTAGTGTGAGAGTAGTGGTGGAAGTGAGGGCAGGCCTTACCTGGTTGGGTGGGACTTGGATGTCATGACATCTCCCATAGGGGACAGGATTCACTGCTCATGTTGGGGGGTGGGGGGTTAGGGTGCAGTGGGGGGAGGTGAGGAGTCAAATATTGAGCACCTCTCCACCAGCCTTCCTGCCCTATTGTGGACTGTCTTCTCCTGGATGACAGAAAGAGGAGAGATTGAGTGAATTGCAACTGGGTGGAATGCCTATTACTGCTGGAGCAGGCAGGGGTGAAGAGGTGGGTAGTGAGTAGGTGGTGCAGAGGGCACAGAGAGGCAGTGGTGTGCAAGGTTGGAGTCAAATGAAAGCGAGTGAAGGAAGATGCTGAAGGCGGTAGTGGGGGTGTCAGAGCATGAGCCTTGGTAGAAAGTGGATGCAGTTCTTGAGACAGAGTGAGCGTGAGGTTGCAAACCGAGCATGGTGGCACCTACCCTGACAGAGCGCAGAAGGTCAATGACTTTCCTGTGGCACAGCTGGGTGAACTTCTGCATTGCTGAGACCTCCCTGACCTCAGAGCAGGTTTCTAGGGTCTCCTCTTCTGGTATTCTCTGGGAAGAGGATACCCCTCATCCCCTCCAGCAAGACCTCCAGGTTATCGTCGGAGAATTGTGACACTAACTTCCCTTTCTCCAACATATTCTGGACCTGCCCCGGACAGCTTTAGAATGCCAAGGCTTGGACGTTGGTCTTTCAATGGGTATCGACCGAGTGGCAAGTTATTCTGGGAATGGTGGATAGTAAAATGAGGTTAAAATCACACGTGAGGGTGAACACAGGGTTGGTTATTGATGAGCTAAGGTTTGAGAAGATACATCGATGAAATTACATTAGGCCTTGGGTTGAGAAATCCTCCACAAAAAAGTGACACAACTCAGAGTTAACAAAAAAAAATAAGATTCTGTTTTTCTCTTCCTTAACACACTATAATCTGACATACCCGAACCTAGGAAGATCCAATGATTCAACAAGCTTTAGGGAAATATATTTTACTGTAGTTGAAATGAGCAATTTTCTTAATGGTTTATTATTGTTAGAAACCAGCTTTGGGCTTTTCTCCATCCCCTCCTTTCATTCTCAGTGCTCAAGCATTACTGTAAAAGTGAAAGATCAGAAAAAGTAAAGAAATTAATCATTATACAATATATGGCATCTTTCAACTCCAGAATTTCCAAAGCATTTCACAGCCAGTGCTATACCATGGAACTCATTGTTGTTGTGAAGTCAGAAAGACTAACGCCAGTTTACCCCCAGCAATCTCCCACAAACAACAATGGGATAATGACCAGAAAATCGGTTTGTCCATGTTGGGTTATGTGATAACTACTGGTTACCTCCCTCTATCTTCTTCAAAACAGAGATTATTTTTGAGCAACAGATGGGAGATGCAAAGACTCATTCTGCAAGACGGCATCTCTGACAATGCAGCACCCCCTCAGTATCGCATTCCCAGTGTCAGACTGGTTTATGGGTTCAATTCTCTGGAACGGGACTGGAGTGTGGAATCTTCTGATCCAGAGGGACAGTGCTACCCACTGAGTCACAGCTAATAAGTTTGCCATGTGTGGATCACAGCATCGTTAAGGTCTGGTGATATTAATTTGTTTAGTGTCGTGGTTCAGCTTTGTGCTTTTTTACACTTATATTAAAGACAGATGCAGCACGACTGAAGTATTAACAGAAGTTCTCAAACAAACTGGCCTAAGTTCACACATACAAGCACTGTGTACTTGCTTTCATCTCACTAAGATGAACAGTTCGAGTGTCTACATACATTATGAGTTCTGGAGCACAAACCCCATAGTTTTGAGGCATACCACAATTAGTTACAGAGCAAGGTTCCCTTTGAATCAGCCATTTGCCTTAACCACCCTTGCCTTAGAAGGGTCTCACTTAAGTTTCCACTTTGCACATAAATGCTCCTTAATGGCTTCTTTGTGTGATCTTTTGCATCTATTTGCGTTGGGTTGTGTGAATTATATTCTAGGACCACACCTACTCGCGAGTTGCTCAAATTTCTTTCACTTGTGAATTTTATGGCTGCCACACACAGAGAAGAACTCACATCCTTTGTCAATTTATCTCTCTAAGCAGAAAGCAAATGTTAGAGGACATATTCCTCACTTAAAAAAATTCTAGTTGATAAGGGTCCATTTCTAGTTTAGACTCTGAAAACAAGATCCCACAATGCAGTAATTGCTCAGCCAGCACATCAGGTGGTGCTGTTCTCGGAGTCTGTATTGAACCTTAAGAAGAAATACCTGCTTTTATGCAGTGTTTTTGCCATCTGAAAACATCCTAAAGTGCTTTAGATTCAATGAGTTCCCATGAAGGGTCACTGGACTTGAAATGTTAACTCTGATCTCTCTCCAGCAACCTCTGTTTTTGTTACATTCAATGAGTTGTTCTTGAGGTGGACCAATCTGTTACATGGCAACTAACATGCAGAGCAAGATCCCACAAGCAGCAATGAGCCAATGACCAGATAACTTGCTCTGGTAAATTTTGTATAAGACACTTGTGAGACCTTAGATGGATTATTGTGTACAATAATGGGCGCCAATCGTGTGAGCACACTGGAAAGAGTATAGAAGTGGTTTACGCAAATGGTTCAAGGGACCAGGAATTTTAATTATAAGGATAGATTAAAGAAGTTGGGACAGTTCTGCTTGGAAAGAAGAAGATTAAGAGGAGATCTGATCTCAATCATGGCAGATAGAGTGAAGAGCAAGAAACCGTTCCAAATGTCTAAGGATCAAGAACCAGAGGGTAGAGATGTAAAGTGATTTGCAGATAACCCCAAAACCTTCACCTGTCCTACTCTCCCGGACAAAGTATTGCAGACATAGCTGCTCAAAATCTGTGGAGTGGGTTGGAAAACTCCTAACCTGTTGTTTCGGAGGTGAGACTGACACAACGTTAATAACTTTGTACAGGCTAGAGATTGGGAGCAGGATCACTATTCCCATTAAACTGCTTGGGTGCACGGCCCCACTACAAGCTGGTGCAGGGATGTGGGTGTCCCATTTATTGCCCATCCCTATTTATTCAGAGGGCATTTTAAGAGTTAACCAGATTGCTGTGGATCTGGAGTCACATGTAAAAGCAGCAGTTTCCTTCTCGAAAGGACAGCACTGAACAAGATGGTTTTTCTTCCCCTGACATTCATTTCAATGGTCACTGTTTGATTTTTTTTTCAAATTGTACCACCCACCATGGCAGGCTTGAAACCCAGGTCACCAGATTAATTGTCTGGGGATAGAACCATTTGATTGATGATAATATGTTTTACGATAAGACGATCACCTTGTTGTGTCATTAGTACGACATGTGGAGTCACACACAAAATAAAATACTGTGCAGCTAAACGTGGCCTGTGCACTACAACCTTAAAGTGAATAGGGCTGATCCAACAAGATCTCCCCCAGCCCACCCTTCATCCCTCATGCAGAGGCAGCTGAGGTTAGTTGCACCCCGGATACAAACAGGACAGGGATAGCAGCCTAGAATGGGCTGAGGATCGACAGCATTGCTGTCTAGTTCCGTGCCACATTGGAAGCAAGTTAACACATTGAGTCACTTGGGGAAAAATGTAGCCTCTGTTCAGTAAAAGCCAGGGCCCTTAAACAGTCACCCTCCACCACTGGGGCCTCATTCCCTTATGAGCTGACTGACAATGCTGCTCATTACTGAGGAGTGTCCCCCCAGTAGATGGAGTGGTGGACTAATCGACTTTAACTCAGTACATGAAGAGGCACTCACTTGGCTCCAGAGATTTCCATTTGCTAAGTAAATACTATGTTCAGTGGTTCCTGAAAATAAAAATGCAGAATAGTTTCCAGAAATTACAGCCCAAAACATTCAAAGATCCATTTCTTTCCCCTTACCACAAAATGAAAATGACATGATCTAGACCAAATTATAATGATTCACAATGATTAAATTGGCAACATTCCTCTGTGTGTCTGCTGTAAATTCAGTCCAGTGACACCAAACAGTAAATGCTGTCCTTTTCTGATCTCTTGCGATCAGTCTACTTTGATCCATGTTGGCTATAAAGCCCTTATAGCATTTTCAATCACCCACTGAGCATTGGGATACTTTTAAACCCCAACCTGAATGCAGAGGGCTCTCTTTGACTCAAGAGCCTGAAACCACTGCAATATTTCTATGGTCATGTTGAATCTCAAGGGAAATATTGAACATGTTTTATGAAAAGAGCCAACACATTTTAAGAGATTACTTCTTGCTGTGATGTGAGACCAGTATAAGAATGGGATCAATTGTCCTGCTACTGAGAATGGGTGCAATATTACATAGAGTTAACAGCACAGAGACATCCATTCAGTCCAACTGTATACCACATATAAAGCAAAGCGAAAATTATGGCTTCATTGTTAATTGAGCTGCCCAGTAGACACCAGGGGAGGTCAAATTTGGGCTTGGCTTTGGCAGTACCCATTGTCTGTGAACTCTTGTTGATTCAGATCAAACATTAGAAAAGAACAAGAACCCCATTATAGCTTCTTTAGTCAGTAATCTAACTGTTTCATTGAAGCTGGTCAGTCCCCAGGGTTATAATTCTCTTCATCAAAGTTAATTGCTCTAATACCCAACTCCCCAGTTGAAGCTGGCCCAGAGAGTACCTTAAGTTTTTAAAGATGCTGGAACCTCTAGCACTCCACTTCTTCATTGAAGCTAGCACTGTTGGTATCCTAATCTTTCACTGAAGTGAATACCCCTACTGTCACAATTCTTCAATAGAAGCCGGTACCTTCAGGATCATAACTCTTCATTAAAATTAGAACATCTTGAATCCCAATTCTTCAATTGAAGCTAGCATTTAGAGTCATAGAGTCGTACAGCATGGAAACAGATCCTATGGTCCAACCAGTCCATGCCGAACATAATCCCAAGCTAAACTAGTCCCACCTATCTGCCCTTGGCCCATATCCCTCCAAACCTTTCCTATTCATGTAGCTTTCTAAATGTCTTTTAAATGTTGTAACTGTGCCCACATCCGTTACATCCTCAGGAAGTTCATTCCAAGTGTGAACCACCTACTGCGTAAAAAATTTGCCCTCATGTTTTTTATAAAATCTCTTTCCTCTCACCTTAAAAATATGCCCCCTAGTCTTGAAATCACCCATCCCTGGGAAAAGACACCTACTATTAACATTAGCTATACCCCCATGATTTTATAAACCTCTATAAGGTCACCTCTCAATCTCTTACATACCAGTGAAAAATGTCCCAGCCTATCCAGCCTTTCTTCATAATCATACTTGGCAACGTTCTGGCAAATCTTTTCTGAACCCTCTCCAGCTTAATAATATCCTTCCTGTAGCAGGATGACCAGAACTGCACACAGTACCCAGAACAGGCCTCACCAATGTCCTGTACAACCTCAACGTAATGTCCCATATTCTAGTACGTGTACTATCGATACTCTAGTACCCCCAAAACCTTCACCTGTTAAGCTAGTTCAGTTGGCTGGATGGCTGGTTTATAATGCTGAGTGATGCCAACAGGATGGGTTCAATTCATGAACCGGCTGTGATCACCACGAAGGGCCCACCTTTATCAAGCTTGCCCCTGGCCTGGGGTGTGATGACTTTCAGGTTAAACTCACCACCAGGTGCCTCTCTCTAATGAGAAAGTAGCCCTCTGGTACTATGGTAACTTTACCTCACCTTTGACAGATTATCCCAAACATACCTTTTGTGAAAATAAAATTCCATCTGGTATCTGATCTAAGATCGTTTCTCAATCTGTCTACGTATATCCCCTCCTACTTTGCTTTGTCTCCTTGAGTTAGAATATACCACATAAAGAAAAGATTGTCGGGTAAGGTATTGGAAAACCATTGCCAATGAAACATACACTCATGTAGCAGCCAGGAAAGGCAATCTGATATTTTAAAGTAATAACTACCTGGTGGAGAAGTGAAGGTAACAATTACATCTTAGGATTCTGATGATGTTTTTATGCTGTTTAAGTTTCAAAACCGTACAATTTAATTACAGTCTAGTAACCTACTGCACACATCTATTATCTTTTGTATGGCTATAATGGTTCTCCACCTGAATTTAATTAGTCTTAGAATTACTTCCCACATTAAGAGAGCAATAGTGAAGTTTTGACTGTTAATTAAAGGGGAATATTACCATACAGGAAGTTAATTTAATAGTAATTGCTCATTCCTACCATTCTAGAGAGAGAGACTGTTTTAAATTTATTGCATGGCACTTATGTCTCCTGCTTTTGTGAATGGTTACGAAGTATAGTTTTGACTGTGTGATATGCCAATGAGAGCCAGTATACATCATCACAGGAAGGCAGGAAATGTCATATTATCTTGCTGTCTCACGTAGCCATGTGGCACAATGAAGCCAGAGTGAGAAGTTTCTTGAATAAAGTTCACGTTTTTCTTACCTCAGTGGATTCTGTACAATTAATACCATATTCACAAATATCTAACTGTTCCATCGCTGACGCTCAGTTGCAGCAGTGTGTCCCATCTACAAGATGTACTACAAATGTTTGCTAAGGATCCAAACGTGAATGTACAAAGGGTTCTAGATGTCTATGCAACCAATCAATTAAACAGGCAGAAAGTAGGAAGGAAAATATTATACTGGCCTTCATTGCAAGAGGATTTGAGTTCAGTAGGCCGTGATCTACTGGTATTATCACTAGACTGTTAATCCAGACACCCAGGTAACGTTCTGGGTTTGAACCCCATCGTGACAGATAGTAGAATTTGAATTCAATAATAATCTGGAAATAAGTGTCTAATGATGACTAGGAAACCATTGCTGATTGTCAGGAAAACCCATTTGGTTCACTAGTGTCCTTCAGAGAAGGAAACTGCCATCCTTACCTGGTCTGGCCTATATGTGATTCCAGACCCATAGCAATATGGTTGAGTCTTAACTGCCCTCTGGGCAATTAGGGATGGGTATTTAGCATAGCTAAATGCTAGCTTAGCTGGCGATGCCCACATCTGGTGAATGAATTAGGGATGTCTTACTGCAGTTATACAGGGCTTGATGATACCACATCTGGTGTGGTGAATGCAGTTTCGGTCTCCTTACCTAAGAAAGGATATACTTGCCATGGAGGGAGTGCAGTGAAGGTTCTTTGAGCTGATACTGAGGATGGCAGGTCTGTCCTATGAGGAGAGATTGATTAACCTGGGCCTATGTTGAACAGACTTTAGAAGGCTGAGAGGAGATCTGATTGAAATGTCTAACACAGCTAGACAGAGTAGATGCAGGGAGGATATCTCCACTGTGTGAAGAGTTGAGAACAAAGAGTCACAGTCTCAGAATTTGGGTTAGGCCATTTAGGACTGAGATGAGGAAACATTTCTTCACCCAGAGAGTGATCAACCTGTGGAATTTGCTACCACAAAAGGTCGTGGAAGTTAGATCAGAGTATAGTCAAGAAAGAGATTGTTAAGTTTTTAATATTAAGTACATAAGGGGATATGGAGAGAGAGTGGGAATATGGCATTGAGACAGAGGATCAGCCATTATTATATTGAATGACAGGGTACAACTGGAGGGCCAAATGGCCTACTCTTGCTCCTAGTTTCTATGTTTCTACAACATTGTGAGTCCTACTGACCAGAAAGACATTAGGAACAGTGGCACATGAGCACTCGGTCAATACTGCTGCTTTTGGAGTATGTAATCTGTGCCTATTTCCTTGGCTATTGCCTTCATTGTTTTGATTTTGAGACTGTTAGTAAAACAACCCCCAAACCAGCTGACACGTCATGGCTCACTCTCATTCTGCTCAAAGACTAAAAAGCACACCCAGGGGCTTTGAAAGAGAAAAGGCTGCATCCAGAGAGGGCGTAAACCTCCCGCACAGAACATGAATAAATATGCCACAACGCATCAGAAATCATAAATAAATAAACCAGCAACGTTTAATCAAATGTTACTTTGTCCCAGTGTTTGAAGACTTACTGCAAAGAAAGGCCACACAACACAGATAGTTCATGTGTTTAATAATGCGATTCTTAATCCCAGGGTCACTCTGTCCCCAGACATTCCATCCATAACGGAGAAATACTACTTTTTCCTAGCAGCTAACAGTTCTGCTGAGTTTCTCTAGCACTTGCTGTTTTTGTTCCTTTATGGACAACTTGAAGGTCACATAGAGAAAGCAGCTACCGTCTTTGGCCAACTCATGAAATGGGCATGAGTTAGCACCAAGGTGACCCTTGGGACCAAGCGTCTGGTTTAATTGACCTGAGTTCTTGCGCCACAACGTATTGCTGCAATACATGAGCGACCCGAAGCTACCAGGAAACAGAAGCCTAACAGTTTCCACCTTCACTATTTACAGCATATCACGGATGTTTCCTGATGACAGGGTCATGATTACAGCAGTCCTCCCAAAGGCAGCGCTCCCCGATTCATTACTACTCATTAAACAGAGGCAGCTTTGGTTGTTCAACAATGCCCATTGGACGGGCAATGGATGGGCACCCAAAGATATTCTGTATTGTGAGGTAGCTGGAGGCAGATAGCCAGTAGGATGCCCAAAGCTCTGTCTACAAATAGGGCATGGAGACCCATTATCGTGGCAGATGAAAATGATGACACCTCCCATGGATCAGGATGTACCATCATGTTAACCAGGGGCTAAGGCAGCTTGGCAAGAGACACCAACGCCAGAAAACAACAACCTGCAACGACACTCAACAGCTTCATGTGCGGCACATATTGACCAGGGATTGGCAGCCTTAGCTATCAGCAAAGATGCGCTATATCACAACAACCTACCCCTCAATAGATTGTTTACTTCATACCCATCGTCTGTCATTGATGTAACGATGCTGCATTCTGGAGGTTTTAAATTCTGGATGAAATTTTTTCTTAAATATTTCCTTCAAGATACTTTTTATTGATTATTTACTAAAAGTCCTTGCAATTAATTCTTCACAGCATGTTGGGAATCTCATTTATTGAAAAGTCAGAAGCATCTTTTAAAGAAACTGCTGCAAAATGATATGTAAATTGAATACAAGATCTGGCAAAGGATCTAAAACTAGGCATTTTGAACTTTATTGTTAGTCTATGTCAAGCCACCTTGTTCATTTTAAAGCAATGGCATTAAACACTGGCGCAAAGACACCACACATTTTCCTACAGCGAGTGTTAATGCTAGTGTTGGGTCACAAGTAAACACAGCCCTCACAAATATTGCAAAATAATAACCAAATAAGTTTTTATTTTGTGATGCTTATTGAGGGATAACTATTAGCCAGGGCACTAAGGTCAATTACTTCCACTTCTCTAATTAGTGCCAGAGAAGGTAAAGCTGTCCAAAATTTTCATTTCTCGTCTGAGAATGGCATTTGTGACAACACATCACTTCCTCAGTTCTGTACTGTAAAGGTCAGCTTGGATTTTATGCTAGAGTGGGATTTGAACTCTCAACCTTCTAACTCAGATGTGAGTGTGCTACTGAGCCATGTGGGCAATGCTAGCTCACCTAACACAGCTAACTCCCCAAAACATGATGTTCTGCAATAGCTGAGGATTAGCTTTGTTTTTGTCCAAAAGTTTGCTTCCCAAATTCTTCCAGGATTATTGTCTAGTGAACAATGAGCCATCTACCTGCTTCGCGAAAATACATGATCCTCTGGAAGCAGCTTAGACCAGTTGAATGAGGGTAGAGTGCATTAGAGGAAATCATCGTCCATGCCTCCAACCCACATACATTGATGTTAATGCGTAATGTTCTCCCTCATCATGGCTGTTGAACCAATTACCTATCAATGGTAAGGTCCAAAGTTGAAAAGATTATTGGAGATTACTTCAGTTTAGGCAAACACTTGCTGGAGTTTGGAAAGACAAGAAGAGATTTAATTCAGGTATATAAAATACTGAAGGGGATTGACAATGTAGACATAGAAAGGATGTTTCGTCGTGTGGGGCAATCTGGAATGAAAGGTGATAGTTTTAGGACAAGGGGTCGCAGATTTCAAATAGAGATTAAGAAACTTACTTATTTTTCTTAGATTGAACTCCAATGTCCAGAGATGCTTGTAACTACATAGCACAGGCAGTCAGCTGTGAAAGTTTACTTCCTGGTCAGTGAGGTGTACAAGTGCACTTTTTTTTTCCACCTCCCACGTTGTACCTACTTTCTCTCTTTCCTCCCATTGTAAAGTACTGTTGTTTCGATTTTTTCCCCCAAAGTTCCAAAACAATGCAGCAGTACAAAACAGTCATTTCTGCTCCAAGAAATCAAGGAAATCAGTTTCAGCACGGAAAAAAACCCTCAAAAAAGGAGCAGCTCTTACAGCCACAATTTTCTTCAGTCCTCCATCTTGGATTACCCAGAAGTCTTTGCTCAAAGGGTCATGAATCTGTTGAATTCACTATCCCAGAATGTGGTGGACAGCAGGACACTGAGTAAATATGAAGAGGAGATAGATTTTAAATAATAATGAGTTAAAGGGTTATGGGAAATGGACAGGAAAGTGGACTTGGGGCTGAGATTAGATCAGCCTTGACTGGTATTAAATGGCGGAGCAAGGCCCAGGGGCTGAATGGCCTACCCCTGCTCCTAATTCTTATCTACAACATTGTCACTGAGTATTATCTCTGGCAACTTTGTGGCTCAGTGACAATGGTGTATCGGCGCCAGTGTTGCTATGTGATTGGGGAGGCGATGGCCTAGTGGTATTATCACTGGACGGTTAATCCAGAGACCCAGATAATGTTCTGGGGACACGGGTTCAAATCCCATCAAGGCAGGTGGTGGAATTTGAACTCAATAAATTTCTGGAATTAAGAGTCTAATGATGACCATGAATCCATTGCTGATTGTTGGGGGAAAAACCCATCTGGTTCACTAATGGCCTTTAAGGAAGTAAACTGCCATCCTCACCTAGTCTGGCCTACATGTGACTCCAGACCCACAGCAATGTGGTTGACTCTGAATTGCCCTCTGGGCAATTAGGGATGGGCAATAAATGCTGCCTGGTCAGCAATGCCCTCACCCCGTGAATGAATAAAGGAAAAAAAAAAAAGGGCAGCAGATACGTGGGAATACCATCCCTTACAAGTTCCCCTCCAAGCCACTAACAATCCTGACTTGGAAATGTATCACTGTTGCTCGAACAGAATTGTGTGGGTCCGCCTACAGCACATGGACTGTAGCAGTTCAAAAAGGCCATCTTATCAAGGGCAACTCGGGACAGGCAACAAAACACTGGCCCAGATAACAAGGTGTGGAGCTGGATGAACACAGCAGGCCAAGCAGCATCATAGGAGCTTTCCTGCTCCTATGATGCT
>JAHRHZ010000098.1:35774534-35794860 GCA_024137785.1 Ginglymostoma cirratum
ATCATAGGAGCTTTCCTGCTCCTATGATGCTTCTGGGCCTGCTGTGTTCATCCAGCTCCACACCTTGTTATCTCGGATTCTCCAGCATCTGCAGTACCTATTATCTCTAAAACACTGGCCCAGCTAGCCATGACCACATCCTATGAGTGAGTAAAAAAAGTCACAACAGAGCAGTCAGAACCTGGGATTAGACTTTACAAAGTCCTGGAATTCCCTCTCTTAAGACATTGTTCGTCTACCTACCTACAGCACATGGACTGCTGCGGTTCAAGAAGGCAGCTCACCTCCTAAAGGCAACTAGAGATGAGTAACAGATGCGGGCCCAGCCAGTGACACCCATGTCCCACCAGCGAATAATAAAGAAACCTGCCCTGAGCTGTGAGCTCTATAATTCCCTCTCTTACCCACTCTGTCTCTCAACTTCACCTTCCTCCTTTAAGATGCTCACTAAAACATACTTCTGTCAGGATTTTAGTCACCAGTCCAAATATCTCCTTATGTTCCCCGGTGTCAAATTGTGTCTAACTGTGAGACTTTTTGAGCCTTTTAGAGGGTAAAAGGCACGACAGTAACACAGCATGTTGCGTTGTGAAGTTGTGTTCTGAATTTTCTCTTTTGTCCTTCATAAGGGCACCGATTCCCCTGCCACTCACAGGGCAGAAACTGACTGAGGAGATGCTGCCTTACCAGGACAGCCCTGTGATTCCAACATAGCATCTTGATTTAGGAAAATTGGACTTAGACCATTCGACGTAGGAGCAGAAGCAAGACATTCAGCCCATTAAGTCTGCTCTACCATTCAATGAGATCATGGTTGATCTGATAATCCTCAACTCCACTTTCCTGCCTTTTTTGCATAACCCTTGATTCCCTTATGGATCAGAAGCAGGAGGAAGCCACTGGTCCATCAGAACCTGCTCCTCCTTTCAATAAGATCATGGCCAATCAGATTGTTGGTCTCAAATCCATTCTCCTGTTGTACACCCCCAGCCCTGACTTACTTGCCTGTCAAAAATCTGTGTAACTCAGTCCTGAGTAAATTCAATGACCCAGTCTGTCCTGGGGAAAAGAATTCCATTGACCAATGACACGCCAAGAAAACAAAATTTTCCTCTCATCCATCTTAAAAGGGGCACTCTTTCATCTTAAAACATGTCAATCACTTTTAGATCCCTCACACAAGAGGAAACATCGTCTCTGTGTGCACTTTTTCAAGTCCCCTCACAATCTTATATGTTTTGTTAAGATCACCTCTCTTCCTGACCAGCAGTTCATAGAGTCATAGAGATGTACAGCATGGAAACAGACCCTTTGGTCCAACTTGTCCATGCTGATCAGGTATCCTAAATTAATCTAGTCCCATTTATCAGTATTTCCCCCATATCCCTCTAAATCCTTCCTATTCATATACCCATCCAGATGCCTTTTAAATGTTGTAATTGTACCAGCCTCCACCACTTCCTCTGGCAGATCATCCCATACATGCACCATCCTCTGCATGAAAAAGTTGCCCCTTAGGTCCCTTTTAAATCTTTCCCCTCTCATCTTAACCCTATGCTCTATAGTTTTGGACTCCCCTACCCTGAGGAAAAGACATTGACTGTTCACCCTATCCATGCTCCTCATGACTTTATAAACATCTAAGGTCACCCCCCTCAACCTCCAATGCTCCAGGGAAAATAGCCCCAGCCATTTCAGCCTCTCCCTTTGCCTCAAACCCTCCAACCCTGGCAACATCCTTGTAAATCTTTTCTGAACCCGTTCAAGTTTTACAAAATCCTTCCTAAAGCAGGGAGACCAGAATTGCACACAGTACTCCAAAAGTAGCCAAACCAATGTCCTGTACAGCTGCAACATGACCTCCCAACTGCACTAACTAATAAGGGCAAGAGTACCAAACGCCCTCTTCACTACCCTGTCTACCTGCGACTCTACTTTCAAGTAACTATGAACCTGTGCTCCAAGGTCTCTTTGTTCAGCAACACTCCCCAGGACTTTATCATTAAGTGTATAAGTCCTGCCCTGGTTTGCCTTACCAAAATGTAGCACCTCATATTTATCTAGATTAAGCTCCATCTGCCACTCCTCAGCCCATCGATTTCCCAAACCTTTTCTTACTCTGACCCCATTTCAAGACTAGACAATTATCACAACCCCCTCAATGAGAGAGCTGGGTGGTGTCCGTCAGAATGGGATAACAGCAGCTATAACTCACGAACACTTCCATCTATACGGACAAGGGCAGCAGGTACATGAGAACGCCACACCATGAGCAAGATCCCCTCCAAGCCACTCACCATCCTGACTTGGAAACATATTGCCTTTCTTCAGTGTTGCTGAGTCAAAATCCTGGAATTCCCTCCCTAAGGGCATTGTGGTTCAACCTACAGCACATGGGCTGCAGCGGTTCAAGAAGGCAGCTGACCACCACCTTCTCAAGGGGCAACTAGAAGCGGGCAATGAATGCTGGGCCCAGCCAGCGATACCTACATCTCACAAGAGAATTTTAAAAACTCTGTGTGAACTCCACAGCAGATAGAGCGGACTTGAAATTTGTGACCCTTAGAATTTCAGCTCCCCTTTCCCTGTACCCCTCCCTACATACCCTCCCTTCCCCTCCCCACCCCCCCACCACCACACACCCGTGGCTTCATGACCCTCCACTTTTGGAGCCCTGTTTTAAGTTCAAATGAGTAAAGGCCAAAACAGTTCAACCTCCCTTCATAAGATCAATCCTTCGTGCTTTGTGGCAATTCTGTGATTTGGTGATTCATTCCAGGAATGAGTCAAGTCACTTTCTGTGAACTAGTTCTTTTTCAAAGAATAAACCCAAACAGTGCTCCAGATGCACCAGCAAGGCCCCCAGCAGCGGCAACCAAACTTCCCCATTCCCCTCCCATTCCCATCGTACCTGCTCCTATACGTCAAGCTCAGAGAATGAAATTTGGCCACATCTTTAAGACCATAAGGCATTGGGGGAGAAGCACACGATTTGGAGAGTTTTCTCCACCATTCAATGCGATCGTGGCTGATCTGATAACCCCTCAACTCCATTTTCCTGCTTTTCCCCGTAACCCTCGATTCACTCACTGATTAAAAACTTATCTTTCTTAGCCTTGAATATACTTAATAATCCAGTCTCTGCGATTCACTACCTTCTGACAGAAGAAATTCCTCCTCATCGCTGTCTGAAATGTGTGACCCCTTATAATGAGATAATACCCTCAAGGCTCTCGTACAAACTTTTCCACATCTACTGTCTTAAGTCCTCTAAGAATTTTGAACGTTTCCACAAGTTTGCCTTTCATTCCAATGAGTGCAGGCCCAATCTTAACAACCTGTCCTCAAAAAACAGTCCCTCCATACCTGGTATCAGCCTAGTGAACTTTCTCTAGTCTGCCTCCAATGGCAGTATATCTTTCCTTAGATAATGGGGGCCAAAACTGTTCACAATATTCCAGCTGTGGTTCCTTGTATAGTTCTAGCAAAATCTTTCTATTTTTACACTCTGACCAAAGTACATTCTCATGAGTCTAGGCCCAAAATGTCAGCTTTCCTGCTTCTCTGATGCTGCTTGGCCTGCTGTGTTCATCCAGCTCTACACCTGGTTATCTGAGATTGCAAGCCAGGCCTGTTAAACATTGATGTGGTTTCCTGATCCTTGTCACTCCCACTCCTGATTTTGTCAATGTTACGTCCTACCTGCAGCAGCAATGGTGCATCTTTGGCTGTAAAGGGTTTTAAGACATCCTGAGGTTGTGAAAAGTGCCACGTGGATTTGTAGAGAGCTAGGGCAGAGAATGAGGCCATTCAGCCTCTCTTGCCACAATGGCTATTTGAAAAAGTGACTTTAGTCCCATATCCTATTACTTTGCTCATTACATGGCAAATCCTTTATTCTCCAGCACCAACCCAACACCCCATATTAAAATGAAACCAGTTGCTACCAACAGTTAGATGAAGCATTATCAACCCAAGCAGCTGTCTGATTGAAGAAATTCCTTCTCATTTCATGTCTAGACTTTTCATCAATTAATTTGAAATCTGATGCCTCTGGTTATAAGTGCAAGTTCTTCCTTTCTCTTTCTGTAGAACTTACAGCACAGAAACACACCACTTGATCCAGCCCATCTATGTTGGGGCTAATGTCCCAGAGAAGACCTTCCTACAAGGGAAGGTCTTACGAGGAAAGGTGGAGAGCGCTAGGGCTTTTCTCTTTAGAATGACGAAGGATGAGAGGTGACTTGATAGAGGTGTACAGAATGATCAGAGGTATAGATAGAGTGGACAGCCAGAGACTTTTTCCTAGGGTGGAGGTAGCTATTACAAGGGGGCATAGTTTTAAAGTGAGTGGAGGTAGATATAGGGGAGACATCAGAGGTAGGTTCTTTAGTCAGAGAGTGGTAGGAGCGTGGAATGCATTGCCGGAGAGGGTAGTGGAGTCGGCCTCATTAGGTGCATTTAAGCGGCTATTAGATAGGCATATGGATGATAGTATAAGGTAGGGGTGGAGGTTAGATAGACTTTAGGATTAGGGTAAAAATTCAGCACAACATCGTGGGCCGAAGGGCCTGTACTGTGCTGTACTGTTCTATGTTCTAAAACTTTGTATCAAATAATCCCATGCAGGCTGCAGATTACCCCAGGGCCTGGGTTCAGTTCCAGCGGCCAAGCGATTGTCCACTGAGCCTACAGTGTGGCTGTATCTCTGTGTGCAGAAGGCCATGGGGTAGGAGGGTGGTGTGAGCAGGTGCAGAGGATTGCTGTTGGGGGCAAATGGGGGGAGTCTGTGGTGGGTGGGATGGGGGAGTGGATGGCTGGACAGGGTGGGGGTGTGGGGGAGCAGGAGGTGGGAATGAGTGAGAGAGTGGATGGTGAGACCGGGCTGGGGGGGCGGGGGGTGAGTGTAAGCTGGAGGTGGTAGGTGGAAATCAGTAAGCAGGGTTTTGGGGGAGTGGGTGGTGGGAGTGAATGGGAGAGTGGGCAGAGAGACCAAGTGGGGGGGTGGAGGCAGTGGGTGGGAGTTCTTGGTGGGGAGAGGTGGGACTGAATGGGAGAGTGGGCGGTGTGAACGGGTGGATGGGGGAGCAAGTTGGAGAGCAGGAGGTGGGCAGGGGAGGGGATTGTGGGGAGTGGAAGAGAAAGTAAGGTTTGATTTGTATGCATTGAGGTGATAGAAATTAGAAAATTCATGTTTTTGAGCATCCAGCATCACATTGAGAAAAGTAAGAGTGAGAAATTGCCTTGATATAGCGCTTCTAACCACTTCAGGATGTCCCAAAGTGCTTTACAGCCACTTTAGTAGTTCTGAAGTGTTGTCACTGTTAGATATTGTAACTTCCTCCAAGTGAGGTATTGACACTCTGTAGTATAAACTGGTTCTAAACTCAGAATAATGCTGCTTCTCTGACAGTCATTTCTCCTTTTCCCCAGGCCGTCCTTGGGTGGCCTCTCTTCACACTACTGAGGGTAACTTCATTGGAAGCAGTTTAGCAGTGACAATCTGTAGCTAAAGGGAGCTGATACCAAAGATTAATTCATAGTCTAATGGACTGCCCCGTTTCCCATTCTCCCAACAGAAGGGGGATCTGGTGACAGCAGAAAGCCCATTCCAAATATCCTTTAAAGCAGGCAGTGCATTGCTGGTACTGAGGAAGTCCTTGCCTTTTCCCTCTCAGGTTGATGTGGAAGGTTCCAACGCATAACATCTAGAAGCTGGGTGGGGGGAAAGGTGTGGACATCTCCATAAGACCATAAGACATAGGAGCAGAAATTAGGCCGTTCAGCCCATCGAGTCTGCTCAGCCATTCAATCATGGCTGATAAAGTTCCTCAACCCCAATCTCCCGCTTTCTCCCCGTAACCCTTGATCCCCCTGGGGCCCTAGCCTGCACCTATCTCCTTTGACCAACATCACGGCTGTTAGTGGGATCTTGCTATGCGCAAGTTGGCTCCCTACACCTCAAAAGTGATCACCTTTTCCGAACGGCGCCGCACAAATGCAAAACGTTTTGCGGAGCAGGGGATGACATTGGCTGCTTGCTCGCACACGCACACACACACAGTGTGGAAAAGAAACCACATTCACAGCAAATGTGACAGCATGGTTTGTTCGGGACTCCCATCCGCATTGCTCCTAAACAGTTAAACTGGCGTGTGCTTCTCTCCTAAACTCTCCGTGACCTTGCTAATGGATGCTGACTTGGTGTAAAGGCTTTGACAAAAAGACCAAACGAGAAGTGTCTTCTTCTGGATCACAGCCAACCCCTCCATCAGTCAATATGTCTCGCTGGCAAAGCTATTTTTAATTTCCTGATCTACTGGCAGCGCCATCCATAACCAAGCAGACAGCGATCTTGGAGAGACAGCATTTTTTTTAAAAAAAAATCACTTGAAGTGCCTGGAGCTCACCCACAGGAGACCTACTCAGCTCTGTTTTTGTTCTGAGCTGGTTGTAAGGCTGTGTTACATTGGGTAGGGGGGTGGGTGATTATATTTTGTATTCTTTTCAAAGTCACAGCCTCAGCACGTGGCAAACCCGTGGCCTTTTTATCCACCAGCAATAGGAGACAGTGTTGGACTTGGCATCAGTGCTTGCATTATTAAGCGCTGTAAACGTTTTCCCCAGCAGACTGGAACCTTTTTCCTCTTCATCATGCACCAGTAACTGGATGGTTGCCATAGCAAGTCACTGGAGTATTCAGATTGCAGCCGCGGCTGGGATTAAAGCACACAGCATCATCAAAGGAGCAGTGTTAATGGAGTGCCGTGCTCCCTTAAGACAGGCAGGGTGGGGAAGGGAAGGGGGGAGGGGGTTAGTGTAGTGCAGAAAGTGCCATGTTGTTGCCTGTTCTCTGACCCCAGTCATGTAAACAAGCCCAGACTCCTGCAAAGCGCTGAATGGCTTCGATTATGAGGAGATCTGGGAATTCTGCCAAAAGGGGAGACCCTCGGCATACATCTTTCCCTGGCACGGTGCCAGGCCAGGATTGACACGTGTACACGCGCGCGCGCACACACACACACACACACAAATACAAGCCCACACAGCAACACACAAATACAGGCATACATACACATGTGGAGATATACGTGTGTGTTCCGATTTGTACATGTGCCCACACAAACACAGACACAGATATAGAAACATACACACACATAAACACATGCAAGTAAACACATGTAATTACAAAAACATTCATGCACATACAATGCACATACATAGAAACATACAAAAGGAAAGTTCAAACACATACGTACTCATCCACAAATCCATGAACATATACATACACATCACATTGTAATGTAAACTGTGTGATTTATTTGTATTTTTGATATCTTTTAGTGCAGGTCTGTGTTCTCACTTTTTGGGTTAGTGAAAGATACAGTTTTCTGTGTGCCTAAAGGTAATGAGTAACTTGTATTTCTGTAGCTATGGTGAATTCTTTAAAAGAATTTTTGAGCCTAGGTTAGAATTAATGCTTTTTTGTGTACATTTTTATTTTTGTAATTTATTGTCACTTGTATTTTTGAAAAGACAGTGAAAAGTGTACAAGTCGCCATAATCTGGTGCTATTTTAAATACGTAAGTTATAAGAAGAAATAGCTGAGACAAAGTTAAGACCAAGTTCACCTTTTGTTCCCTCCACAGCTCCTGGGTTTCTGAAGTGGCTACAAGCGAAACAAAGATTTCCAGACCTGACCCTCCCCTCCACTAACACCTCCTCCCCCCCCCCTCAACCGCCCCCCAACGCTGTCACCATCAAAGCCAACACTGAGACCACTGCTGAAACCGCTGCCAGGAGAAACGGACCAGACCCACCAAGTCACCAATAATGAAGCCTTCTTTAAGCGAGGATCAGTGCTGATTTGGGACCAGTATCCTTGGTGCTTCCTATTTAAAGTGTAGCCATCAGGATTGGGCTGGTTGCTCATAACTGTTTTCTGTCAGTGGGAAAAGGGGTTCTAGAACAGTTCTAGATAAACAAGCTCCAGTTTACAGGATCAAGAAGGGTTTTTTTTAAGGCTTATGCTAAATGCCTGAAGCATAGAGAAGGATTTTCTTTGTGTTTTACTTTGAGTTTTGAGCAGTCCTGCAAAGCTCTCTGTTGAAGATGATGGTATTGAGCAGCACTCCTGAGAAGAGAAGGTTATGGTGAAACTAGATTCCCTCCAAACAAAGAGGTAATATCAGCTCCAAACTAGAAATGCTGGGATAAAATTCTGAACAGCTTACTTAAAGCTGAGTGGTTTAAGTTCAGGTATTTAATAGCTGCCAGGCTTAATTCACATTGTTTATACCTTATTAAGTCAGGGCCACAGCACTGGAGGAGATATTTTGGGCCTGTAGGTTTCCAGTGAATTTATCCCAAAGCTGTGTTTAAGACCACTCCATTCTAAAGAAAATATATGTATTTATCTGAACCATAGGACCTCAAGACACCTCAAAGCCCGTTATGATCAGCGAAGTGGGGAGATGGTGGCATAGTGGTAATGTCATCGACAAGAGCAAACACAGTCTGGGTGACAGCTTTGCAGAATACCTCCTCTCTGTCCATAGGAATGAGCCTGACCTTCCATTTGCTTGACTTTCCAATGAACCACCTTGATTTCACGCTAACATTTATGCCCTGGCCTTACTAGAACGTTCCAACAAAGCACAATGCAATCACGAGGAACAGCTCATTTTCCACTTAGGCACTTTTACACCTTAATATTGCATTGCACAACTTTAGAAACTACCGCTTTACATCTGTTCTCCATTTTTCTTACGTTCTGTCTCCCTCTTCATCCTTCTTTTGTTTGAATTAGAATTAGAATCCCTACAGTGTGGAAACAGGCCCTTCGGCCCAACAAGTCCACACTGACCCTTGGAGCATCCCACCCAGACCTATAACCCACACATCCCTGAACACTATGGGCAATTTAGCATGGCCAAACCACCTAGCCTGCCCATCATTGGGCTGTGGGAGGAAACCGGAGCACCCGGAGGAAACCCACGCAGACACGGGAAGAATGTGCAAACTCCGCACAGACAGTCAACTGAGGCTGGAATCGAACCCAGGTCCCTGGTGCTGTGAGGCTGCAGTGCTAACAACTGAGACACCGTGCCGCCCCAAATAAAACCGCTGCCAGGAGAAACGGACCAGACCCACCAAGTCACCAATAATGAAGCCTTCTTTAAGCGAGGATCAGTGCTGATTTGGGACCAGTATCCTTGGTGCTTCCTATTTAAAGTGTAGCCATCAGGATACAGGATACAGCCATCAGGATTGTGTCTTATTTACTTTGTTGTTCCTGGGGAGGACCCATTCAGGTGGTCTGACTAGTAAGTTTGCAGATGACACCAAAATTGGCGGAGTTGCAGATATTGAGGAGGATTGTCAAAGTGTACAGAAGGATATTGATAGTTTGCAGATTTGGGCAGAGTAATGGCAGGTGGAGTTTAATCTGGACGAATGCGAGGTGATACATTCTGGAAGTCAAATTCACGTGCAATTTATACAATAAATAGCAGGGCCCTTGGGAGCATTGACATACAGAGGGGTCTGGGTGTACAGGTCCACAGATCCCTGAAAATGATAACACAAGTGGATGAGATAGTCAAGAAGGCATACTGCACAGTTGCCTTCATCGGTTGGGGCATCGAATATAAAAGTTGGCAAGTTACGTTACAACTATACAAAACTTTAGTTAGGCCACATTTGGAATATTGTGTGCCATTCTGGTCACCACACTAACAGAAGGGCATGGACGCTTTGGAGATGGTGCAGAGAAGGTTTACCAGGATGTTGCCTACTCTGGATGATTTTTTGGTTATGAGGAGAGGTTAGATAAATTCGGATTGTTTTCACTGGAATGACGGAGGCTGACGGGCAAACTCATACAGGACTACAAAGCTTTTTGAGAGGCATCGATAGGGTGGATACTCTGAGGCTTTTTCCCAGGGTGGATAGGTCAACAACAAAAGAGCACAGGTTCAAGGTGAGAGGAGGAACGTTTAGGGGAGGGGTACAGGGAAAATTTTTCATACAGAGGGTGGTGGGTGCCTGGAAGGCACTGACAGTGGAGTTGGTGAAAGCAGGCATACTAGCAACGTTTAAGGTGTATCTCAATAGACACATGAACGGGAGGTGAACAGAGGGATAGGTGCCATGTATGGGCAATAAGTAGATGATCTAAATGGGGTGGCATAGTGGCTCACGCTGCTGCCTCACAGTACCAGGGACCCAGGTTCGATTCCACCCTTGGGTGACTGTGTGGAGTTTGTACATTCTCCCCGTGTCTGCATGGGTTTCCTCCAGGTGCTCCAGTTTCCTCCCACAGTCCAAAGATGTGCAGGCTAGGTGGATTGGCAATGCTAAATTGCCCATCATGTTCAGGGGTGTGTAGATCAGGTGGGTTATAGGGGAATGGGTCTGGGTGGGATGCTCTGAGGGTCAGTGTGGACTTGTTGGGCCAAAGGGCCTGTTTCCACAGTGTAGGGATTCTATTTAAAAATCTATAAATAAGGATTAGGAACCAGCACAGGCTTTGTGGGCTGAAGGGCCTGTTCCTGTTTTGTATTCTATATAAAAACAGAAAGAACTGCAAATGCTATAAATCAGAAACAAAAATAGATATTGCTGGAAAAGCTCAGTAGGTCTGGCAGCATCTGTGAAGAGAAATCAGAGTTAACATCTGGGTTCTGAGGAAGGGTCACTGGATCCGAAACGTTAACTCTGATTTCTCCTCACAGATGCTGCCAGACCTGCTGAGCTTTTCCAACAACTTCTGTTTCTGTAATGTATCATCTTGTGTTGTACTCCTTCCCTTTCGTACCTTCGTTTACAGCCATTTTACATCTCCATTTCTCTTCCTTCACCATTAACAACCCCTTGGCCTGTTGCACCAGCCATCTACAGAACAAGCCCTTGTTCCTCTTCCATCTCTGTCTAAAGTATAAAGAAATTTTTCCAACATCTTTCAATTCTGAAGAAGAACCAAACCAGACTCGAAACGTGAACTCTGTTTTTCTCCCTCCCCAGATGCTGGCAGACAGTATTCTCTGTGCTTGTTTCAGATTTCCAGTGTTTTACTTTTATTTAGTGGGTAGTGTCATTGGACCAGTTCTCCAGAACCCCAGGCCAATTTTCTAAGGACATGGTTCAAATCCCAGCGTGACACATTGTGGAATTTGAATTCAAAGAAAACCTGGAGTTAAAATCTATCCTAATGGTGACTGCGAAACCACTGTCAACCTCTGGTCCATTAAAGTCCTTTAGGGAATGAAATCTACTGTGCTGACCCGGTCTGGCCTTTGTGTGAATCTGGACCTATTGCAAAGTGGTTGACTCTTAACTACTCTCTGAACAATTAGGGATGGGCAATACATACTATCCCAGCCAGCGACGCCCACATTAATAACATCACCACAGTGCGGAAGCAGGCCATTCAATCCATTGAGTCCATACCGACCCTCTGAACAGCATCCCACCCAGACCCACCCCTTTACACTATCCTTGCAAGCCTGTATTTCCCATAACTAATCTACCTAACCTGCACGTCCCTGGACACTACGAGCAATTTAGCATGGCCAAGTCACATAATCTGCACATCTTTGGATTGTGAGAGGAAACCCACACACAGACGCAGGGAGAATGTACAAATTCCACACAGACAGCCACCCAAAGGTGGAATCGAACCCACATCCCTGCCACTATGTGGCACACTGCTAACCACTGAGCCACTGTGCCACCCCATTCTGTGCATGAATTTTTAAAAAGTACTAATTATTGTAAGGTCATGATACACAGGTGTACTGTGCCAAATGTAGACCGTGGGACCACCAAATCCGTAGTCAGATAATGATAGACTGGAACAAGTGCATCCAGTCTCTGTGGGGTTCTGCCAAAGAGTTATATTGGACTTGAAACATTACCTCGGTTTCTCTCTCCACAGATGCTGCCAGACCTGCTAAGTTTCTCCAGCACTTTCTGTTTTCATTTCAGTGTCTGTGGTTTGGCTGCAGACAGAAGCAACAGCACTAGCATCTGTTTGCTGGCCCTGCGTAAACTTGGGCATTCAGCTGTGGCTGACTCTCACCTCTGAGGCCAAAGGTTGTGAGTTCAGGTCCCATTCCAGCGCAATGAGGCAAAAAGGTCACAGACGGATGTTTCCATGCAGTAGCGAGGGATTGCTGAGGTGCTAACAGAGACGCATTCTCAGGTGAGTTTAGAATTCCCCATAATATTACCCCAAAGAAAATCAAGGGAGCTCCCCTCTGTGCTCTGGCACAACATTCATCCCTCAACTGAGCATCACTAAAATATTTCAAACACTTCGAACAAAACTCCCCTTGACATTAAAATGAAAGCAAAATATTCCAGATGTTGGAAATCTGAAATAAAAACTGAAAGTGTTGGGGAGACTTAGCAGGTCTGGCAGTATCTGTGGAGAGAGAAACAGAGTTAACGTCTTGAGTCCTGCATGATTGCCTTCAAAACTCTCCTCAGTTCCGAAGAAGCGCCATACCAGGGGCGAAACTTTAAGTGTGTTTCTCTCACCACAGGTTTTACCAGTCTAGCTGGGTTTCCCCAGCACTTTTCCTGTTTCTGTACCACGAAACCTGTTGACTATCATATTGCAGTTTGCGCTGTGTGTGCAGACTGGCTCCTCCATTACACTGTGCCAACACTTCATAAGTACACAATCTGGCTGTATGACACTTTGAGATGTCCTGAGGTCATGACAGGTGCTACCCCAAGGCAAGCTCTCAACTCATACAGAGGTTCTACTCTGAAATTCCAATTAAGACCACAACACGAGGATTTGACACATCTGCGTAAAACATGTTCCTCTGTTCATTACTGACTGCTCAAAATTGCCGCATTCTGGAGAATGTGCACAATTCCATTCAACGCTGGTGGACTTGATATCCTTTCAATAGAGGCTTCTGAGACATCCCACTGCGTTGAAGCACGTACTTCATTCTCATTTACCGCACAGCTAGTTTCCTAAGTGGTATCACACAGTCTGGCACTTGTACAGAGAAAACGTGCATCCTGGCTTCTATGGGTTTTTTTTTAAAACAAAAATGCATTGACATGCAGGCTGATGCTTCCTCGCTATATCGTACATAAAAATGGATCATACTCAATGTTAATGTCCAGAGCTTTACAATATCCCTCAGATATAGAAACACCCTAGAGGCCCAACCAAGAAAAAGCACTCTGTCCCTAACATTAATCACCTTACAGCTTTATTCAAGAGAAGGGAGGTGGGCTTTATATAGGGGAATGGGGAGAAACGTTATTTACAAGTGCATAGGGATTATTAGCAAGCTCCACCACTCCTTCCTCTTCCAGTCATTGGTATTATTAATACACTGGTTGCCCTGGAAACGAAGAGCAGGATTTCCAAAGGGAAAGCTCAAGCTGCGATTGGGAGTTTAACCCTTTCAGGGAATGCAAATGTGTCAGTCTGGAGCAAAGTGGCCTTCAGCAGATGCAACGTTTATCATTTACAAAGGCATCTCAGAGTAGCATTCCCACTATAAGGTTTGAAAATGAGGACAATTCTAGAACTGAAGAAAACGTTCCCAATTCTAGATAAAGGATGTGACCCTCAGCACTGGAGGTAGGTACAGGGTTAGAATCTATTAAGGTCTTGTATTGATATGGCACTTCTCATGACCTCAGGTCATCCCAAGCACTTTCAGCCAATGATGTGCTTTTGAAGACTACAGTTACTGTTGTAATGTAGGAAATATAGCACACAATTTACGCACAGCAAGCTCCCATAACCAACAATTCTGTAAAAATATGTAAAAGCATATCCACCCCGCACACAGCCAACCACAAATACCACACAACACCAGGTCATAGTCCAACAGGTTTCTTTGAAAACACTAGCTTTCAGAGCCTTGCTCCATCCTCAGGTATCGTGTGGAAGAGGAGGTATACCGACACAGAATCTATAAACAGAAAGATTACAACCCTTTTATTAGGGTAAAAGTTCGGCACAACATCGTGGGCCGAAGGGGTGTTCTGTTCTATGTTCTATGTTCTATGTTCTAACCCTAAAAATGGCTTACTGGCTGCCTCCTGTCGAATTTTTAATCGGTCAGAAAGGAGATGCAGGTTTCTATTGATTAAAATGCAAGTCCCAGAATTTCTTTCAGGTCCTTGTCCTGAGATAATTGAATGTTTTATCAGTGTATACAAGAGGTGACAACTTAGGTCAGACAATGCATTTTAGGTGTGAAGCCTTGTTTAGAATCTGTCTGTGTTTTAACCTGGAGTCAGACTGTTTTTTCTGAACATAATAGAATGTATCTGCAAATCCACAAACATCATAGATGAAATAATTCCCTCCCCCCTTAGATTTATGTGTGTGTGTGTGTGTGTGTGCGTGTTTGTGCTTGTGTGTGCGTGTGTGAGAGAGAAAGTCTGTGCATGTGTGTCTGTGTGAGTGTGTGTGAGTGTGAGAGAGTGTGTGTGTGAGTGAGTGAGTGTGTGTGTGCGTGTGCGTGCATGAATGCGAGGGAGTATGTGTGTGAGAGAGGTTTGTGTGAGTGTGCGAGTGTGTGTGCGTGTGTGTGTAACTGTGTGTGAGAGAATGTGTGTGTGCATACATGAGTATTTGTGAGTGTATGTGTGAGTGTGTGTGTGAGTATGTGTATGTATGTGTGTGTATGTGTGTGTGTGTGTGAGCGACAGTGTATACAGTGGTGGGGTGACCTGTCGCGCGACATGAACCTAAGATCACAGCTGAGGCCATCCTCATTGTTATGGAACTTGGCTATCAGCCTCTGCTGTGATTTTGTATTGTTGTGTATCTCGATGTCTGCCTTGGAGAACACTTACCCGAAGATCAGAAGATGAATACCCTTGACCGCTGAAGTGTTGTCCCACTGGGAGGGAGCATCCCTGCTGGTCAATGTTGCGCAATGTCCATTCATTCGTTGTCGTAGCATCTGCATGGTCTCACCAACATACCATGCCTCGGGGCATTCTCGTCTGCAACGTATGAGATAGAAAACGTTGGTCGAGTCACATGAGCATCTGCCATGTAGGTAGTGAGTGGTGTTCCCATGTGTGATGATAGTGTCCATGTCGATGACCTCACATGGCTTCCAGAGGTTGCCATGACAGGGTTGTGTGGTGTTGTTATCAGTGTTGCCTTGAAGACTGGGTAGTTTGCTGCAAACAATGGTTTGTTTCAGGTTTGGCTGTTGTTTGAAGACGTGAAGTGGAGGTGTAGGGAAGATCTTGGTGAGATTCTTCGCAGCCTTCAACACATTATTGGTGACGATGATCCACAATCTTCCCCACGCCTCCACTTCTCGCCTTCAAACAATCGCCAACCCTTAAACAGACCATTGTTCGCAGCAGGTCTGGTAGCATCTGTGAAGAGAAATCAGAGTTAACGTTTCAGGTCTGGGTTCTAGGGAAAGGTCACTGGACCAGAAACGTTAAATCTGATTTCTCTTCACAGATGCTGCAAGACCTGTTGAGCTTTTCCAACAACTTCTGTTTCTGTATTGTATTGTATTCCCTCCCTTTCACACCTTCATTTCCAGCCATTTTACATCTCTATTTCTCTCTCCTCACCATTAACAACCCCTTGGTCCTTTGCACCAGCTGTCAGGAGGCAGTCAGTGAGCCATTTTTAGGGTTGATACCTTTCTGCTTATAAATTCTGCATCAGTGTACCTCCTCTTCCAAACTACACCTGAGAAAGGACCTGAGCTCTAAAAGCTGATGTTTTCAAACAAACCTGTTAGACTATAACCTGGTGTTGTGTGATTTCTGACCTTGTCTACCCCAGTCCAACACCGGCACCTCCACACCGTAAGCACAAATACCCACACACTGATGTTTGTAATTGACCACACACACACACATCTACCCAGTCACACACACAAACCCACACACAAATCCACAGGCACCCATCCACCCACACACACCAAGATATACCAACACACACACACACACACACAAATTCACAAGGCACCCACACACACAGACACACAAAGCCACACTCACATAAACCCACACACACATAACCACTGACTTAAGAACCCCTACACACACCGGTATACACCGAAAGATGTCCACACACACAGAATTGTACAGCACAGAACATCACACTTTGCAGCAAAAGGAAACCATTCAGTCCCTTGAGCCTATCCCACCATTCAATATGATCAATGGCTGATCTGATTGTGGCCTCAACTCAAATTTCCCGTCCATCTGCAACCTTTTATCCCTTCGCAATCAAAAATCTATCTAATCAGGCCTTGTATAAATTCAATGGTACAGCCTCCATTGCTTTCAGTCTAATTAGTCTCTGAGTGAAGTAAATTCTTTATTATTAAACTGTGTTCCCCTAGTTTTCATCTTCCCCACCAGGGGAAATATCCTCCCCAGTAACCACCCTGTCAAGCCTTCTCAGAACTTTATATATTTCAGTATTTTCCAAATAAGGAGACCAGGATTGGACGCAGTACTCCAGGAGTGGTTTTACCAAGGCTCTGTCGAGCTGCAGTAAAAATACTTCCCATTAGATACCATTCCCCTTGCAATAAACACCAATCTATCATTTGTCTTCCTGATCACTTTGTGCGTCTACATACTAACAGTTTGTGAGACCAGGATACTTGGATCCCTCTGTACCACCTGGTTCTGCAATTTCTTTTCATTGAAATAATATACCACTTTTCCATTCTTCCTACCAAAAGGGACAAGTTCACATTTCACCATGTTATACTCCACCTGCCAATTTCTTGCTCACTCATTTAACCTGTCCATATTCTCTTGTAGATTCCCTCCATCTTCCAAACCTGAAAAAGACCAATTTATGTCTTCTCTCTGCTTTCTGTTAGCTGGATCTTTATCATGCCACTACATGATAGATTCTCATCTTGTGCACCAACCTCTGATGTGGTATCTTATCAAATTCCTTTGCACAATGGTATGACTCATGCCAGACTTGGAATGTTAACTCTCCTTCTCTCTCCACCGATGGTGAATTTCAGATTTCTGGAATCTGCAGTATTATGCTTTATTGCAGGTTCTCCTTTATCTGCCTCTCTTGTTACTTCTTCAAAAAATCTCAAATACTTAAATGCAAATTCCCTTTTATAAAACCATATTGAATGTAGCTGATCTTTCTTTCCTTGGTGACGTTGATTATTTTAAGGTCTTCCCTCCCATTCACCTCTTGATTTCTAAGTATCACCAGGAAGTTTTCTAACTCTTTTCACAGTGAAGATAAAAACAGAATACCTGCCCAATGCCTACACCATTGACTTGCTTTCCATTATCAATTCCCAGTCTCTCAAGGACAAACACAAGCTTTAGTTTCTCTTTTCCTGTTTAAATATGTGTAGAAACTCTTCCTCTCTGCTTTTCAATCACTAGCCAGCCTTCTCTTACACTCTACATGTTTCTTCCGAAGGAATTGTGCTGGACTGGCCAGTAATGCCCACATCCCATGAAAGACTGCAAAGAAGCTCTCTTCAGATCCCTCTTGATTTTGAATACTTCAATCAAATCTCTTCTCAGCTTTCTCTTCTTCCCAGCATCTCCATTCTCTCATCGTAATTGAAATTTCTCATCCCCAAAACAAGTCATAGATTCACAGAAGTGCAGAAAGAAGCCCACCAAGTCTCCAAAGAGCATCCCACCAACACCCTGCCCCCCATTCTATCCCTGTAACTCCATATTTCCCATGGCTAAACCAATTAGCCTACACGCCCTGAAGACTATGGGCAATTTAGCATGGTCAATCCACCTAACCTGCACATCTTTGGACTGTGGGAGGAAACCAGAGCACCCAGCAGAAACGGGGAGAAAGTGCAAACTCCACACAGACAATCACCTGAGGGTGGAATCAAACCCAGGTCCCTGGTGCTATGAGGCAGCAGTGCTAACCACTGAGCCACTGTGCCATCCAGCTTGTGAGTTGTTTCTGCAATCCCACCAAAGCCTTCACATCCTTCCTAAAGTGCTGTGTCCAGTCAGATATTTCCAGTCTAGTGTCTGATACAAGTTCAGAAATAACTTCCTTGTTCTTCTGCTCCATGTTCCTATTAATAAAGCTTTATTAACTGCAATCTCATCCTGCCCTGCCACCTTGAATGACTTATGACATCAACAAAAACCAAAAGAACTGCAGATGCTGTAAATCAGGAACAAAAACAAAGTTGCTGGAAAAGCTCAACTGGTCTGGCAGCATCTGTGAAGGATAAAACAGAGTTAATGTTTCGGGTCCGATGACCCTTCCTCAGAACTGTTTATGATAAAAACATTCTTTGCTTCTGTATCCCTTTAAAATTGTGACTTATTTGATAATGTAAAGAACAAAGAAATGCTGTGTTCATCCAGCTCCACACCTTGTTATCTCAGACTCCAGCATCAGCAGTTCCTACCATCCCAAAAAATAGTACAGCCTTTTGCCCACTAAGACTGTACTGACACATTTACCTCTATCTGGTCAGTATCTTTCTATTCCCCGCCTATTCATGTGTCTGTCAAGTTGCCTCTTAAACATTGCTATTGTATCCACCTCCTCCAGCAGCACATTCCAGGCACCTAAGAAAAGCTAGCCCTCTCACATCTCCTTTAAATATCCCCCCTTTTACTTTAAGCCTGTGTCTGCTAATAATTGGCATTTCTACTCTGGGGGAAAAAGACTCTGACTATCCATTCTGTCCATTGCCCACATAATGTTGTAACTTGGCAGAAGAACAGGAACCAGAGCAGTTGGTCCACAAGTAAACTGATGGAGGAGGAGTCAGAGACTAAGGCCATAAGACAAAGAGGAAGAACAGACAGAGAAGAGTTGCTGAACACAAAATTTCTATTGAATTAATTTACAGCTAACTACATGGTCCCCACAGTCAGATTCTCACTAAAAATAATTAATATATTATTCTGTAAACACCAGTCTAAGTACAACCCTAAATCCCTGTACTGTACTAGCCTAACACTAACATAAATCCCACTTCTCTAAAACCTTGTGGGTATGAAAAGGTTAATGGGAAGTGAAGGTAAGATAAAAAGAATCACCTGACCATTACTTCCCAATCAGGAGCCCTTTTGAGCATGTGATGATGAAATGCAGCTCTTACAATACTCCCCATATGATGGATCAAGGTAAGGTTGCAACTTGAAACACCACACATTCCAGTTTTTACAATCTCCACCCCCCACCCAACAGTCTCAGTTCCTGATCAAGGTAAGGCTGCTGCTTGAAACTAATAGTCATGGTGACTTCTCCCAGAATCCCTCACAGTGCTAGATAACAAGCATGGGGCTGGATGAACACAGCAGGTCAAGCAGCATCATAGGAGCAGGAAAACTTGACATTTCGGGTCTAAACCCTTCATCAGAAATGGGGGAGGGGAAGAGGGTTCTGAAATAAATAGGGAGAGAGGGGGAGGCAGATAGAGGATGGATAGAGGAGAGGATAGGTGGAGAGGAGGCAGACAAGTCGAAGAGGCGGGGATGGAGCCAGTAAAGGTGAGTGTAGGTAGCGGGGTAGGGAGAAGATAGGTCAGTCCAGGGAGGACGGACAGGTCAAGGGGGCGGGATGATGTTAGTAGATAGGAGATGGGGGTGTGGCTTGGGGTGAGAGGAAAAACAGGTTAGGGAGGTGGAGATGAGCTGGGCTGGTTTTGGGATGCGGTTGGGGGAGGGGCAATTTTGAAGCTTGTGAAATCCACATTGATGCCATTGGGCTGCAGGGTTCCCAGGCTGAATATGATTTGCTGTTCCTGCAGCCTTCGGGTGGTATCACTGTGGCATTGCAGGAGGCCCAGGATGGACATGTCATCTGAGGAATGGGAGGGGGAGTTGAAATGGTTCGCGACTGGGAGGTGCAGTTGTTTGTTGCGAACTGAGCGCAGGTGTTCTGCAAAGCGGTCCCTAAGCCTCCGCTTGGTTTCCCCGATGTAGAGGAAGCCACAACGGGTACAGCAGATGCAGTATACCACATTAGCAGATGTGCAGGTGAACATCTGCCTGATGTGGAAAGTCTTCTTGGGGCCTGGGATTGGGGTGAGGGAGGAGGTGTGGGGGCAGGTGTAGCACTTCCTGCGATTACAAGGAAAAGTGCTGGGTGTGGTGGGGCTGGAGGGGTGTGTGGAGTGGACAAGGGAGTCGCGGAGGGAGTGGTCCCTCCGGAAGGCAGATAAGGGTGGGGAGGAAAAAATGTCTTTGGTGGTGGGGTCTGATTGCAGATGGCGGAAGTGTTGGAGGATGCGTTGGATCCAGAGGTTGGTGGGGTGGTATGTGAGGACGAGGGGGATACTTTTTTGGTTATTATTGCGGGGACGGGGC
>JAHRHZ010000098.1:35795260-35818139 GCA_024137785.1 Ginglymostoma cirratum
GCTGAATATGATTTGCTGTTCCTGCAGCCTTCGGGTGGTATCACTGTGGCATTGCAGGAGGCCCAGGATGGACATGTCATCTGAGGAATGGGAGGGGGAGTTGAAATGGTTCGCGACTGGGAGGTGCAGTTGTTTGTTGCGAACTGAGCGCAGGTGTTCTGCAAAGCGGTCCCTAAGCCTCCGCTTGGTTTCCCCGATGTAGAGGAAGCCACAACGGGTACAGCAGATGCAGTATACCACATTAGCAGATGTGCAGGTGAACATCTGCCTGATGTGGAAAGTCTTCTTGGGGCCTGGGATTGGGGTGAGGGAGGAGGTGTGGGGGCAGGTGTAGCACTTCCTGCGATTACAAGGAAAAGTGCTGGGTGTGGTGGGGCTGGAGGGGTGTGTGGAGTGGACAAGGGAGTCGCGGAGGGAGTGGTCCCTCCGGAAGGCAGATAAGGGTGGGGAGGAAAAAATGTCTTTGGTGGTGGGGTCTGATTGCAGATGGCGGAAGTGTTGGAGGATGCGTTGGATCCAGAGGTTGGTGGGGTGGTATGTGAGGACGAGGGGGATACTTTTTTGGTTATTATTGCGGGGACGGGGCGTGAGGGATGTGTTCCGGGAAATGCGGGAGACACGGTCGAGGGCATTCTCGACCAATGTGGGGGGGGATGTTGCGGTCCTTGAAGAATGAGGACATTTGAGATGTACGGGAGCGAAATGTCTCATCGTGGGAGCAGAGGCGAAGGAATTGGGAATAGGGGGATGGCATTTTTGTTATCTCAGATTCTCCAATATCTGCAATACCTTTTATCCCTCACAGTGCTTCTCACTGGCACCTGTTGGATACTGGGTCCTCTGTGATCACTATTTCAGTCATTGTGACTGCACCAACTTCTCCCAGAATCCTCCTTGGTCACTTCTCATCTGTGCCCCCCCTGTCTCTCTCTGTGTTCTTAGAAGGCTGTGGCATTCCCTATTAAGTTAGCTGCCAATCTCTTTTCATATTCTCTCTTTGCTTCTTATGTTTCTATTATCACTTTCCCTGTGAACCTATTATTATTCAGCCTGGTTCTTGACTGTATTTCCTATCTGACATTCATCATAGGCATACATTTTCCTCTTTATCTTGATTTCTATCTCCTTTGTCACCCAGGGAGCTCTATATTTGTTTGCCTCTCCCTTTTGAAGGAAAATATATTCTGACTGCATGTGATATACCTCTTTCTTGAAGATAGTCAATTGATCAGCTGCCAGTCTTACTGCCAACCTTTGACTCCAGTGTATTCAACCCAGTTCTTTGAAACTATCATTCTCTCAGTTAACTGTTCTTATTCTGAAACCCATAAATAAATCCCCACAAGCACAAATCCACATACATAAACACGCGCACACACACACCTTCATGGTAATAAGCATACAGTTACACACACACATACCATCACACAGTTACACACCCCTCCATGCAATTACACACAAAATTACAAAGTTACACACATGTCATCGCACAGTTACAAGCACACATACCATAACACAGATACACAGTTACACGCACATGCACACATCCCTTCACAGTCACGCAATTACATACTGAGTTATATTAACAAAAACAGAAATTGCAGGAGAAGCTCAGCAGGTCTGGCTGGGGAGAGAAAGCAGAGTTAACATTTTCGGTGCAGTGTTGGATGGGTTATATGCACACACTTACACATATGCATGCACATACAGTTACACAAAATTACACACACACATGTAATTACATGCTTACAGGTGCACACACATTTACACGTGACACAGTTATGCATACAACTTCACAGTTGCACACCTTACATGTACTCAGTTACATACAAGCATGTACACAGTTACACAAACGCACCTTCACACAGTTAGACTTGTACTCACATACACAGTTTAACACACACACTTTTACATGCACAAAGACATACAAACAATCATGTGCACACCTACACACACACATATCTCAGATCATAGAATCCCTACAGTGGCCCAACAAGTCCACACTGACCCTCGGAGCACCCCACCCAGAACCATCCCCCTACAACCCACCTAATGTACACATCCTGAACACTACAGGCAATTTAGCATAGCCTGCACATCTTTGTTACTGTGGTAGGAAACCAGAGCACCCAGAGGAAACCCACACAGACACAGGGAGAATGTGCAAACTCCACACAGACAGTTCCCCAAGGCCTGGAATTGAACCCAGGTCCCTGGTGCTGTGAGGCAGCAGCATTAACCACTGAGCCACCGGTTTTGTACTGTAAGGGGACAGGGCAGTTGCGGTCTAGGATGAGCAGAGTTGTGGGACTGAGTAGCTGACTCCTGCTCTGCTCCTATATTCTTATATATTTACACTCCCACCCACATGCGTAAACTGAAAGACACACCCAGGCAGGTATGCACAACAAAACAATCATATATGTGCAACGCAATGTAATAAATTTACATTTAACTAAACAAATATGATCCTGCTTGTATTCACAGTGAGATAAATGCATAAATAATATATATCTCACACACACGCATTCTCCAGAACTGCTGAGAAATATATTGTCAGCTGTAATGCTTCTTCCCCCACTATTTGGTTGACCTGAACAGCCGGTTCTGTCATCGTGTGACATCTGTGTAAAGCCTAACCCTCAGGGATTCTATACATGCTCCATACTGAACAGAACTTCCTGGATGTGTGATACAGATAATGTCCCCATTGACCTACAAAGACTAGATTTAAAAAGCATTAGCAGATAGTTAATAAAGATTCGGCTGAGCGGATTGGGTGGGGAGCTGGCGCAAATCCAAGATAGAGTGGCACATTCTTAAAGAGGGCAATTTAATTGTTTTTGGAACAGTACTGCCTGGCTTTGGCAGTTTGTTAAGTCTCCGTGGATGGCTGTAACTGAGCTGATCACAGAGCTTTATCCAGGGAGAGAGAGAGAGAAAGAGAAAGCCAACAGCTCAATGGAACTGGCTTCGTCTCTGAACAGCTGGATCAGCTGAGCACAGAGTGTCCCTGTTAATCAGAATAAGCATACACCGCTCTCACTTCATACATTTACAGCCTTCAGCTCAATTTATTTTTGAATGAATCAGGCAGCCAGCGTGAAAGGAGGCATATATTATTCAGTAACAATGTCATTGCCTACCTTTTAAAAGCTGGTTTCTTTGGCAATATCGTATTGATTCCTCCTTTTTATTAAGATTTGACTGAAAGATAAAATGCTGGCCACCATCAGGTTTCATAAAGTAGCCTTTAACTGTAGCGTGGAAGAGTACGGATGGTAAACTGGGCCCAAATTTGGGGAATAGTTTGAATTAACTATTTCTGAGGCTGGGTGAGCTTGGGCTGTTTTCTTTAGAGCAGAAAAAAATATAAAAGGGACCTAAGGTACATCCTTTTCACACAGGGTGGTGCTTGTATGAAGTGAGCTGCCAGAGGATGTGTTGGATTCAGGTACAATTACAACACTTAAGAGGCATCTGAATGGGAAAATGAATAGGAAGGGTTTAGAAGGATATGCGCCAAATGCTGGCAAATGGGACTAGATTAATTTAGGAAAACTGGTTGGCATAGACGAGTTGTACCAAAGGGTCTGTTTCCATGCTGTACATCTCTATGGCTTTAAGGGCCCGATACAGGTGTATAACATTATGACGGGCATGGACAGGTTGAATAAAAAGCAGCTGTTTCCCTTAGTCAGTAACAAGGAGCCATAATTTTAAAAGGAAAGGCAGGAGTTTTAGACAGGATTTGAGGAAATTGTTTTCATCCAGAGGGTGGTGGTTGTCTGGAATACACTGCCTGGGAGAACAGTTGAGGCAGAAAAGCTCACAATCTTTCAAAGAGTACTTGGATGAACACCTAAAATATGGTCTAATGCAGGAAAGTGGAACTTGTGCAGGTAGTAGACTTGATGGGCCAAAGGGCTTTTTCTGTGCTGAATGATTCTATGATCCTTGAATGCTAGTGTTTACTTTTCTTCGGTCCAAGTGTTTCGCATTTCCCTCAAAGTCACAATTTGTACAGAAGTATGCCGTAGTTTTGTGTGAATTAACAATGTCCTTTATCAACTGGGCCACTCTTAATGCTTTATCCTGTGGGCAGTCTGTGGTAAGCAGACTATTGATGACCATTGCTATGCCATGTTGCATCCACCCTCTGCATCATCCATTCACTTTCGGTCAAAGCAGTTCCGTAGGCAGCACCCTCACCGCAGCGTTGAGAGGTCATGGGTTCAACTCCCACTCCTGAGACATAAGGAAATAGTACAGGCTGATGTGACTCCCATAGCGCTACAGTATTGGAGACGCTGCTTTCCTCTTAGATAAGGGCACAGCTCGAATGGAGGAATCCTGAAAAATCAGGGACCCTGAAATGGCAGAGATCAGAGGGTTTTTAGATCAGAAGAATCAGCAACAAGGAAGAGTTGAGTGCAGAAAGACAGTCGAAATTTCATTGCCACTTCTGAACTTCAGTTTGCGAAAGCCTGATTTCATTTAGAGCAAGCACCCATTGAGGTACTCATTATGTTGATCGGGGATTGGCTCGGGATTAGGAAAACATTCCAAAGCTGCTTGGCAACGAGGGTGAGGAAGATAAAACACAATGCCGGGTGACATATTTGCTTAGTTACCACAGGGTCAGCGCCCTGCTTGTTCATGACTTGTAATTCTCCCCCATTCATTTAAATCACATAAAGGCTGAATTCATTCCTCCACACACACACATGATACAACATTGCCAGATGAGGAATTACTCACAAAACATAAAGACTGATAATCAAACCACTTAATGGGATTAAAGGACAATTATACTTCACATATGAGTACTTTAGAAGTACTGAATGCATACCAGAAACCCAGAGCTGAAACTGATAAACTGGAGGGGTCAAACTGTAATTAGACAGATAAGGAAAAGCTGTGTGACTCCGGCATATAATTTTCAGAACCAGTTTTTTATTTTGTTGTTATTTCACCGTATTTTCACTGTCTCCTATTTGACTCCTCGCCATTTAGCAATCTTTCACTGAAGAGGTTGACATATTCTTCCTGCACTACTGCCCTCCATTACTTCCTACCAAAGTTTTCATATATAAATCTGACCAGCGAATGGCACAGCTGTTTGACTTTCTAGGCATCAGTGATCGGTGCTCCGAAGCTGGCCAGCAAATGGCACTGAGCTATTTAGCTTTGGGAGACATCAGTGATCGGTGCTCCGAAGATGCACTGAGAGATGTGTCCTATGGGTTTTCTTTTTAAAAATTTTTTTGTAGAACATTGGCATTACTGACAAAGCCAATTTTTGCTGTCTATTCCCCCTGGTCGCCTTGAACTGAGTTGCTTGCTCAGCTATTTCACAGAATGATTAAGATTCAACCATTACTGTCTGCCACACCAGCTAAGGATGGCAGATTTCCTTCCCTAAATGTGATTAGTGAACCAGAAGGCTGTTTACAATATAATTCCACCGTCACTGTTTCGAAAAATAGCTTTAATTTTCATATCTACAGCTGTTATTGCTGACCTTTGAACCTATCAGACTAGCAGTGCAGTGATAATACCATCTCACCAATGGGAACATATTGAGTGGAATACTCAGTATTATAACCAAAGCCTCTGTGGGGGTTTGTGGATCAGTTTATAATTATGAGCCACCTCACCTCCGCTCCCCCCTCCGCACCCCCCCCCCACCCCACAACCAGCAGTCCATGGGGAAGCTGCCACAGTTTAGCTCAGTTTGCTGGTCTTATTAGGCTTCCCACCCAACATGGACCAAGCAAGGTGGGGGGATGGGGGTCAGCAAGTGACCTTCAGTTAGCCACTTGATTGGCTTACCGGGCAGCCAACGTTTCACCCCTCTTGTTGGGTCACTTGCGTGACCAAACCTGCTTAACCCCTGCACAAGGCGTGAGTTGGCAACTTCACACCCACAAACGACAAAGTAGTCTTACAAGCCGGGTTTACGTTGCTGTCGTAACCTACAATCACAAGAGTGGATCTTCAATGCTTTTGGGTCTTTCGATAAAGAACAGGAAGTGGCTGGATCAGGAGGCAAAGGTTCCCCTTCCTGCTCAGACATCACCTCATTGGCGTCTCATCAACAGCAGTGTCATTCTTCACATTTGCTGCCACCTTTCTTAAAGAGAGTGATACATTTTTGGGTATTAAAGGCATCAAGGAATATGTAGAGAAGACGGGAATTTGGCATCGAGATAGAGGAACAACCGTGATCATATTGAAAGGTTGAATAAAACGTAGGATCAGAACTAGGCCATTCAGCTCATCAAGTCTGCTTCACCATTCGATGAGATCATGGCTGATAATATTCAACTCCACTTTCTCCCCCATAACCCTTGATTTCCTTACCGATTAAAAATCTGTCTGTCTCAGCCTTGAATATACTTAACGACCCAGCCTCAACATAATCCACTCTGGTAAAGAATTCCATAGATTCACTGGCTTCTGAGACAATAAACTTTTCCTCTCTGTCATAAATGTGTGACCCCATATTGAGACTATGTCCTGTGGTCCTAGACACTCCCACAAGTGGAAACAACCTCTCCATATCTATCCTATCAAGTCCTCTAAGAATCTTGAATGTTTCAATAAGGTTTCCTCTCTTCCTGCTGCATTCCAGAAAATGCAGACCCAACCTACTCAAACTCTCCACATTAGAATGGCCTACTGCTGCTCCTAACTTCTCTGTTTGGATGTTTTGCAGTGGCAAGTGAAAGGAGTGAGGCTGAACCAGGAGATAGTCCTTTTGTTTTGTCTATGTGATCTGCACATTGCTGTAAAGGCTAAGGTTAGTTTGGCACAATTGAGCTTCCCACAACAAACTACTCCACCAGCATCAACACAAAACTTAAAGCAAAGGTGTTGTTTACACCATCAGATGGTCGAATTTTTTTTTCAAATTGAATGTCTATTGGGTGCAGGGGAAGAGAAGGGTTTTCCTGTTTACATAAATAGATGCAAATGATTTTTCTCTCCTGTGTTTGCAAAGGGGCTAAGTTGAAATGCAGATTCAGGCCTGGACCCTTTCTGATGAAAAGTCCAGGCCCGAAACGTCAAGCTTTCCTGCTCCTATAATGCTGCTTGGCCTGCTGTGTTCATCCAGCTCCACACCTTGTTATCTCGGATTCTCCAGCATCTGCAGTTCCTACTATCTCTGAAATGCAGATTCAGCTGGTTCAGATATTGCTTGAGCACAAACCATGGACAAGTTGTTGGTATGGAGACGGAGACAAGCCGGTTACACAATCTTAGTCCCACAAAAAGATAGATGAAGGTAGACTAAAGAAGTTGGGACTGTTCTCCTTATTGAGACGAAGGCTGAGAAAGGAGATCTGATTGAGGTTTTCAAAATCACAAGTGGTCTGACATAAAAGAGATCAGGAGAGACTGTTCCCACCTGTAAATGAGTGAGAGGGCATAGTTTTAAAGTGATGTGCAAACGAAGCAAGGGTGATATGAGAAAAAACTTTTTCATCCAATGAGAAGATAGCGTCTGAACAACGCTGTCTGGAAATGTGGTGGAGGCCGGTTCAGTTGAGGTATTCAAGGGGCATCGGATAGTTATTTGGATAGAAATGATGCCAAGGGCGGCACGGTGGCTCGGTGGTCAGCACTGCTGCCTCACAGTGCCAGGGACCCGGGTTCAATTCCACCCTTGGGCGACTGTCTGTGTGGGTTTCCTCCGGGTGCTCCGGTTTCCTCCCACAGTCCAAAGTACTGGGTAGGTGGATTGGCCATGCTAAATTGTCCCATAGTGCCCAGGGATGTTTAGGTTAGGTGGGTTAGACATGAGAAATTAGGGGAATGGGTCTGGGTGCAATGTTCTTTGCGGGGGGCATAGTGGACTTGTTGGGCCAAATGGTCTGTTTCCACACTGTAGTGATTCTATGATCTATGAAGGGATATGGGATAAAAGCAGGAGATTGACACAAGGGAATATACTAATGTAGGCACAATGGGCTGAATGGTCTCCTGCACCGTGCAATTCTGTGATCTGTTCACCTTCTGTGCTTGCTTGCATCACCTTACAATCAGCCAATCAAATTACACGGAGCATTGTGGTGCGTGTTTGGTTGGTGAACAGTAGCAGAGTTAAATTGATTTTTGATATAACGATCTAATCTGAAATTTATTCTGTTGATTAATGTAAACACAATGAAACAACTGTTTGGATTCAATCACTGTGTGTAATATTAGCACATATCGTCATCGCAAATACAGTCAGTAACTCATCAGAGACCCTCTCCTCAGATATCATATTTTCAGCTACATTATTGAAGGCCAGTGGATGAACTGTCCACACTAGATCCAGGCAAAGGTAGACACAATGAAAGGAAAAAAGCCACATTTTTACTTAAAACCTTTCACAAGCTCGGTGCCCCAAAACTGCTTTTCAATCAATGGAATAGTTTTGAAATGTGGCCACCATTGCAAGAGGAAGTACCAGAAGTAATTTGTATGTAGCAAGATCCTACAAGTAATAGCTGTGCCAGTGAGTATTGGTTATTGGGATAAATATTGGCCGTGGCACTTGGGAAATGCAATCTCTTCCTCTTCTATAAAACAATGCAAGTGGAATCTTTCTACATGCACCAGAGAGAACAAGTGTGGATTTTAATTTAACTCCTCGTCTGAAAAATGGCACCTCTGACCATGCAGGACTCCCTCAGAGTGGTAAAGCATGTGTTTCACAAAAGTACAGACCTGAAAAACATGTGGCTGCAGATGTGTTGCAAAGCAGAAATTTCTAAAGAGAAAGATTGTGCTGATAAAATTTCTGTGTAAAAAGAACATATTTAGAAAGAGAGCCCACTCATAAACAGTGCACCGACAAGGAAAATATTATGCCTATGAATATGCTCATAATGAGAGCATGTATAAAGATTTTAATTATAAATCAGTATTCTGATAAAGAACCCTTTTACAATGAACACAATTATAAAAAGCAATCTTACGAAGAATGCATTTAGAGTAAGTTTACACAAAGATACATTTATAATTTTGAACCAATTAACAAACCAAAGAAAGCTTCGTTATCTACCACATGCACATGGCTCACTATTGTGACATTAAACTTTCTCCATGATCTTTCATGTCTTACACAGCTCTTTTCTGCAATGACACTGTGTTTTTGTCCTGGCTACATTTAGACCATTTGTCACGTTGCTGTCAATGTTCTCCAGCCTTGCTTTCATCAATTATTTCCCATTCTCAAACTATCGAGATATTATTACAAACCTCTTTCCAGTATCATTTGAGAAATGAACCAAGGCAACTTTCTGTTCAAGTTATCTGCTCCAAATGATTGCCCCCTCAAAGGTAATGGGAAGTCATATGTTCAGCTTGATACCAATCTTTGTATTTATATAGAGCCGCACCATATGAACAAATGCGCACTTCATTTAATTGATGGAGGGTGGGTTGTACCATCCATGATGTGGAATAAAATAAAGTCTCATAGTCCCATGAGAGAGACAAGTGGTGGTGGTTTGACCCTAGAGTTATCACACCTTAAGGTGAGAGGAGAGGTTGAGAAATGTAGCCTCAGTCAGTGTGGGAATTGAACCCATGCTGTTACCGTTATTCTGCACCACAAATGAGCTGAACTTTAAAAAAAGCTGATCTGGATAAAGTGACCATCATGTGTTGTATTGTGTTGTGTCTCACAGCTAGTATGCAACACACCTCTAAGAGACATGCTGATCTGATCACCGTCTCATAGCTTATGAGCTGATGGTATAGAAGTGTCAGTCCCCATCTTAATGGGGCCACTTGCAGCTTGACAGGCTGAGGGAAGCTTGCTTTGCAACTGAATTGCTCAGTATCAGTATGGCAGTGAATGTAATACATGTAGTTCTAGAAGCTGTAATAAAAATCGATTGAATCTTTCAGTACTACATTACCCAGGTTGAGTTCTTATGTCATGGGAGCTAGCATAAGTATCGCCTGACCAAGTACAAAAACCCTCTGGGAGGTTAAAAAGCCCATCACTGCATCTACAGAAGACCTTGAGAGCAGTTCAGATCACCCTGGTTCGTTTTCTCTTGAAACGTGGATCGAGGGTGGATAGTGGGGATAAATTGGATTCAAGTGAGTTTTGTTACTAACGTGGAGCTGGAGGAACACAGCAGGTTGGGCAGCATCAGGGGCAGCGTGACCTGCTGTGTTCCTCCAGCTCCATACTGTATCGAATCTGACTTCCAGCATCTGCAGTTCTTGCTATCTCCGAGTTTTGTTACTATGTCTGGGATTTAAGTTCAGTAGATTGGTCAATACTTAGTATAGGAGTTGGGAGGTCATATTCCGGCTGTACAGGACATTGGTTAGGCCACTTTTGGAATACTGCGTTCAATTCCGACCTCCCTGCTATAAGATGGTTTTTGTTTTTATTTTCTTTATTCATTAGCGGGACGAGGACGTCGCTGGTGAGGCAGAATTTATTGCACATCCCTAATTGCTCAGGGGGCAGTTCAGAGTCAACCACATTGCTGTGGGTCTGGAGTCACATGTAGGCCAGACCAGGTAAAGATGGCAGTTTCCTTCCCTAAAGGACATGAGTGAACCAGGTGGGTTTTTCCGACAATCGACAATGGATTCACAGTCATCATTAGATTCTTAATTCCAGATATTTTTATTGAATTCAAATTCCACCATCTGTCGTGGCAGGATTCGAACGCAGGTCCCCAGAATGTTATCTGGGTCTCTGGGTTAACAGTCCAGTGATAATACCACTAGGCCATTGCCTCCCTGAAATGGTGTTAAACTTGAAAGGGTTCAGAAAAGATTTACAAAGCTGTTGCCAGGGTTTGGAGGGTTTGAGCCAAAGGGAGAGGCTGAATAGGCTGGGGCTATTTTCTCTGGAGCATCAGAGTCTGAGGGGTGACGTTACAGAAGTTTATAAAATCATGAGGGGCACGGATAGGGTGAAGGGCCAAGGTCTTTACTCCAGGATAGTGGAGTTCAAAATGAGAGGTGATAGGTTTTAGATGAGAGAGGAAAGATTTAAAAGGGACCTAAGGGCAACTTTTTTCACACAGAGGGTGGTGTGTGTATGGTTTGAACTGCCAGAGGAAGTGGTGGAGGCTGGTATAATCACGACATTTAAAAGGAGTCTGGATCGGTATATGAATAGAAAGTATTTAGAGGGATAACAAGGTGTAGAGCTGGATGAACACAGCAGTCCAAGCAACATCAGAGGAGCAGGAAAGCTGACATTTCGGGCCTAGACCCTTCTTCAGAATATGGGCCAAATGCTGGCAAATGGGGCTAGATTAATTTAGGATATCTGGTCGGCATGGTTGAGTTGGACTGAAGGGTCTGATTCCATGCTGTATATCTCTATAACTCTATGACTCTCAATCATATTTACAAAAGGGACAACGAAAGAAAATAGGAAGGGTGGAAGGAACTTGCTTTTATTCAAATTACTTTTACCCAAAATGTGGTGAGTGTGTGGAATAGATTATTGGCATGGGTGGTAGAACAGGAAACCTTAATGGGTTTCAAGAGGGAAGTATATAGGTTCTGGTAAACAACTGGGGCTCTGGGTTATTAGAAATACATTGAAAGAATCCTGTAGGCAGATGGGCAAGACAAATGAAAGTTTTCTCTAGGGTTTGAAACTGTCACTGTGGCCGGAGCTTTATGCCGCTCCCAGGGGTAGCCTGGGAGGTGGGAAGAGTGGCGATTTAACAGGAGGGGGTGTGCAAGGGCAGGGGACCGAGGGTGGGGGTCGGATTGGTAGACAATTGGTACAGACTTTCTTCCAGGCTGAGGAGGGCCATAAATAGCCACATCGTGTGTCTCACAATCACTGATGTAGGTGGTAGGTGGTCACTTAATGGAAACTGGCACCTGGTGCCAATCTCTATGTGGAGCTGTGTGGGGTGGGGTGTTGGGGGGTAGCAGGGAGCTAACACTATTTTTGTTTACTCTGCACAGGGTTAGGGTTAGGGTTAGTCCTGCATTGGCAGGAGTCCTGACCCCATCCCTCCACAAAAATAGACCTCCCCCACCTCAACAAGAACACCCCTGCTTCCCCACACTCAGTTTGCCAGAACCTCCCCCCACCACTACCCCTCTTCTGATTCTCCAATGACATCGTATCCCTTCACCACGCCTCCCACCCCTGCCGACCCATCAGTGGACACCGCAATTGGTGGTGATGTTGTGCCTGAAGAGCTGTGGTCATTTGATTGGGTCCGCAGGTCAATCAACACAATGGGGTCTATACCTGTAGATGAGCTTCTCCATGGAAGGTTTCCCAGATTGATACGTGGAATGAGTGGATTATCTAATGGGAATAGGTCTGACAGCCTATCTTCTTTCCCCTGGAGTTTGCATGAGTGAGGGATCACCTGATCAAAATTTATAAGATCCTGAAAGGTCTTGCCAGGTCAGAGTGATAAAGATGTTTCCACTTGTGGGTCACTACAGAATTAGGGCGCACTGTCTTAAAATTGGGGAGTGAGGGTGGCCATCCTTTTAGGATAGAGATGAGGCGAATTGTTTTCCTCTCCCAGAGGAGTGTCCAATTTCGGTACTCTTTGCCTCAAATGGCAGTTGACCTTGGGGGGGAACCATTGAATATTTTTAGGACAGAGACTGGTCGATTCTCATGAGGCAGGAGAACCAAAGGGTCAACAGAAATTTGGAAATCAGAACACAAACGGGTCCGCCACGATCTTGCCAAATGGCAGACCAAGATGAAAGGGGCTGAACGGTCTCTTCTGCTCCTATTTCACGTGTTTGAATGTGCTGCCCTTTCTGCCCTCCGAACTCCTTCCAGATTGTGTTTCTTTGCCCAGAAGTGGCAGAGGTGTGGGCTCTGTCCAAAGCACTGAATATCATAGTCAAAGCAGAAAGTGCACTCCCAATCATCGAAACCTCTCAATGTAACCTTTCAGACTTGTAGCTTATCTAACTCCCCTTTAAATATCTTTATGCCAGCAGTTTGTGGATGGGAGATCCACGTTCTCATTGCTCACTGTGAAGTTCTCCCAAATTCCCTATTGGATTTATTAATGACTGAGACATGTTTGTGACCTATTGCTTGGGGTCTCTCCAGCTACTCCACATCTATAAACCTGTTCATTATCTAAAGGTGATCCATTGGGCAGTAGCAAATGTACCAGCTTTACAATGCCACTGAGGATTGGCAATAAATGCCAGGCTACAAGCCACATTGTGACTAAGGCTAAGGGCAAGGTCATCTGCCAAAGCACACTCAAATAAAACAAAACACAAGCTATGATAGATGTTGAAAATCTGAAATAAAATAGATATAAAATACAGATTGAAAATGCGCTCTGAAAAAAAGCACTGGAGATCAGACGGTTTTGAAGCATCCGTGGAGAGAGAGCAAGCTAACGTTTCAAGTCTAGATGACTCTTCGTCAGAGCTGACATGAAGTGTGGGGGGGGGCAGCATTTATGCAGTAGTTGAGGTGGTGGAGTTGGAGTGCTGGGGGAGAAAAGATGCCAATAGTTCAGATTAAATGGTCAGAATGTGAGAATGGCAGAACAATGGTGTGTCTAACTGCCAGACTGGAAAGGACAGGCAGTCCCACTGGGTTAGCGGGGAGGGGAGAGAGGTTGACAGAGAATGTAACAAGCAGAGATAAAAGAAAGGGAAGGAATGGGTTCATAATTTGAAGGTGCTGAACTCAATATTAAGCCCGAAATCTTGAAATGTGCTCACCAGGTCAGGCAGCATCTGAGGAAGGAAGGAAAAGAGTTCAGAGTTATTGGGCAGGGGCTCACAAACCTTCTCAGCGTGGGTTTGAGAGCGTCAGTGAGTTGAATTAGGCGACAGTGCTGAATTAATGAAAGAAGCATCTGAAAAAGCTACACCAGTCCACAATGTCGATTTGGCAGCAAAGAAAGAACAGCTAACAACCACAGAGATAGTAGGAACTGCCGATGCTGGAGAATCTGAGACAGCAAGGTGTGGGGCTGGATGAACACAGCAGGCCAAGCAGCATCAGAGGAGCAGGAAGGCTGACGTTTCGGGAAGGCTCTAGACCGAAATGTCAGCTTTCCTGCTCCTCTGATGCTGCTTGACCTGCTGTGTTCATCCAGCTCTACACCTTGTTGTCTCAGCTAACAACCACATTCTGTCTTAGACCGAGTGCGAGAGAAACTTAGCAGTCCTGGTAGCATCTGTGGAGAGAGAAAAGCAGAGCTAAGTTCCAAGTACGATGTGAACCTTCTTCAGAAATGCTCAAGCAGTCCTGCTGTTCAACCCACTTCTGGCCTGGAATTTACCTCATCCTTTAAATACACACCCTCCCCTCTGTTTCCCTGTAAATATCCAGACAAGTGGTTCTGGTCAATGATCATTCATCAGAATTGGAAGCAGATTTAGCAGCTTTCAAAGCACTGCTGTGCCAGTCAGTGTCTGTACTCCGAAATAACACTGTTTCAGACCTGAAACGTCAGCTTTCCTGCTCCTCTGATGCTGCTTGGCCTCCTGTGTTCATCCAGCTCTACACCTTGTTATCTCTGTTTTAGACCTGTATTATGCTTTGTAATATTTTTCAATGCTGGAAATATATATCTTGGTAGTACAGAGAATGCTGACGGGTTAATAAGCTTGGAAAGCTTATTGAAATGGAAACATTTACTCCTCCATTTGAGTTCATGGACACCACACTGGGAGAGCACCTTTTAATAGGATATATTAATCACTCGATGAGTGTAGATGAGGCCTGCAAATATTGCTTTATACATCGTAACATGCTATAAAAGCTGATCAGGCAGCAACTATTGAGTGATAACGCTTATGCATCTTTGAAAAGTAGGCAAAAAAAAAGAGACTTTGCATTGGAAATGATCCTGCAAGTTCTAATCTGCTGTGCCAAATACTTCTGACAGCGTGTCAACCGGCAGAGGAATTGGCTCAGTTTAAAAATGCTGCAAATGTAATCTGTATGTCACAATGACTGCAAACGATTCATCAGATGAAGGTGGTAAATAAATGAGTCGCACTCTTTGGGAAAGTCCCACGTTTAATCTCTGCTCATTGCTGAGCCAGCTGATCTTATGGCAAGGCGTCCAATACCAACAGCAACAATTTGTATTTATATAGCACCTTTCGATTGCAATGAAGCGCATCAAGGCATGATCAGACAAAATCGGTGCTGAGCCATAACTGCAAGCTATTGGGCAGGTAACCACAAACCTGTTCAAGGGTGGGAGTCAGCAATCTTTAATCTCATTGAGTCATACAGCATAGAAACAGGCCCTTTGGCCCACCGTGTCTATACCGACCAACAGATACCAAACCATACTAGTCCAACTTACCGGCACTTGGGCCACAGCCTGCTACGCCCTGGCAGTTTAAGTGCTCATTCCAGGTGATTCTTAAATGTTGCAAGTTTATCTACTTTCACTACCTTCTCACGCAGCACCATCCATAGTTCCACCATCATCTAGGTGGAAATTTTTCCTCAGAGATTTCTAAACCACTTATTCCTCACTTTAAACTTATACCCTTGTGGTGTTAGACATGTCTGCCATGTGGAGAGGTTTCTCACACTCCATCGATGTCTGTCATAATTTTGGGTACCTCAACCAAAAGCCCCCCTCAGCCTCCTCTGCTCCAAGGAAAACAAGCCCAGCCGATCCAGTCTCTCCTCATAACTGAGCCTGTCCATCCCAGGCATTATCCTGGTGAATCTCCTGTGCACCTTCTCCAGTACAATTACATTCTTCCGATAGTGTGTTGACCTGAACTGCACACAATATCCATCTGTGGCCCAACTGGTGGTTTATAAAGTTGTAACAAGACTTTCTTGCTCCTATATTCTACATCCTGGCTAATGAAGGCAAGCATTTTATAAGAGAGATAACACGGTGTAGAGCTGGATGAACACAGCAGACCAAGCAGCATCAGAGAAGCAGGCCCAAAATGTCAGCTTTCCTGCTCCTCCGATGCTGCTTGGCTTGCTGTGTTCATCCAGCTCTTCACCTTGTTATCCCAAGCATTTTATAAGCCTTCTTCACCATTCTGTTGACCAGTGCTGGCACCTTCAGGGATCTATGGACTTGTACACCACGATCCCTTTGTTCCTCAGTACTCCCTAAGGACCCACCATTCATTGTGTAAATCCTTCCCTTGTTAGACCTCCCAAAGTGCATCACCTCACACTTATTGGGATTAAATTCCATCTGCCATTGCTCTGCCCAGTTTACCAGCTGGTCAACATCAGACTGTAACAAACCGTCTTCTCACTATCAATGTCAGCACCAATTTTTTGTGGCATCTGCAAATTTACTAGTTAAACCTCTTACATTCACATTCACGTCATTAATGTACAGAACAGACAGCAAGGGTCCCAGCACCAATCCCCTTGATACATCACTGGTCACAGGCTTCCAATCACAAAATCAACCCTCCACCAATACTCTTTGCCCCCTACTTGGAAGCCAGTTGTGAATCCAATTTGCCAAATTGCTTTGGATTCGATGGGTTCTTACCTTTGGACCAGCCTTCCATGTGGGAGCTTGTCAAAGGCTTTACTGAACTTTGTGTAAACCACATCAACCGCACTACTCTCATCAATGTATTTAGTCATCTTTTCAAAAAAACACTCAATTAAATTAGCCAGACAGGGTTTCCCTCTAACAAATCTGTGCTGACTATCCCTGATCAATACTAGCCTTTCCAAGTATTCATTAATCCTGTCCTCCAGCAATTTTCCCAATATTTTCCTATCACTGACACCAGACTAACAGGTCTGTAATTACTTGGCCTATCCCTACGGCCCTTCTTGAACAAATGAACCACATTAGCTAACCTCCAGGCATCTGACATTTTACCTGTGGCTAGCGAGGTATTAAATATCTCCACCAGGGCCCCCAGCAATCTCCTCCCATGGTACCCTGGGATACATCAGAGCCTGGGATTTACGTCTGGTTTTTATTCCATAAATGTAATAAAATTGATCACATTTGCGGTTGAATTTAAGAGGACAGTCAAGTCTGATTAAACAGCAAAAGATCTACTGAACCCTGTTTGCTTTGGGAACATAACTGCAGCAGCTTAAGTTGACAATGATGGTCAAGTCAAGTCACCATAGCATAGGGCTGCTTTCTCTCATAGAGAGACAGATGACTGGTGGTGCTTTACCCTGAGGGAAGAGGTTGAGAAGGAGAGTCCATCATGGTAACCTCAGCTGGTGAAGGGAATTGAGCCACAAACTGTTGGTATCACACAGATTTGCGAACCAATCATCCAGCCAACTGAGCTAAACCAACAGTCTCCCCCATGTGGTGATGGTGATGATGACAGTCTTGAACGACATCCTGCCTCCCAAGGGAAAAAGTGCAAAATGTGATTTATTTTAATTCATGGGCTGTGGGAATTGATGGCTAGGTCAGTGTTTATTGCCCTGAGGGCAGTTAAAAGTCAACTGCACTACTGAGGGTCTGGAATCACATGTAGGTCAGACCATGTAAAGATGGCAGATTTCATTCCTTAAAGGTCATTAGTGAACCAGATGGGTTTTTACATCAACCAGTGGGCCCCTGGTTGCCGGCCAGCTAGATTTTGTTTAAGTTCCAGATTGGGTGAGGAATTCTTGGATGGGAGCAGTGGTGTTTTACACCATCCAGGACAAAGCGGCACACATGTTTAGCACCAATTCCACAAACATCCACTCCTGATACCTGTAGCTCAGTAGCTGCCGACACATTGCAGAAATTCTCTAAGGTTCCTTAGCACTTTCCAAACGCACGACCACTTCCATCTAGAAGACAGGGGCGGCAGATACATGGGAACACTATGCCTTGTAATTTACCCCTCCAAGCCTCTCAACCATCATGACCTGGAAATATATGAAACTTCCTGCAGTGTCGCTGAGTCAAAATCCTGGAAAACCCAGTCAGCGATGCCCATGTGCCATGAGTGAATAAAAATAATGTGGTTGGAGGATCTGAAGGTACGAAGGTAGCTTTAAACATCTGCTGGTTTGAGGTAGGGCAGATGGAGATGGATACAGGCTGGTAAACTTACATCACCATTGTGCTGAGCTGGCAGATGGTTGTATTCAGATTGCTGGGTGGATTTTTTTTCTACATGCCCTGAACTCTGTGACGCTGAGGCGATTCAGATGGTCTCTGCTGCCTCCAGAGCAGAAGCCTGACCAACGCAACGTTGAAGAGGCCACAAAAGTGGCACAGTGGGTTCTCAAATCACTACAGTGTACCACAAAGTGGCAGAATGTGGGCCAACGCCCCCGGTGTCCCACACATACATGCTCAGTTCTTGTGGCTAGGCTGTGCCATCAGTGTCTGGGACAAAGCAGCTACCCATCACTTCCCTCTCTGGGTCGTTAGGAGGTAGCCCTCTTCCACCCCCTAGTGGGGAGTCGCATAAGAGCAGAAGAAAATAAGAATTGGGAGCAGGTGTAGGACCATCTGAGCCTGCTTCGTAACTGCACAATATCATGCCTGATCTACCTCTACACCTTTCCATGTTATCCCTGCACCCCTCGACTGTCTTATTAGCAAAAGGCTATCCATTGATAAGCTCAAGATGGGAGAAAGTCAAGGGTTCCATACCCCAACTGATGAGACGTCTTCTGGTTTCAGTACTAAATTGGCACCTCCTCTTTCTGAGGCAATTATTCAGCCTCCCCCAGCCAAAGGAAACATCCTCTTAGCATCGACCTCTGAAGAAATCAGCCTCGATGAGACCATCTCTTATTCTTCGAAACTACCAGGCATCGAGGCCTGGCCTACTCAATCTCTCCTCAACCCAGCCTTCCCAGCAATCAAGCTCTGCTGAGTCCATGATGCTCTCCCTCTGAGGCAATGCCCTTTTAAGCTTAAGGCCGCCTTTTGAACTTAAGTGCAACCTGGATCTAGCCCTAAGAAAATATAAAATAGTTTATTTTTAGTGCTATATAAATCTAAAAGCAAGGATATATAATTACTAATTTTGCCCTCTAATCACCAGTTCTCTGTGTAACACCTGCAACTGCACATTATCTACCAATGCCTTAACGCCTGGGTTATAGTTTGAGTCGGCTAGTTGTATACAATCGATCAAGTGGGTATCTGTGAGGTGGGGCCGATACCTGAACTTGATTACCTTTGTCTGGCAGAACACTGTCTCACAGAGGTACATAAAGTCCCTTTAAAGCACTGGGTGGTAGGACTGTGTATTTTTCTATGTTTTACAAATCTTCGAAAATCACTATCTCTTGAACTGACTTTCAACTCAATTGTAATTATCTCCATTTCTTTATAAATCAAACACTTTGATAGCCAACTTGAAGGAATGGATTTGAGACAAACCTGACGATTGTTCCATCACATTTAATTCCTGAAATTGTTTGTTGAATTTCTGTGCTAACTTCCTCAGATGTGCAGAGGTGATTTCTGTAAGGAACCATTTCTCTTTATCTTTGATCTTTTCTACGGTTTTCTCCAGACTCGAGAAATGTTGCAATGATTCATTTTATTTTTAATTGGTAGGACCACAAACCCAGTTTCAGTCTGAATGCATTTACAGCAGTGACCGTATATGCGATGGCTCTGCCCTTTCCCTGCAGTTCTCTGTTCACTTCACTCAGTCTTGACATTATGTCTGTATATACTGTTTGCCAAACAGGAATACATTGGTAGCACAGTGTGGAGCTGGAGGAACACAGCAGGCCAGGCAGCATCAGAGGAGCAAGAAAGCTGACGTTTTGGGCCAGGACACATCTTCAGAAATGTTAGCTTCCCTGCTCCTCTAATGCTGCCTGGCCTGCTGCGTTCCTCCAGCTCCACACTGTGTTATCTCTGATTCCATCATCGGCAGTTCTTACTATCTCTGAGTAATACATTGGTGGCGCTATTGAACTAGAGACCTAGATTAATGATCTAGTGACCATTAAATACCAAACTGATGTAAAACTTCTCTAATGTGCTTTAAGCAAACAGAATATACCATCTTTCCCATCTCCAGCATGGTGCCAAAATTGGGACACATCCCATTGACTAGTCAAGCAATAGCCTCACATGGTCATACCTATGGAATCATAACTGACAGACAATGTCCCATGCACCACCATCACTATCCCTAGATATGTCCTGTCCCACTGGCAGTACAGAACCAGCAGAGGTGGCATACAGACTGGTACACATTCAGGAGGGAGTTGCCCTGGGAGTCCTCAACATTGACTTTTGATGACATGAAATCTCACCAGTATCAGGTTAAAAAACCCCAATCTTCTGTTGATTATCGCCTACAATCCTGCCCCTCACCCCTTCGGTTGATTAATCAGCTTCTCCTCTACAGTGAGCACCACTTGGAGGAAGCGCTGTAGATGTCAAAGGCATGAAAGGGGAGGTCCGAAGGCTTCTCACTGTCTTATTCACAGACCCAAGCTGTTCAGCTTCCTTCGAACCAATCACATTGTTGTTGGCAGGCAAGCAGTTTGGCATCAATGACTGGTCACTAGTCCATAGACCAATCAGCTACTTGTTGCTAACTGAAGCTTCATTTGTACACAAGCCTTTAGCTCTGAGTCATCTGCAGACTACACTTCAACTACTGTAAACTGCTTACCATGAGTGTTAAGTTATCTCCGTTTAGAAACTCCAGCAATCTTTCAGCAAGCCACAGCTTTTAATATAATCCTTTTCCCATTTCTGTCCACAATGGAAAATACAGAAAAATAAAATGACACAGTCTTTAGCAGCTCATAGAACTTAGAATTTAGCAATAGAAAAACTGACTAGCTCCTCCCAGGAAGATTATTTACATCTGAATGGGTGGAGCTAATCTTGTGATCGCAGTTGAAGTGCTAACTACTACAATAGTTTTGTTTGAATTCACTCATGGCACGTGGTCATCACTAACTGGGCCCAGCGTTTGTTGCCCGTCCCTAGTTGCCCTTGAGAAGGCCGAAGTAAGCTGCCTTCTTGAACTGCTGTAGCCCATGTGCTATAGGTTGACCCACAATTCCCTTAGGGAGGGAATTCCAGGATTTTTACCCAGTGAGAGTGAAGGAACAGAGATATATTTCCCTGTCAGGACGGTGGGTGGCTTGGAGGGGAACTTGCAGGTGATGGTGTTCCCGTGTATCTGCTGCCCTTGTCCTTCTAGATGGAAGTGCTCGTGGGTTTGGAAGGTGCTGTCTGAGAATCTTTGGTGAATTTCTGCAGTGCATCTTGTAGATAGTACACACTGTTGCTACTGAGCATCGGTGGTGGAGGGAGTGGATGCTTGTGGATGTGGTGCTAATCAAGCGGCTGCTTTGTCCTGGATGGTGTCAAGCTTCTTGAGTGTTGTTGGGGCTGCAACCATCCAGGCAAGTGGGGAGTATTCCATCACACTCCTGACTTGTGCCTTGTAGGTGGTAAATCATGAAGGATTCCTAGCCTCTGACCTGTTCTTGTAGTCACTACATATATATGGCTGGGTCCAGCTAGTTTCTGGTCTATTTTAAGCCCAGAGCATTGGTAGTGGGGGATTCATCGTATGCCAAAAGGTGGTGGTTAGATTGTCACTTATTGGGGATGGTCATAGCCTGGCATTTGTGTGGCGTGAATGTTACTTACCACTCGTCAGCAAAAGCCTGGATATTGTCCAGATCTTGTTGCATTTGGACACAGGTTGCTTCAAGAGGAGTTATGAATGTTGCTGAACATTACACAAACATCGGCGAACAACCCCACTTCTAGCCTTAGGATGGAGGGAAGGTCATTAATGAAGCAGCTGCAGTTAGCAGTTAACGCTGTCTGCAAGGTACAGCATTTGACCTCTCGGGTGGTTTTCAAAGATCCCGTAGCACTCCTTTGAAGAAAAGCGAAAGAATTTCTTCCTGGTATTCGGGATTAATAGTTATCCCTCAATCAATGCTGTGTGAAAGGAAAAGCAGATCAGCTGATCATTCTGGATTGACTGTTTGTAGGAACTTGCTGTGTGCATTTGGTTGCCAAGTTACCTACACTATAGCAATGAAGATACTTCAAAGAACCCTGAGACACCCTGAGCTGTGACACACTCTAGGTAAGTGTCAGAACCTCTCCTGTGTGCACTCAAAACGCAAAGATGCTCCCATTGTACCTCTGTACGAGTGCTCACCCAATTGGTAAACGTCTAGGTGCTTAGTAGAGGGTACAGTCGCTGTCCCCTCATATCTACCAGCTTTAGGGGTCGCAAGGACTTATTCAATTAAAAGTAGAGCCTTAGGTAGTGTTGCAGAACAGAGAGACCCAGAGGTTCAGGTACATAATTCTTTGAAGTTTGTATCTCATGTAGACAGTGGTTATGAAGGTGTTTGGCACACTTGCCTTCATTGCTCAGACCTTTGAGGATAGGAGTTGGGAAGTCATGTTGAGGTTGTACGGGACGGTGGTGAGGCCTCTTCTGGAGTAATGTGTCCAGTTCTGGTCGTCCTGTTATTGGAAGGACATTATTAAGAAGGTTCAGAATGTTGCCAGATGGCGTTATAGGGACAGGCTGGATAGACTGGGATTTTTTTCACGGGAGTTTAGGAGGTTCAGCGGTGACCTTATAGAGGTTTATAAAATCATGAAGGGTACAGATAAGGTGAATGGCAGGTGTATTTTTTTTCCCTAGGGTGGGGGATTTCAAGGCTAGGGGGCGTATTTTCAAGGTGGGAGGAGAAAGATTTTAAAAAATATGAGTGTGGTTCGTATGTGGAATGAACATCCAGAGGAAGTGGTGGATGTGGGTACAGTTACCACATTTAAAAGACATTTGGATAAGTACAAGTATAGGAAAGAATTGGAAGGATATTAGCCAAGCAAAGGGAGGTGGGACTAGCTTAGAGATAATAGGTACTGCAGATGCTGGAGAATCCGAGATAACAAGGTGTGGAGCTGGATGAACACAGCAGGCC
>JAHRHZ010000098.1:35833960-35863204 GCA_024137785.1 Ginglymostoma cirratum
AGGAGCAGGAAAACTTGACGTTTCGGGCCTAGACCCTTCAGAAATGGCCATTTCTGATGAAGGGTCTAGGCCCGAAACGTCAAGTTTTCCTGCTCCTGTGATGCTGCTTGGCCTGCTGTGTTCATCCAGCCCCACGCCTTGTTAACCGGGTTGTAGTCCAACAGGTTTATTTGAAGTCACAAGCTTTTGGAGCTCTGCTCCCTCATCAGGCAAAATGCACGGAAGGTCACCTAATGAAGGAGCAGTGCTCCGAAAGCTTTTGATTTCAAATTAACCTGTGGGACTATAATCTGGTGTCATGTGACTTCAGACTTTGTAAGAGTTATAGGTTTGGGAGCAAAAAAAGGCATTTTATGCAGCGGGTTGGAAAACCGTGGAGTACACAATCAGAGTTAGTGATTACAGCCTTAGTACTGCCTTTATGCAGTGCATGAGGTTTACTTTGGCCTGAGTGCCCACAGCAGCCTGACTCGTGGATGTGGTTCTAATCCGATAGCCCCAGGAGGCTGTAGGTTATTTCCCTAGTTTCTGAAGTGTGGGTGCTGAAATGGGTCTCACTGTCCCTGAGTGAGAGAGTTACGGCTGCCATAACAACAATTGAATTGGACTGGATGCTATGATGTGAAATGATCTCTGATGCCAGCCTTGAATTGTTGAATATTCCATCAACTCCTGCTTCCCTTCAGCCATGACCCCTCCCTGTCCCACTGTTATACTCTCTTAAATTTATACAGAGTCCAACACCACACTTTTAGTGAGAGATTCAGTCAGTTAACATGTATAAAACTCACACCCCACTGATTACCAACTCCCTTCATTTATACCACCAATTCACAGCCAGTTAATCTTTCATTAATATATCCATCACTCACTTCCTCATTCCATTAACTCTCAGGCACTCCTTCAGACCATATTAGATGATAACACCAATCTCCAACATTGAATAAGCAAAAATGCTTAAAGAAAATGAGGAAATATACAATTTATTTCTAGCACCCATTTTGCTTTTCCTGCCAAGTCTTTGCACATAGCAGTGTCCAGGGGATCAATTTTTAATGTTGGCATGTGTATTTTTGTAGTAACGTGTGTGTGTATGTGTCAATGTGAGAGTTTCTGTGTGCATGTGTCAGTCTATGTATGTGTGTGTGTGTGTGTCTGTGTGTGTGTGTGTCTGTGTGTTTGCATGTGTTAGTGTGTGTGTGAGAGAGACGAGACATATTGGTCGTTACTTCATAATTTATTTGTTAAGTTCAGACACTGCGTAAACAACAGACATGTGTCAGAGGTGCAGCGTTGCAGACATTAATTCAATGCTTCCCAAACCTTCTTCCTCTGTGATCCCCATGTCAAGGCTTGAAAATTGTCACAATCACTCAGTGAGAACTGTGAGAGCCTGAGGACCCAACAGGGCAGGAATATGGCTGAGCTAACTTGATAGCAGCTCTGCTGTGTCCATTACTGTCTCAGATTCCACAGTCCCAACACCTTATATCATGGCTCACTTAGGGTCCTGTCTCCTGACTGCTATTTGGGGGGATCTGGTTGGGCGGCATGGCAGTGGAAATCCATTAAAGAAACCCAATAGGATTCCAGTCTTCGAATGATCAGGGAGTACAGTCAGCGTTACAGTGTGGGGTAAATCGGGACACTTCACTTCCTTCATGAAGTTCAAGTTTTAATTATCATAGAAGTTTGGTCAAGCTCCCCAGATTTCAGTGTGATTTGTAAAAACAAACTTTTCCCCATTTGCAAATAATTTATGCAACAATTTATAACATTGCACTTGCTGTGCTCTCTGTTTTAAATCAAATAGATCTTATGTTGTTTTTAAATCTTTAACTATTTTGTTTTTCTATACAGGCATGGGACCAATAATCACCCAGTCTAAGAGATGATCTCAAGCTTAGCATCTGCAGAGTCATAGAGGTCTGCAACATAGAAAGAGGTGCTTCAGCCCATCAGTGGGGAAAGGAGGCTGAGTCTCAAGGTAAACCATCCTCTGTCACTTTGAAATGTAATCCTGAATTTCAGGAGTTACAGTCCTAAGAGAATAGTATACATTATGATCAATAGAGATCACTCTTGTTTACCTCTTTAAATCTTGTCCGGCCCTTTTTAAAGGTCCCTTCAATATTGCTGAAAGGAGTATAAATTGTTGTGATCATTTTGAATTTGGCATTCGTGCATTTGTCCTGATGGGTGCAAGGTGAAAAAGCCTCCACAAAATCTCTATCCTTTTTCAACAAGAATCAAGGTCTTTACCATCTAGTAATTATTTGTAAAGCTCTCTCTTCTAAGATGTCATGCTGCAATCTGTGATAAGGAGTATCACCAGATACAGGGACAAGCTGTAAATATTTGTGTGATTCTTCAAATTGATCATTGTTTTTTCCTTCATTCATTCACAGGATGTGGGCATCGCTGGCCAGATAGTATTTATTGCCCTGAGGGCAGTTCAGAGTCAACCACATTGCTGTGGGTCTGGAGTCACATGTAGGCCAGACCAGGTAAGGATGACAGTTTCCTTCCCTAAAGGGAATTAGTGAATCAGAGAATCAGATGGGTTTTCCCAACAATCAGCAATGGATTTATGATCATCATTAGATTCTTAATTCCAGATATTTATTGAATTCAAATTCCACCATCTGCCACGGCGGGATTCAAACCCAGTTCCCCAGACATTATCTGGGTCTCTGGGTTAACAGTCCAGCGATAATACCACTAGGCCATCTCCTTCCCACTATTATTAATCAGAGTATTTGAGATCATAGTTGTGTATGAGTGCACTCTCCCTTCCTCCTCCACACCTTGTCTACACTTTAAATGCATCTTAAACCATTGATGTTTAGGCTGAGGACTGCATCCACTGCTCAGGTTATTTGTTTATGCTATGTAAAAGAGCAGGGGTTGAATAAGTTAAGGGCTCAGTGTGAGTGAGGGGTAGGTGGTGACTGCAGAAATTCTCTGCCAAGCTTGATAGAAACCTGAGGGATAAACATTAATGTTTAGCGCTCAGTTTGCGGTCTTTCAAAACCAGAAAGTATTTTGCGACATTGTTTGGGACAGAGTTAAGTGCAGCTTAGTATGTGACACCCTCACTTTGAGACAGCAGGCTTAGTTCAGGGACTTGATCACAAACTGCAGACTGATTGTAGAGGGGACAGCATGTGGTTCAGAGCTGCCATCCTTCTGAAGGAAGCTGCTCCCTATCTCTACTTCCAGGTGCATGTCAAAGATCCGCATATGGCTTTCTTTTGAAGAAGAACAGAGGGAATTCTACATGGTGACCTGGGCCAATATTTAGCCCTCAATCACCACCATCAAATAAAACAGATTAGCTGATCAATGAGCACCTGCTCACTGTGGGAGCCTGTTGTGTGCTGGCTACATAACAACACCTTATCAGTTCTGGGGTGTCTGAGGCCATGAAAGGTGCTATATGAATGTAGCTTCCATTCTCTACCTGTACAAGTAGAAAGGAACTCACCAATGTTACCATAATCATAGAATCCTTACAGTGTGGAAGCAGGCCATTTGGCCTATCAAGTCCATACCAATCCTTTGAAGAGCATCCCACCCAGACCCACCACCATCACCCTGCATTTCCCATGGCTAATCTACCCAGCCTGCTCATTACAGGTAATTTAGCATGGCCAATCCACCCAACCTACACATCTTTGGACTGTGGGAGGAAACACAGACATGGGGAGAACGTGCAAACTCCGCACAGACTGTTACCGAAGGGTGGAATTGAACCTGGGTCCCTGGAGCTATGAATGAGTAGCACTAACCACTGAGCCATCATGCCTATTCCTCCACAGCACCTACAGCCGGAATACTTTACAACTGCCTCGTGCAACATCTCGAGCAAAATCTGCTGCAGAGAGTCAGCGTGGTTTTAGAATGAATCACAAAAATCCAAATTAAGCAGGTAGAAGGGAGGGAAAACAGATTGCTGGCCTTTATTCCAAAAGGGAATGGCAAATAAAAGTTGGGAGGTTTTGCTAAATCTGTTCAAGGCACCAGTCAGACCACAGCTGGAATACTGTAAACAGTTTAGTTCCTCTTATCGAAAGAGAAATATGTTGCCTTTGGATGCAATCCAGAGAAGGTTCACTCGGCTGATTCCGGGCCTGAAGGGACTGTTTTATGAGGGGAGGTCGAGCAAATTGGGTTTGCACTCACTGGAGTTTAGAAGAATGAGACACGTCTTTTTGAACACAGGAAGGGTCGATGCCTGAAGGGTGGATGCAGAAAGGTTGTTTCCCCTCGACAGAGCAAAGCTGAAACAGGGAGAATAATTTGGAAGGAGAGCTCAGAACTTCTCACCCTGATTGGACTGAGGCCACAGCAAATTTGAGATTCAAAAGTGTTAGAACTATTAACATCTTGGCCCCAGATGTAATTATACAGAACATCTAGTCTGCTTCCGGCAGGTTTGGGAAATTATTTGGACTTTACCCGCACGGCATTTTGGGTCAACCTACAGCATGTGGACTGCAGCGGTTCAAGAGGGCAGCTCACCACCACCTTCTCAAGTGGCAATTAGGGACGGGCAATAAATGCTGGGCCCAGCTAGGGACACCCACATCCCGGGAGTGTATTTTTTAAGATTGGGGGAGACAATTGCAGATTGAGAGCTGAGTGGTTGTAGACACAGACGCTCATGGCAGAGTGACAATACTGGGGAGTGCTGAAATATTGGAAGCATCTGGATTCCCGTTGCCTGTGAACAGGGGTCTGTTGAAGAGCTATTGCAGACAATGAGCTGGCAGTGGGAAATATAACTTGGTGCATATTTGAGTGCAGAGAGTCTACTGAGCTACACTGCTTCTGGCCGGCTCTGATCATTGGAATAAATAAATCATTCACTGTGCACATTTCCAGCTTTGAGTTCAGGCTATTGCCTGATTAATGACATGTTGCACATCCTGTAAATATATGTATGAAACTACTCTGGCTGGAATATGGTTAGCTCTCCTTGTGTTGATTAAAGTCAGCCTACTGGGGGAATTGCATAACGTGATGTTTTCTGGGGATGTGGATAATTTCATTATTGTCACTAATCAAATGGCAGGGTGAACTGTCAGAATATCTTAATTTGGTGAGTTGATGCTGTGTTTGGTTTGGTGTTTTGTTCTGATCAACGCAGACCCCATCCCCACCCTTTAGTTCTGTTTGCTATTCCAAGCTGTGTTGGCAGTCAATTTGTATCAATCAAAGTTATTGTGGGCAACACAGCAAGGTGGGCAGTTGAAGTTAAGATGCAGTTTTGCTCTGATCTAACCTTGGCAGTATGGGCTTGAGGGGCTGAATGGCCTCCCCATCATCCTGTGCTTCATTTCCTCCCAGGCATTTAACAACAACAAAACATTCTGTTTGTATAGCACCTTTCACACAGTAAAACATCCCCCAATTGTTTCTCAGAAGTGTTTCCAAACAAGATGGAATTTGATTCAGATAGAAAGGTATTTGAACAGGTGGCTGAAAGCTGAATCAGGAAAGAAAGTTCTTACAGAAGTCATAGAGTCGTAGAAATGCACAGGACAGAAACAGACCCTTCGGTCTAATTCACCCATGCTGACCATTTGGCCTATATCCGTCTATCCCCTTCCAACACATGTACCCATCCAGACGTCTTATAAATGTTGTAATTCTACCCCCTCCCCAACCTCCCCGGACAGCTCATTCCATACACACACCGTGCTCTACGTGATAAAGTTGCCCCAACTAAGTTGCAGCTGAAACACAGCAGGACTGCTGTAGCCTGGAGCAGGACACTCTCTCGGTAACACAGCGTGGGCTGGCGTAGCTCAGAGCGGGACACTCTCTCGGTAACACAGTGTGGGCTCATGTAGCTCAGACCACGACGCTCTCTCGGTAACACGGTGTGGGCTAGTGTAACCCGGAGCAGGACAATGGTGGCAGCATGGTGTAGCAGTGGAGAAGGAAAAGTTGGACTGTCTTTAAATTGTTTTAGTTTTATTCTGTGAATGTCACTTCTGTATGTGCGACGGTACACACTTTTCAATATATTTTATATTGAATGCATGTGACAATAAAGGATATCCATGATATGTACCACAAGCATGGATCTGGGATCCTGTCCTACACAGCCTGGTTTCTCAATGTAACCAAAAAAACACACCAAAGCCTCTACTTCCTCAGAGGACAAAGGAAATTTGGCATGTCTAGAATCACTCTTATCAATTTTTATTGATGCACCATAGAAAGCATCCTATCCAGTATGGCAATTGCTCTTTCCAAGACCACAAGGAATTAGAGAGTTGTGAACACAGCCCAGTCCATCACACAAACCAGCCTTCCATCCATTGACTCCACCTATATTTCCCACTGTCTCAGGAAATCATATTCAAAGACCGCTCCCACCCTGGTTATACTCTCTTCCACCCTCTTCCGTCGGGCAGAAGATACAAAAGCTTGAAAACATGTACCAACAGATTCAAGAACAGCTTCTTCCCCGCTGTTTTCAGACGGTTGAACTGAACTCTCACACATTGGAGTTGACCTTTCTCTACACCTTCTATATAGCCGTAACACTATATTGTGCATTCTGTTCTGTTACCCTGATGTACTTATGTAAGGTATGATTTATCTGGATAGCATGCAAAACAATACTTTTCACTTTATTTTGGTACATGCGGCAATAATAAAACAGATCAAAATTTTAAAACATTTAAACTTAAAAAGAACCTTGTTGACACTTAATCCTTGAGCTATGGTTTGAGATGGACTAGAGGCTGCAACACCCAGCCATGTACAGGAAGGGCGAAACTGAAGCAGAAATTGCTGGAGAAACTCAGCAGGCCTGGCAGCATCTGCGGAGAAAGAAATCGAGTTAGTGTTTCCATTCCAGTGACCCTTCTTCAGAAATTCTAAGGAAGGGTCACTGGGCCCGAAACGTTAACTCTGTTTCTCTATCCACAGATACTGCCAGACTTGCTGAGTTTCTCCAGCAATTTCTGCTGTAGTTTTGGATTTCCAGCATCTGCAGTTCTTTGTTTTTTGCTGTGGGAGTGGTGGCTTCGGCTACAAAATATCTGACTTCGGCTTTAAATTTTATTTGATGTTTGTACTGCGTAAAAATCTGGTAACTAACAGCCTGACAAAAGTATTGAACTGCCTATGATATTTAAGGCAGTAATTCACAATTCCAAGATAACCCATTTCCCTTCCCTGTTTACATTAAGACAATTGTCTTCAACTCTGAAATGGGCCTAATCTTGCTGTAGCTGTAATTAATTGACCAAGATTTTTAAAAAGGGAGAATGTTACAGTTTCTTTGACTCATTGCACAATTATAAGTTAAGAAATCTTAGATGAAGAGCTCCAGTAATTTATGGTAGTGCATATTATGTTATACAATGCTGGAATTAGAGACTTGAGGCTTAAGGCTTACAATTGACATGGAGAATGAACAGCTTCGTTAACTCAAAAAAAAGACTCCAAACCTATCAGTCACCAGGCTTACTCAAAATTCTCCAGTTTAATTGCTAGTTCAAATTTAATTTACAAGTAGTGTCCTGGTCAATACTTATTTCTCAACCAAAAGCCAAAATAGAGACCACCTGTCATTATCAAACTTTTCTTATGGGATCTTGCTGTACACAGCTGTAAGACAACTCAGACCACTCTTACATGGTTAAAGGCATGATGTAATTGATTCTTTCTAAGCCCAATATGATATAGGAGCAGAAGTAGGTCATTTGGCCAAGTGAGTCTGCTCTGCCATTCAAAGAGGTCAAGGCTGATCTGATAATCCTCAACTCCATTTTCCTGCCTTTTTTCCCGTAGCCGTTGATTCTCTTCCTGATTTAAAATAATGTCTTTCTCAGTCTTGAATATACTTTAAAACCCAGCCTCAACAGCCCCCTGTGGTAAAGATGTCCTTAGATTCACTACCCTCTGAGAGAAGAAATCCCTTCTCATCTCTGCTTTGATATCTGACCCCTTTATCTGAGATGATGCCCTCAGGCCCTAGACTCTCCCATAAGGGGGAAGCAACCTTTCCACATCTGCTCTGTCAAGTCCCCCAAGAATCTTGGATGTTTCGGTAAAGACACCTCTCATTCTGTTATATTCCAAAAAATACAGGCCCAAGTAACTCAACCTCTATGATCTAACTTTGTCTTTGTTTATTACTTATTGGTTATGTAAATCAACAGAGATTGCAATTTTCCTCTGTCTGAGGCATGCTTGCGCAGAGTCTGATGCAGCGCCTTCAGATTTTTAAGGCAATTCACTTCAACATCGAATATTTTCTGAAACGTTCCCTTCGTACATTTTTAAACAGCACCACCTGTAGGATTGTTTAATGGAAACTTTTCCAGGAGAGCGTGGAATCTGGGTTAAAATTCAGGGTACACCACCCGATTTAAATCCCATATCGGGGGCTCTGACTATTCTGTCTAATGTTTGTTTTAAACTTGTGTAAATTAAGACCAATCTTGCATTGTGTTGTGAGGACCATAGATACTTACAGAGCAAGGCCTGTCCTGCCTGCTTACTGTTGTCCTTTCTACGCTACTGCGCAAAACCAAAACCAAAACCTAACCCCCAGCGACTGATGGGTTTAGAGTCTTTTTTTTTAAGTTAACAAAACCGTTCATTCTCCATGCCAATTGTAACTCTTAAGTCTCTAATTCCAGCATTGTATAACATAATATGCATTGCCACATGAAAGGTTTGAGCAAGATATGGAACGCAACATTGGAAAATATGAATTAGAAGCAGGAGGGGTCCCTTCAGCTTCTAGACCAACCCACCCCAGCCCCTTAAGACCATTACCTTCTGCAACACCTTCCCACCCTAACCCCAAACCTCTTGATTCCTTGAGCAGCTGCGACCTTTAACCCAGCACTTGAGCCTTCTTGGCCTCCTGGAGTTGTTGCTGAATTCCAGCGCGGACATGTCCCCTTGTCCGAGACCCTCCGGTGATGGCAAACATTTTGCCAGTGTTTACTCGCTCAGAGCATTTCAACGTCATCACCTTTCGTCCTTCTACTTCCAGGGATTATAGTGCCAGCTTGTTCCCCCTCCCATGTAGGAAAGCCCTCGTCCCAGGAATCGAAGGCAGACCTTTAGCTGCAAACCCGCTACAGTAAGGATGTCCCTTCATAGAGCTGGGACCAAAACTGTACACTGTACTCCTTAAGAACGTAAGAAATAGGAGCATGAGAAGGCTGTCTGGCCCCTCGAGCGTGCTCCACCATTCAATAACATCATGGCTGATCTTTTTGAGACTCAGCTCCACTTACCCTCCTGTTCACTATAACGCTTAATTCCTTTACTGTGCAAAAATCTACCTTTGCCTTAAAAACGTTCAACAAGGTAGACTCAACTGCTTCACTGCACAGGGATTTCCTTTGGGTGACGGCGTTCCTCCTCAACTCAGTCCTAAATCTGCTCCCCCTTGTTTTGAGGCTATGGCCCCTCGTTCTAGATTCACCCACCAGTGGAAACAACATCCCTGCTTCTACATCATCTATTCCCTTCATAATTAAGGCGTTTCTATAAGATTCCCCCCTCATTCTTCTAAATTCCAATGAGTACAGTTCAGTCTTCTCAGTGTCTCCTCATAAGCCAAACCTCTCAACTCCGGAGTCAACTTAGTGAACCTTCTCCGTAGCCCCTCCAATGCCAGCACATCCTTTCTCAAGTAAGGAGACCAAAACTGTACACAGTACTCCAGGTGTGGCCTCACCAGCACCTATACAGCTGCAGCATAATCTCCCTGTTTTTAAACACCATTTCTCGAGCAATGAAGGACAATATTCCATTTGCCTTCTTAATTACCTGCTGCACCTGCAAACCAATGTTTTGTGATTCATGCACAAGGACACCCAGGTCCCTCTGTACAGCAGCATGCTGCAACTTTTCACCATTTAAATAATAGTCCATTTTGCTGTTATTCCTACCAAAATGGATGACCCCATATTTACCAACATTGTACTCCATCTTCCAGACCCTTGCCCACTCAGTTAACCCATCTATATCACTCTGCAGACTGTCAGTGTCCTCTGAACACTTTGCCATTCATCTTAGTGTCATCTGGGCAGCATAGTCATTGAGGGTGGCATAGTGGCTCAGTGGTTAGTACTGCAGCCTCACAGCACCAGGGTCCCAGGTTTGATTCCAGCTCCACGTGACTGTCTGTGTGGAGTTTGCACATTCTCCCCATGTCTGCATGGGTTTCCTCCAGGTGGTCTGGTTTCCTCCCACAGTCCAAAGATGTGCAGGCTAGGTGGATTGGCCGTGCTAAATTGCCCATTGTGTTCAGGGGTGTGTGGGGTTATAGGGGGATGTGTCTGGGTGGGATGCTCTGAGGTTCAGTGTGGACTTGTTGGGCCAAAGGGCCTGTTTCCACACTGTAGGGATTCTCTCAAATCTGTGAACTTTGGACAGCTGGTGGCAGATTGGGTATCCAAAACCCTTCTTATTTGTTTACCAATAATCTAAAATAAAACCTGATAATATTTAAAACTATATAGAGCATGTGGGGGAAAGTACACAGACACATTTCACATCAGTCACTTCAAACCGTAGGAGCTTATTTTATTTTTCCTTTATTCGTTAACAGGATGAGGGCATCGCTGACCAGGCAGCATTTATTGCCCATCCCTAATTGCCCAGAGGACAGTTCAGAGTCAACCACATTGCTGCGGGTCTGGAGTCACATGTAGGCTAGACCAGGTAAGGATGACAGTTTCCTTCCCTAAAGGACGTTAGTGAACCAGATAACAAGCATGGGGCTGGATGAACACAGCAGGTCAAGCAGCATCATAGGAGCAGGAAAACTTGACGTGTCGGGCCTAAACCCTTCATCAGAAATGGGGGAGGGGAAGAGGGTTCTGAAATAAATAGGGAGAGAGGGTGAGGCGGATAGAGGATGGATAGAGGAGAGGATAGGTGGAGAGGAGGCAGACAAGTCAAAGAGGCGGGGATGGAGCCAGTAAAGGTGAGTGTAGGTAGTGGGGTAGGGAGGAGATAGGTCAGTCCAGGGAGGACGGACAGGTCAAGGGGGCGGGATGATGTTAGTAGATAGGAGATGGGGGTGGGGCTTGAGGTGAGAGGAAGAACAGGTTAGGGAGGTGGAGATGAGCTGGGCTGGTTTTGGGATGCGGTTGTGGGAGGGGAGATTTTGAAGCTTGTGAAATCCACATTGATGCCATTGGGCTGCAGGGTTCCCAGGCTGAATATGATTTGCTGTTCCTGCAGCCTTCGGGTGGCATCACTGTGGCATTGCAGGAGGCCCAGGATGGACATGTCATCTGACGAATGGGAGGGGGAGTTGAAATGGTTCGCGACTGGGAGGTGCAGTTGTTTGTTGCGAACTGAGCGCAGGTGTTCTGCAAAGCGGTCCCCAAGCCTCCGCTTGGTTTCCCCGATGGTCCTACCTACACTCACCTTTACTGGCTCCATCCCCGCCTCTTCGACTTGTCTGCCTCCTCTCCACCTATCCTCTCCTCTATCCATCCTCTATCCGCCTCCCCCTCTCTCCCTATTTATTTCAGAACCCTCTTCCCCTCCCCCATTTCTGACGAAGGGTTTAGGCCCGAAACGTCAAGTTTTCCTGCTCCTATGATGCTGCTTGGCCTGCTGTGTTCATCCAGCCCCATGCTTGTTATCTCGGATTCTCCAGCACCTTTTATCTCTAGTGAACCAGATGGGTTTTTTCCCGACAATCAGCAACAGATTTGTGGTTATCATTAGGATTCTTAATTCCAGATGTTTTTGTTGAATTCAAATTGAACCATCTGCCATGGCAGGATTTGAACTCAGGTGCCCAGAATGTATTTCCAGGTCTCTGGGTTAACAGTCCGGCGATAATACCACTAGGGCCATTGCCTCCCTCCTTGTGCAGAAGAGAAATCCAATGAGGATGCAGTGATTTTTTGTTTACTAACGATTCCCTCAGTCATGGGGAGGGACTGCTCTGTGTAATTTTGGATTCGAACAGGTTAAGTTTTTATTAAATTGATACATGGGAGGAGCTGGTGAGGCCAGTAGTTATGAACCATCCGTAATAGCCACAGTGGGATTTGAACCCAAGCCCCTCCTACACATTGTCCAATACCAGCAGGCCATTGCATCCCACTGCATACTGAAATAGTGCACTACCCCCTTCAACCCAATACCATCCTACCTCTTACCACAAATGAGCACAGCAACTTATATTGCAGGAGAAAAGGATGCTGTTTGATTTCAACGGCTAACCAATTAGTTCATTATTAAAACCATTTGAAATTGGGTATTCACATTTAGGCCCAAAACGTCAAGTTTTCCTGCTCCTATGATGCTGCTTGACCTGCTGTGTTCATCCAGCCCCATGCTTGTTATCTCGGATTCTCCAGCATCTGCAGTACCTTTTATCTCTGAAATTGGGTATTCTTTTGTTTGTCCTGATGTATTCAGGGTGAAAAATGGCCTGCATCATATCACCGAGGAAGGGTCACCAGACCCGAAACGTTAACTCAGTTTTTTCCTTCACAGATGCTGCCAGACCTGCTGAGCTTTTCCAGCAACTTTGTTTTTGTTCCTCATTTTGGTTTTTATTTGCATCATATCACTCTTACGAGCAATATACTTGAGTTTGGAAAAGTAACTATCTGAGTTTGCCACTTGGCCAAGAGATCTTGCCTGTTGGGAGCACATGTTGCAAATCTGAGCATGCTCCTGACTCTCCAAACATCAGTGGCTGAACATCTTGTGAGCTTCCAGTGGCCACTGGTCCTTATCCGCGAAATAATGAGAATTACCCCTTACTCATTACCGCACACCTTGCAGCCTCAATAATGTGAATAACAAAGACATAATCACAGCCAAACAACCCTGAGTATTACATTGTGTTTAAGATTTAAAACTGGGTGCAGTGGAGAGTATAGAAGTGATGAGGGTGAAATTGGAGCACCTTTAATTTCTGTAATTATAAATTTTGGAAGTTCCCTGGGACAATTCTCCAGCAGAAAGGTTTCACCAGTAACTGACCATCAGATAATAGAATATATCTCTGTTTTTCCTTCCCCTAACTTTCAACAGCAATTTAAAACTAGAAATATAATCATTGTTAGGGCTATTGGTCCCTTAAAAGCTCCAATTCACATATAGATAAGATTCTACAAGTGGCCTTTCTCGAATTGTCAGGTGAGACAATTACAGAATGATATAGAAATTGGACATTCATCCCATTGTGGCTGCGCTGCCTCTGGTTGAGCTATTCAATTAATCCCATGTTCTCTGCTCTTTCCCCATAGCCCTGCGTGTGATTTCACTTCAAGTATTCTCTTACTATGTAAGGTTTACTGCCTAACAATTTTTCTCCCTCTTCAGGATCCATCTCCACCTATCTGCTCACTCCCCTGCCCCATTATCAACATAAATACCACTTCTTCCCAGCCAGATGCAGCTCCAAAGAAGGGTCACTGGATTTGAAATGTTAACTCTGTTTCTCTCTCCACAGATGCTGCCAGACCTGCTGAGTTTCTCCAGCAATTTCTGTATTTGTTTCAGGTCTCTGTCATCTGCAGTCCTTTGTTTTATTTGGGTTTAACAGATACTGAAATTGTTGTGAAAGCTGTTTAGTTACCAATTCAACAGAAAAGAAAGTTCATCAAGGCTGAGAATCTGAAACAGAGGACATGACACCAGCAATGTGCAAGCTCTAATGAAGAGTCATCTAGACTCGAAATTTTGGCTTGGTATCTCTCCATGGATGCTGCTCGACCTGCTGTGATTTCCAGCATTTGTTGTTACCAATGCACAGCAGGCCTGATGAGCTGGGAGAGAAAAAGATGGGTAGCAGTATGGGGAGGACTCAGGTCCTCATCTTTCAGGCTCAGGCTGAAGTGCCACAAATTTTGTAAATTTTACAAGTTCCTCTCAGGTAACCGCCGTGGCTGGTGGTGTACATTGTCTGAAGGACAGATTCTAGCTGTTGGGGTTGGCTTTAGGTTCTCCATTTTAAAAATGTTGGCAAATGTAGAAGTAGGAGACCATTCAGCTCCTTGTACCTGATCTGCCATTCAATTGACTCACGGCTGATTGGCCCCTTTAGAGCAGTTTGCCATCTCAACTTCACAACTCGTAACAAAATCTTTCCATCTCACATCATTTCAATTGACATGCAGTCTATAAAGCTTTCTGAAGGAAAAGTGTTCCAGAATTCAACTACTATTTTCATTACTTGCAAACTATAAAATGTGATTCAAAGTCGGTCTGAATCAATGCAGCATTAATTCTGTTGTCCTTTGACTGGAACCAGTCAACCGGCACCTTTTGAGGATAAATATCAGCATATGCCAAGCCCTAATAGCATCAGGAGATGCCCATTCTAGAGAGTTACCACAAAACCTTAATGATGTAGTCCAAGCTTCATCTGGCTGATGAAATTCACATTGACACTTGTCCAGAGAACCAAGGTGGATTACATTGTCAGAACAAAGCTCATTATTAGGACAACAGGACACAGCGTCGAAACACATTGCAACAAGAATGTGCCTCATTAGAGAACCAGAGCAGAGTAATTATGTCTCCTGGTCTTGTCTGAACAACTAAACAAGATCTTTGCTGTTTTTGGTTGAATCAATGCATTTCTTTGTTGTGCGGCTACATTGTCGACTAACAGCAAAAACTGAACAGTTTTAACGCATACAAACAGTTCACCTCATGCACTCCTTTCTCCTCTGGGTCCCATCTCCACTCCCTTTTCAAACTTACACACGATTAAATCAGGCTCGAAGCCACAATGTGTCACTGGATTTGCTATCAATGTGATGATCGTGGGGATAAAGCAAGCAAACCATTTCAGAATCACTCTCTTTGTTATAGTTTACCAGAGTAAGAAAAACAAGTCAGCTGCTTTCTTGAAGCTCGCAAATGAATTGGAACGGAAACTTTAAAATCTAGTTTTAACTCTTTAGGTTTTAGTGCAAATACATTAAAGCACTTTATGATAGGAAGTTGTGGCTTCAATTGGTTTGCAGTACATCACTGTGCTGTCGGTATTGCTGTAGTCCTATTCAGATTGTCCAGGAAAACAATAAAATGGAATATCACTCTGACCAAAGATTTCTGACCTGAAATATTAACTCTGTTACTCACTTTACGAACGTAGACTGATCTGCTGAATATTGCCAGTGGTTGTATTTCAGGGGCTAGTCAAGAAGGCGTTTGGTACGCTTGCCTTTATTGGTCAGTGCATTGAGTGTAGGAGTAGGGAGGAAATGTTGCAGCTGTACAGATCATTGGTTAGGCCTCTTTTGAAATATTGTGTTCAATTCTGGTCTACGTGCTATAGGAAAGATGCTGTGAAACTTGAAAGGGTTCAGAAAAGATTTACAAGAATGTTGCCAGGGTTGGACAGTTTGAGCTATAGGGAGAGGCTGAATAGACTGGAGCTATTTTCCCTGCATCTTCAGAGGTTGAGGGGTGACTTATAGAGGTAAATAAAATCCTGAGAGGCATGGATAGGGTAAATAGACAAGGTCTTTTCCCCAGTGTGGGGGAGTCCAGAACCGGAGAGCATAGGTTTAAGGTGAAAGGGAAAAGATTTAAAAGGGGCCAACGTGTGCGGAATGAGATACCACAGGAAGTGCGGGAGGCTGCTACATTTACAACATGTAAAAGGCATCTGGATGGGGATATGGACAGGAAGGGTTTAGAGGAATATGGGCTAAATGCCACCAAATGGGACTAGATTAATTTAGGATATCTGGTTGGCATGGATGAGTTGAACTGAAGGGTCTATTTCCATGCTGTACAGCTCTATGAGGTGGCACGGTGGTTAGCACTGCTGCCTCACAGCACCAGGGACCTGGGTTTGATTCCACCCTTGGGCGACTGTCTGTGTGGAGTTTGCACATTCTCCCCGTGTCTGCATGGGTTTCCTCCGGGTGCTCCGGTTTCCTCCCACAGTCCAAAGATGTGCAGGTTAGGTTGTTTGGCCATGCTAAATTGCCCGCAGTGTTCAGGGAGGTGTAGATTAGGTGTGTAATAGGGGGATGGGTCGGGGTGGAATGCTCTGAGGTTCGGTGTGGACTTGTTGGGCCAAAAGGCCTGTTTCCACGCTGTAGGGATTCTATGAATCCGTTTCGAACTTTCACAGTATTCCGCCTTTCACTGTGCATTGAATGCCTGTGGTTGTCATAATTTATCTTGGAAATTTAAAATATCAAATTTCCAAGGTCATCCATACTGAACATAGTCTCCACAGGAAGGGGTTCCTGCAGGTTATGCCAGGTCCAGCAGATGACCCACTGGAACTGAAGATCATGGAACTGGTGTCACGACAGACAACACTGTTATAGTATGGAAGATGACCATTCAGCTCATCATGTGTGTGGGTTCTTTGCAAGAGCTACTTAATTGGTTTCTGCTTTTTTTTCTCCAGGTGCTCTAAGTTTCTCCTTTTTAAGTGCAAAGGCAATTCTCTTCTGAAAATTACAATAGCCGTGTTTTCACCACCTTTTTCAGGCAGTGCATTTGAAAGCATAACTCCCTAAGCAAAAAAAAAGTGTTCCACTTTGTCCCACAGGCTCTTTGACCACCTGCTGGTGTGTTACAGTGACTCTACTTTCATTTCTACACTTAATAGAAACGACCCATAAACCAAAAAACAGCAAGCAACACCAAACTAATTCAACTACTTTATTCTCTTTATAGATTTAACATCTGTATCGCACATTTACATACGCTAAAGAAAAATAATATCTCCACATACAACTTTAATATTTCAATTTCATCATCTCAACATACAACACATATAGTGCAATTAATGCTTCAACTATGATTTGACACATATTCTATGTTCTATAATTGCAAAGAGTGATTGAATATCCATTTTATAACAAGTGATTGTTGCGAGGTCCCAAGAGTACAGTTTAAGATACAACCCTTAAAAGGCAGGTAACACAAACTGAGGCTAAAAAGTGCAAGAATTATACAGTAGTGAAAACAACGCGAGCATCTTTCCTGTCTTGAGTTCATCATCAGTACGGGATCTGGTTCTGGTAGTACTGAATCATGTCATAGGTTCTACTCCTGAAAGTAACAAGATAGATTTGCAGCATGTCAGTCAGTGTACATTGCCTTCATCACAAATCACCTGCATCAATTCCCTCCATCCTTCAGGGTGTTAACATTTTGTTTTAAAACTAACTCTTTTATAGGATGTTGCCCATCACAAACGTTCCTTCAATTGGGTAAAAGCATTAGATCCCCAACAACACTCCTGTGGGAGTCTGGAGGGTAGACCAGGTAAGGACAGCAGCTTTCTTTCTCTAAAAGACATTAGTTAGTTAACTAGGTAGGTTTTTATGACCATCATTTCAGGGTTTCAATTCACTATTTCTAAGACTTGCTTCCAATTACAGGCTTATTACTTGAATTTAAAATTCCATCATCTGCTATGGCGGGATTCGAACTTTGGTCTCCAGGGCATTAAGTTTGGGCCCCAGTGGAGCAATAGTTTGGATCACTATTCTCGTGATATTACCACTATGCCACTGTCTTTCCCCAGTTCCAAAACAGAAGCCAGCTGAATGCATTTGGAGGTAACTATTCTCCCACTTTTATCCTGGGGATAAATACTCGCACATTCCAAGATGTAAACTGTGTGTTAAGTCACATGCTTGTCCCATAGAAAGCTGGAGCAACAAGCGAGCTTTGTTCACTCTCAACAGTCTAATAATACATAAAAGGAAAAGGAAATCTCAAGGATGAAAAAAAAAAAAAAAAAAAAAAAAAAAAAAAAATCGAGATCACTGACCTGTTGCTCAGGAAGCAGTTCTGAATGACTTTGATGATGTAGTTTGCTGCCTCTCTCTCACTGACGTTCGGGTTGAATCTTTGTCTGAAACAGAGAAGGGAAAAGCGCTGAGAAAAATCTGAAGATATCTATTCTGGACACTTGAACCGTTGCCATTTCAAATGATGACAAAAAATGTTAGACATGCTGCTTAAAAATATTGCACATACACCAAATGGATTGAAAGAAGGTTTATTGAAGAATACGGCATTTTCTCACTGAAGGATTAAATTTAATAAAAATGAATTAGGAATTTTTTTTGGCAAATCTAAGTGTCTCTGCAAGTTCCAAGTTCCAAAAGTCACTCTGTTTAAAAGAGTTAAGAATATCAATAATGCACAAAAACCAAAAGCCTTACTTCAGAAGCTTGATAGTCTGCCCTCGGAAACATGGGAGTCCAGTATCTAGCATTAGTGTAACGAGTGACACCACTGCATCCATGTATGGCCTAAACAGTGAGAACATTAGCAATCACCAGAGGCTCCAAATGGTTCACACATTGAACATCAAGTTAGAACAGAACAAATCAAGTGGGAACATAGCCTCTTTCCTAATTAAATTAGCTTGCTCCCCTAAATAGACTACAACATTAACTGGGACTGATTGAGGATTCATTTTACTCAAATGTCATTAACAATTCTAATTTCCTCTCATTTGCTGAGTACATTCATTTCTTAAATACTACTGAGAATGATCAGCATAGAAATGGACCTTTTAGCCCAACTGTTCTTTGCTGGTTTTGCTCGACGTGAGCAGATCGGTCCTGTATTTATTGCAGCTTGGGAAGATGAGAACTGATTTTATTGAAATACAAAAAAAAAAAAAACCTGAATAGGCTTGACAGTGTACATGCTAAGAGGATGTTTTCCATCATGGGGAATCTAGAGCTAGGGGCACTATTTCAAATATTTCTTCACTTAACAGGGAAAGGAGGAGGAGGAATTTCTCTCCCAGAAGGCCAACAGCATCTGGAATTCTCTTGCCCAGACAGGAGTGTCAGATGGGAGTTTAATTTCAAATAAATGTGAGGTGTTGCATTTTGCTAAGATGAACAAGGGCAGGGCTTACACAGTTAATGTTGGGGTCCCAGGGAGTTTTGTTGAACAGACAGACTTTGGGGTTCAAGTACATAGCTGGTTGAAAATTGCGTCAAAGGTAGACAGGGTGATGAAGAAGGCATTTGACACACTTGCCTTCATTGCTCAGAGCACTGAATATTGGAGCTGGGACGTTATGTTGGAGTTTGGTGTGGTCACTTTTGGGGTACTATGTGAAGTTCTGGTCGTCCTGCTTTAGAAAGGAACTTAACAGGGTGCAGAAAAGATTGACAAGGATGTTATGGGAATGGAGGGTTTGAGTTTTAAGGGGAGGCTGGATAGGCTGGGATTTCTTCCCTGGAACGTTGGAGGTTGAGAGGTGACCTTACAGAGGTTTATAAAATCACGAGGGGAATGGATAGGGTGAAGAGCCAAGGTCTTTTCACAAAGGCAGGGGAATCCAAAACTAGAGGGCACAGGCTTAAGGTGAGAGGGGAAAGATGTAAAAGGGACCTAAAGGGGCATCTTTTTCAAACAGAGGGTGGTTTGTGTGTGAAATGAACTGCCAGAGGAAGTGGTAGATGCAGGTAGAGTTACAACATTTAAGAGATGCTTGGACAGGTACATGGATAGGAAAAGGTTGAGAGGGATATGGGCCAAATGCAGGAAAATGGAACTAGTTTAGTTTGGGAAGCCTGGTCAGCACAGACGAGTTGGACCTAAGGATCTGTTTCCGTGCTGTATGACTCCATGGTGGAGGTTGGATTATTCAATATATTCAAGGCAAAATTGATTAACAAAAGTAGTCATGGGTTATGGCGACAGGTTAGAAGGAGAAGTTAAGGTCACAATCAGGTGATCCAGAGCTGGCTTGATGGCCCAAAGAGCCTACTCCTATATCTTATTTTTATAACTGTATTTCCTATGAGCTGCCTCTACCTTACCTCAGGTAATCCCTTTTATTCTTTCCCCCCACCAAGCAGTAGTTTTAAACACACTTGAGTAAGGAAACTTTTCCCAATTTTGTTAATAGTGACTGTTTGGCATTTATGGCCCCTAGTTTTGGATTTACTCACAACTGAAGCAGTTTCACAACCATCCCGTTGAACACTCGCTGCACTTTACAGAATCCCATTGTGTTTGGGTCCAAAGAGGCAAAGTCACCATTCGTCCATCATTCAGCAACTGGGCACTCAAGAGGCTGACCAGCCTCGCCCATCAGCAGTCTGAGATACTAAGACCAATTACATCACCCTCACCAGCTTTTCAGCTGACAATGGCTAAGACTATGCAGTGAAATGTTTCTCATCTGTACAACTCAGCCATGTCTTGTCCAAACATGTGGAGCTATCAAGGAAACATCTAGCAATCCCAGAAGAATGATTTGTTCCAGTTTGAAACCGCAAAGATATAGATAAATAGGCCGAGAGATTCACATGTTAGAACAAGAACATTTTCCAGTGAACCGGAGAGACTTTATTTTAATCCCCACTCAAGTTAATTTGTGGATCACCAATTAGGACATGTCAACAAGACTTTATTGATAGAACTATAACATTTCACAATGTAGAAGACACCTCTTTGGCCTATTCGGCACATAGATTTTCACTGGAAGTGCTGTTCACTAAGTCCGTTTTGCTGACCTTTCTCAATAAATATTATGAAAAGGATCAAAAAGTAACAACTTTATTTTTAAATACTACTCTGAATTTTGCTTCTGTCAAGATTTCTGGCAGGACAGAGAAAATCGCTCCCAACCACTCCCTTCTCTAATTACCAGCTCTTGAACCGAAAGGGCAGCTTGCGGAGACATTCAATGCACCTTAAGTCTGGACACCTGCATCAGCAACTAAAAAGGTCAACCATCTTCCCTATTCTATTAAATACAAACAGATCCTGCCTGTCTGCATTGCAGTGCCAGCCATATAAGAACCCCCCAATACATGCACGACAGGGAGGACCTACTTGGCAAATATCACTGAGGGTTTAAATTGCACCACATTTCTTGAAAACATAACGTAAAAACTCTCTCTGCATGACCCTGGGAAAACCACACAATATTTGTTTGTCAGAGATAAAAGGTACTGCGCAGATGCTGGAGAATCCGAGATAACAAGGCGTGGGGCTGGATGAACACAGCAGGCCAAGCAGCGTCACAGGAGCAGGAAAGCTTGACGTTTCGGGCCTAGACCCTTTCTGATGAAGGGTCTAGGCCCGAAACGTCATGTTTGTTTGTCCACAGGCTTCTTACCTGACCGCTAAGTATCCCTTAACACACATCTCCATGAACCATTTGAAGGGCGTGGCCTCCATCTTCCCTCCCATGATCATCACCATTTCATCCGTCAGTTTGATATCAGGCTCCCAGCCGAGATTGCCTCCTGGTGAGCTTTCAAACATGAAACCAAAATCTGTGGAAAATACACATGGCATGATTAAATCAGCAGTCACAGGCTTCTTGCCAAGATAAACATGTTCACACTGGTAATTTATTTTTTGCTACACAGGTGTTTGAAAATTATTGAAAAGGTAAGTGTGTGAAGGACACAAACCAAGTTGCCACTGAATCCACCGGGGAAGAGTCGCTGTTTACCTGAAGGAAACTATATACTCTCACTCAACAGAGGCAGCAGCCTCTTCCCTGCAGCCTGAAACTTTATCTGGAAGCTCAACTTTTGGCAGCCCACTGTTATTCAACCACATAAAACCTAGCGACCTACAGAGCTTGGCCAGCAAGTTCTCTGCCTGTGTCACCGGGTCATTAGGCTAGGCGTACAACTCTTCGTTCTGAACAGGAGTCATACTGGACTCAAAACGTTAACTCTGCTTCTCTCTCTCTCTCTACAGATGCTGTCAGAGCTGCTGAATTTCTCCAGCATTCTCGGTGTTTGTTATTGGTCTAAACTCAGCAGTAACATTCTGCCTTCAGAGTTCAAGCCACAAACAACACACTTGAGAACATAACGCAGGCTGACACATTTGTGCAGCGCTGAGGAAATGCTGCATTGTCAGATGAGATAGTAAACTAGTGGTGACATCTGCCCTTTCAGATAGCTCAAAAAGATCTCATGGGTTCATTCCCAAGAGCAGAACATTTCTCCCCAGTGTCCTGATTAAGATTTAGCCTTCAATTAAAATCACCAACACTTCAAACTCATAGCTGTTTGTGGCAGCTTGCTGTGCACGAACTGGCTGCCACGTTTCCTACTTTAAATTACAATATTGCAAATCTTCAAGTATTTAATTGACTGTCAATTACTTTGGAACATCTTGGGTGGTGAAACACACTGCATAAATGCTAGGTTTCTTTTTATTTCGCTCGGCCTGTTAAATTTGCGAAGATTGAATGGTGAAAATGAGACACTCCTGTAAATCTACAGAGCTGTGATTAGATTACCAACCGTGACACAGGAGGGACGGCCCTGCTCCAATATTCCAGCATCACACTAGCTTTTTGCCTCAAAGAATCCACACATACATCGGCCCCTTCAATCTACTCATAACAGAATAGCCACTCAGCAAACGTCAATGATATAATTCAGCAGCAGGCAGAGGCCAGTCACCACCTTCCCAGTGGTTGCACCAGCCTCAGGTGTAAGATCTTCAGCAGAAAACACCTGCTTCTACAGTGACTCAGTTACAGCAGTCGCTTTAATTCCGAAGACATGAGTACGTAGACACTTACCAGCCAGGTGCCATTTATCAGCAGCGACTGCTCCACGTTCAGATTTGCAGGTCTGGGGCAAGGGATGGCTCCTGACCCTGCTCATCGAGACATTATTGGTCCCTCTCCCCTTCCTCAAGAGGATATTTCTCATTCACGAACTTGGCATTGATACTGTCCACACTTACTGTTCAACCATTGGCTAGCTTTTTAGTGAAAGGGAAGCAAGTGACGCCTAACAACCAAACTTATGATTAAAGAACTCTGGCAACTTTAAAACTATTGGATTATATAATGACTACTGTGTATATATGACCCTCAAATACGGTTTCCTCAGCACAATGGACACATTATGAAACCTTCTCAGAATTTTCAAGATTTCTATCAAGGTCACACCTCCATGCTAACACAGTGTGGAGCTAGAGGAACACAGCAGGCCAGGCAGCATCAGACGAGCAGGAAAGCTGATGTTTCGGGTCTGGGCCCTTCTTCAGAAAGGCTCAAAATGTCAGCTTTCCTGCTCCTCTTGATGCTGCCTTCCCTATGGTGTTCCTACAGCTCCACAAGGTTATCTCTGATGCCAGCATCGGCAGAACCTCAGTGTTAACGTGCCGAAAGAAATCAAACCCAACATTGCCGTTTTTTTTTGCTGAATATAGATGCAGAGGTGTACTAATGCCCTTGCAAATCTTTTTTGCACCTTTTCCACTGAATCAGTGTCTCATGGATTAGAGTCATGGAGTCAGACAGCACAGAAAGAGACCCTGTGATCCAACCAGTCCATGTCAACCGTAATCCCAAACTAAACTAGTCCCATCTGCCCATACTTGGCGCACGTCTCTCCAAACATTTCTTATTCATGTACTAATCCAAATGCCTTTTAAACTTTGTAACTGTAGTCTCTTTCACTGTCAGAAGTGCACCATTTGAAGTTACCCCGCCCCAGTAGATTTGATTTGCTGCACACCTTTATTGCCATATAGGTGGAAGGATGCTGCTGCCACTGTCTCTATCTCTGTTGTCAAATAGGGACAAGGCCAGTGCACAGTACATGGAGTGCAGATTAACCACAGCTCTGTCCAGCAATGACAACAACAGTGGTCATGGGCAGGAACGGGGAAAATCGTCCAGCTTTATATTCGCTACTTGCTTTTTTTTTTAAAAAACTAGTTAACCCAGAACCAAAGAATAAATGAAGACTCATAAGCAACAACTTGCTGATCATTGACTTAGTCAGTATATGTCAAGATGCAGATTCTTGAGAACCAAGATATGATAATATACAATAAAAACAAAATTTACTGGAGAAACTCAGTCTGGCAGCATCCGTACAAAGAAAAGCAGAGTTAGCAGTTGGGCACGAACATTAACGCTGTTTCTCTCTCTACAGATACTACCACATCTGCTGAGTTTTTCCAGTACTTGCTGGTTTTGTTTCAGATATCCAGCATCCGCAGTTCATTGTTTTTGTTCTTCTATTTATATACTTCTTTTCCATCCCCAATCTCCACACAATTATTGGTTTGTGTTTCTTTTTCTTTGTTCTTTCATGGTTGAGTGTCATTGCAAAACCAACATTCGCTGCCAATTACCTAGGCCTTTGAACCGAGTGGCTTGTTGGATCATTTAGGGGTGAATCACATTGCTGTGAATCTGGAGTCACATGCAGATCAGACCAGGTAAGGATGGCAGATTTCCTTGCGTGGAGCTTGAGGAACACAGCAGATCAGGCAGCATCAGAGGAGCAGGAAAGTTGACATTCCGAGTCAGGATCCTTCATCAGAACTGGAACGTCGACTCTCCTGCTCCTCTGAAGCTGCCTGACCTGCTGGGTTCGTCCCGCTCCACACTGTATTGACTCTGACTCCAATATCTGCAGTTCTTGCTATCTCTGGCAGATTTTTTTTTTAAATGCCATTAGTGACAATCTTATGTCAATGTTGTTCCATGGTCATCGATACTGAGACCAGCTATTAAGGTACTTAATAATCTTATTAAATTTAAATTCCACCTACTCTGACAGAGGGATTTGAACCAGAGTCCCCAGGATTATTAGCCCAGTGATATTACCGTTACATCATCCTCAAGTGTGTGCTAGTACCAGTGGTGTTTCCTATCTAGAGAATTACCATCTATTGTTACATTCAATCTTGGGTTTAATAATTAGGAAACGGGTAAAAAATTAGCTTAAGAAGTCGCCCACTGAAAAGGACCGGTGACTGGGAAATGGAAAGTGATAGATGTGAGAGGCCGTTCAACAGGAGTGGGGGAAGGCAACATAATAAAATTAGTGATCTGACAGAGACACTGAAACAAAAATCAACTAAGTTTTTGATGCTGACGAGACTTTGCGCTGTTCCTGCAAGTTCAGCACTGACCTATGTGGATGAGATGACCTTTCTTGTCCAACATGATGTTCCCATTGTGTCGGTCTTTGATTTGGAGCAAGAACAGGAGGAGGCTATAGGCAGCCATACTGCGGATAAAATTATACCGAGCCTTCGGGGAAGACAGAAAATAATAATTGTAGGGTGGATGATCAATGAACCAACATCAAAGACAGCAGGTATATTAACAAAACTAGTCCCACCTTCCCATTCCCAAAAAAGATAACTTGGTTTATAACATGCACAGAGCATATGCTTAAGCTTGGTGTGTCAAGATCTAAATTCTTGAGAGTAGAAATTTCATTTCCTTCTTTGTGTCGTTGGAGCAGAACCTTTCCAGGCAAGTGGAGAGTATTCCATCATGCCGATGATTTGTACTTTGTAGACAGTCGACACACGCTGGAGGAATCTGGAGCCACAACATTCCTAGCTTCTCAGTTCAGCAATGGCAGTATCATTGAACATCAAGGGGAGATGGTTAGGTTCTCTGGTTGGAGATGAACATTGTCCAACCGTTGTGTGATGCAACAACTACTTGCCAGTTGTCATTCTTGGCCTTGAATGTTACCCAAGTCTTGCTCCACACAGGAATGGAGTACTTTAATATCTGAGGAGTTATGAATGGGAGTGAATGCTATCTATAGTAAGCAAACGCCTCTTCTCTGGCCTTATGATGAAAGGTCTTCAGTGAAGCAATTGAAGATGATTGGGCAACCCTAAACTAGGTGAAATCATGCAGAGATGTGAGCAACAGCAATAATATGCACCACAGTGAGCAGTAAAGGCCTTTCTAATAGCCCTAGATCAAACAATCATAGTCATGTTAACTGAAGTCAGAGCAGATACGGGCCATTTGGCTCAACAGGTCTTTGGCACTGTTTACACTCCACACAAGTCCCGTCTACCCTACTTCATCTAACCCCATTAGCGTAGCCTTCCATCCTCTTCTCCTTCATGTATTTACCTAGCTTCCTATTAAATGTTTTCATGCTACTCACCACAACTACTCTTCACACTCCCATCATTTTCTGGATAATTTTTATTTCTTCCAGAATTCCCTACTGGATTTATTAATCACCATCTTATCCCCACGTGGTTTGGTTTTGCATTCTCCCACGTTTGGAAACATTTCACATCTTTCTAATCTGTAAGGTCACTTCTTGACCCTCTCCAATTAAAGACAAGAACACTTATTTCTTTGCAGCAATAACACATCATTGATTGCCCCTTCCAATTTACAGCCAATATTTCCTGTTGCAGAGATGCCCAACTTTACCTTTGTGAATGCTAAAGTAGATTCATCTCCATACTGGTTCCTGAAGTAATCGTACATTCCAAAATCAGTTTGCCGGCCCAGCTGATCTCGCGATTTGCAGTCAGGGATGCATTCAATAACTCCACACTGAAAAGTTAAATTGCTGTTACACTTAAAATCCACTTACAATGAGCTTCCATCTGATAACTCCATTGCTATACAGGATTTAATTCACCGAGTAATAAGCTGACGATAACCCAAAGAGTAAACACGACAGAGTCGGTTTTACAAATGCTCTTTACCAGCGACCTGTCTCATCTGCTTATCTGGCACATCAGGAAATTAATGCTGAGCCTGACATGATTTTGCCTGCACTGATTTCATAGCTGCCAATTACTAGTGCATACTGATAAATATCGGCCCTTTAAAGCAAGGTCTCAAGGAAAGAACACTTGGTCTGTTTATTAAAAAAAACAAGAATTTGTTGAAAAGCTAGTATATACATTAAAAAAAGTCCACATTATTTGAAGTAAAGGTTCTGACATTGAGAACAATATCAGATCAGCTTGGATTCTATTGAATGACAGAGCAGCCTCGCAGGATGAATGGCCTATTCCCTATCCTATTTCTTCTAGCTTTATGGAGAGAAATTCTCCATTTGCTGGCATTTGGTCTCAATTGAACATGAGGTACAATTGATTCTTTGAACACGATATCAACTCCAGAAATGTGTAGTTCTGACATATGGCAGCTTTTCAAGGTTAGATCTTCAGGCAGTGACAGTATAGTTGTCCTTCTATTTTTAGCTTGTATTCATGTAACTGGATCCCAATACGTTTACTGAACAATCAGAGAAACTAATAGAAACATGCTTCAATTTCATTCTACCATGCAAGACATACCCCTGGAGCTGTTGCCACTACTCTGTATGGAAAGACAAAGAGATCCAAACCAACAAGCTGAATAATGTTCTTGAAAAGACCAATGATTTGTAACGCTAACATATCCTGTGGAGACAAACACACAATGAACACATTTTCAGAGCCAGGCAATACTAAAAAAATTAAACTATTTGAAAGTAATTTTCTAACAAAAATGTTCCAGGTATAATACCACAGAATTATTATCGTGAAGTTTCACACTGAACATGAAAATAGTTACTGGTAAAATGGAAAGGGTTTGAAAAATCACACTTCTAAATATAGTCTCCATGCAAACCAAAAGTTGAAACTTGACTCAGTTTGAGGGTCAGGATTTTTATCCAACAGAACAGGTTGCAGGTTTTGTGTGGTCACTGGCCATTATCTCATTCAGTCAGGTTTCATTTTATTGCAGCAATATACTGGCACCTAATTTTTGGGTTTATGGGAAGTATAGCTGACCTGCAATGGGCAAACATTGTCTTGTTTTTAGTGCAACATCCATGTCACTGTTAGAGAGGGAGACTGGGGAGAAGGCATCTCCATTTGTTACAAGTTCACTGGTTAAAATGACTTTCTAATAGCTGACCAGATCTAAATCATTTGGAGCTAGTGGGAAAACTAAAACTACAAAAGTTTAAATGTCATTTTCGAAGAACAAATGAGCAAACATGAATTGATATTGTGCTGTACTATGTACACAGACATCCAAAAGCACTTAATGACAATTACTTGAAGCAAAGTCTTGACTTCATAATTCTCATCTCAATTTCAAATCATTCCGTGGAATTAGCCCACCAAATCACCATCAGTTTCTCCAACCCCACAACTTTCCAAAATCGCACCTCCTGTGCAGAACAATAACTTTCATCTGTAATCCATTGGTAGCCTCAATCCCACTGTCTGAAGTATATGCTCCGGAATTCTTTCTCTTAAACTTGTAAATATCTCAACCAAGCTTTCCTCTTTTCACACACTCAATAAAACCTTCCCTTTGGCCAAACTTCTGGCCACTAGCCCTGATATCACTTTAATTAGCTCGATGTCAAATTTTGTTCGGTAATGCTCTTGTGAAGCTGTTTGAATTCGGTCTTTTTTGGACATTAGGTCATACTCCAATGTAAGCAGATCCCGCCACATGTCTGCTAGTTCTTATTTTGATTCATTCAGGTTTGTTAAGTTAATGTCAGTATTTATAAACGGTTATAAAACTACTGAAATGAAATGAAGGGTTTTACCTGTCTGCAGTCATCACCAACTTTAAAAATGGCAGCCTGCCAACATATCCTTTCAGAATCATCGTTCTCTGTACTGTCATCAGTGTCATCAGAACAGGACCTAAGACCTGGAAATCATATTCATTATTCTTCACTGTAATAACATGTCACTTCAATGTTTAACTCATATGGTTAAAGCACAGAAATGATATACAAGATTGATTTATTTGGGCATTTAAGATTGAAGATGATGAGAACACCCTAAAGCTTTTGACTATCTTCTCTAGAAGATGCTGCCTTTCGATGCAAAATTTTTCCCACAGTCACTAGCAGCTTAGCTACCTTAGCTTTTAGGCTAAGTGTGTACTCACTGTGCAACAGTGGGGAGCAACATGGGCCAGTTAATCGGGTACTCGGTACTTACTCACAAAGCCTCACTCAAAGAGTGTATGGACAATACATCAAGAAGATGTTCTTGTTACCCCTGGTGTACAGGTGGTCGTATTCTTTAATGTCAAGTATAGTGAGAAGTTACATCTATGGCATAGTGGTTTCCACAAAACTGTTTGTTTATTTAGTAACTAAATAAAAGGGGGAGGAGCTGATAGTGATTGGCTAGGCTTATTCCATGAAGCAGTTTGGTTATACAAAGATAACAAGCATGGGGCTGGATGAACACAGCAGGTCAAGCAGCATCATAGGAGCAGGAAAACTTGACGTTTCGGGCCTAAACCCTTCATCAGAAATGGGGGAGGGGAAGGGGGTTCTGAAATAAATAGGGAGAGGGGAGGAGGCGGATAGAGGATGGATAGAGGAGAGGATAGGTGGAGAGGAGGCAGACAAGTCGAAGAGGCGGGGATGGAGCCAGTAAAGGTGAGTGTAGGTAGGGGGTATCAGCACCCGAAGGCTGCAGGAACAGCAAATCATATTCAGCCTGGGA
>JAHRHZ010000098.1:35863604-35895258 GCA_024137785.1 Ginglymostoma cirratum
CCCCCTACCTACACTCACCTTTACTGGCTCCATCCCCGCCTCTTCGACTTGTCTGCCTCCTCTCCACCTATCCTCTCCTCTATCCATCCTCTATCCGCCTCCTCCTCTCTCCCTATTTATTTCAGAACCCCCTTCCCCTCCCCCATGTCTGAAGAAGGGTTTAGGCCCGAAACGTCAAGTTTTCCTGCTCCTATGATGCTGCTTGACCTGCTGTGTTCATCCAGCCCCATGCTTGTTATCTCGGATTCTCCAGCATCTGCAGTACCTTTTATCTCTGGTTATACAAAGAACCTGCTTTTATGCAACACATTTAGAACTAAAAATGGCTTGATACATCTTACAGAGGATCAGACACTGAGGCACAACAAGGGAAACAAAGTCAAATTATACAGTATTGAAACACACCAATTGCTCAAGTTTGCGATTTTGCAATTTTTTTGGAATCTCAAAAGCTATCCAAGTTAGAAAATGTTTAGTTATACTGAACTGTAATTACCACTAATTTAACACCAACCTAGTGTCAGGGAGCTAAAATTTGAGGAATGTCTGCATTTGGCTGTTTTATTTCAACAAAAATCTATCTACTAAAACACAACTTCCATTCCTCCTACCTTAAGCAAAGAAAAGTGACCTGTATTAATCTTTGGGCAGGTAACTGTAGGGCACAACTGCAATGCAGTATTGAGTGAGTGTTCAATAACACAGCCACTGCCTTTCAGATTACGTCTTGAATTCTAGCACTATCCTGTTTCAGATTTAAATCAAAGAATGGCAGGTAATTCCCTCCAGTGTCCTGATGAGCATCTTGCCCTCAACCTTGGCTGCCCAGAGGAGAGAATCTGCCTTTGATCTTGTCATTTGAAGTTCGTGAAATGGCTTACAGTCATCAAATTTCAAAGCAGTTAATAAACATGAGGGATTGAGGGACATTCCTGTGAAACAAAGTACAGCTCATTGTTTTCTTAAAAAATACAGAACTGGAGGAAATGTCTGGGCTGGTTGTTATCCCACTCCTGGATTCCTCCAAGTAAATAATAGCCCAGCTCATAGGATTCTTCTATTGGAATTAATTAGTGGATGATGCGCAATAGTGGCCCTGAGTGATCCGCATATTAATCCCCTAGGAAAATGCACGATCCCGGGTTCTGATAAATTATAAGTTCACTACTCACCTTCAGTCCTGCAAGTCAGGGCTGTGGAGTGATGTGTCAGGGATTGCAATGAGTTTATTGGCTCAGGTAGAGCTGATGTCAATTTTTAATGTGTTAATTACTATGTTTAAAAATAACATGTGCTTCAATTGAACAGAGATCCCAAACAGTACTCATTTAACAAAAACAAAGTTGCTGGAAAAGCTCAGCAGGTCTGGCAGCATCTGTGAAGGAAAAAACAGAATTAACGTATCGGGTCCAGCAACCGTTCCTCAGGACTCATTGAAAGTTTCTGAAGATGAATTATGCCAGGATAAATAAAAACCGGACAATGCTTTATCGAAGCCACATTGGATCGATGGGTTGAATGGCCTCCTTTGTCAAAGTATCACTCTACGAAAACCATTTCCAAACTAATCAACAAAAATGAAAACAGAATCTTGTCTCTGTACACACCCTTCAATTGTATCCCTGACCACCTGAACTTAGCGACAGGGTTGACTAGACATGAACAAGAAATCTTTAATGTCAGCAGATTTCACAACAAACGGAATGTAAAATATCCAGGATACAATTGGTTTTACTGACCTTCCCTTTCCAACTCAGATACTCCACACCGTTTTACTTTAAACTTTGCCAGGTAGGGAGCTTTTGCAGCACTGTACAACAAGAAATAAATACATAAACATGTATGATTATGCAAAGGATTTAAAAAGTGCTAACTTTCTCAGCCTCTATTTGCAGGAAAGACAGAAATTAAACTAAAACGCAATTAAGATATTTCACAATGTTATTAATTATTCAACATGAAAAAGCCATCTACAGTATTAGGTGTTTAAAGGAGGTGACTGAATGGAATTCCATGACTCAAATCAAATGCACCTCTGCATGGGAGTTCCTGACTTGTAGTCAATGTCCAAAACAATAGCTTCTGGATTACTGGGAAGGTAACAACCTGAAACCAAAAAGAAAACAGACCAATGTTTCAGTGTTCTTCTCTTCATTATCGTAGATATTTCTAAAATCATTTTGTTCAGAGTTTCTGTTACACACTTCTGGAACATGTACAGCTTGAACCTGGGTCTGTTGGCTCAGAGGTATGGATACCGCCGCTATGCCATTACAGCCCATTCGCTTTAACGTAAAAATAGCTGAGAACAATATGGTCTTCTAAAGTAAAGACTCTCAAATTGCAAATAATTAAAGATACGGAAACATTTACAAAATGACAACTGATACTACACTGGTATTTGAAATGTCCCAAGAAAGGTACATTCTCTTACCAGGCTGGACTTTAACCTCAGATAAGGCCTTCAGACAAGCTTTCTTCCTTTCTTCACCTTTAGGATATGGCCTGAAGGAGGAATGGAAGCATTCTGAGTAATTCAATGTTCTTTCAGTTTACTGCTTTTCTGATAAGACCTAGCCAAAGATTACTTATCTGTAATTAAGACAGAGCGAGAGAGATATGATAGCACTGGACTAGTAATCCTGAGGACTGGATAATTGCAATAGGGACAAATCCCACCGCAGCAGCTGGTGGGAAGTAATTCAATGAATTAACATGGAATGGACAGCTAATCTTGGTTATGGTGAACACAAAACAATTATCGACTGTTGTTAAAAACTATGAACGCCATTCATGAAAGAAAATCTGCTGACCTCATGTGGAAAGACACAAGGACTATTCAGGATGGGAAATAAATGTTGGCCTTGACAATAATACCAACATCCCACGAAAGAACAAATAAAAAAGACTGCATTTATATTGCAAACTTAGTTTCAGAAAACCCTTTCAGCCCTGCACAGCTAAAATGCAAATTGGGTAGTAAGGCAAAAACTGTGAGATGAAACGAGACCATTTTTTTCAGGGACCCGTGCACCTTCACTCAGTCAGTCTCCACATTCTAATTTTGTGCAGGTTCAGTATCGAACAGAATTAATTGTGGAATTTTAGGCAAATATTTACAATTCCTCAAAGCAAGCGTCTGATCGATAAAATTTAATTCATAAGGAAGGAACAAATATAAAGACTGAAATAAAAAGAGAGAGCTAAAGCATTAACTTCTAATTAGAGATTCAGACATGGATGCACTTAGAAACAGCACAATAATGAAACCAAGCTAATCATAATGAAGCAACTGGGAATTACTTCATAAGTAAACAAGGTGAACAAATTACTCCACTTCAATAAAACATGTCCCATGGAATTAAATGTCAGCTCTCGATTGCCTTTTATTTTGCCTTCAGAAAGTGTTTAAAAATATTTCTTAAAAACATGCAATCTACGTTGTACATGTATGCTTGCAATTTCCTTTCATTGCGGACTTTACAGCTTTAAAATAAGCACTTAAAATATTGGCATGTCCCCACTTCACGAAAATCAATTTCTAAACAGTACGTGAATTGTTTCAGCAACTGACAATTGCATTGAAAGTCACACAATTAAAAAGATGACTCTTCATTTCAAAGTCACAAATATTTATAGTTTAGAATATATTAAACATTGCTTTATTTAATACTTCATCACATTGTACTAGACTTTATTCTGTATGAGAAACATGGGAAAAATTGGTTGATGGATAAGAGGTGGTGTTGGAAACTGCTAAAGCTTGTATTTATATCGCACCTCAAAATATAGTAAAATCTACCAAGTTACTTCACTTGTGCTGTCAAATAAAACTGAAAGGGTTATATGTAGGAAGCTATTAGGACTGCTGACGAACAACATGGTCAAAGAGACACGTTTTAAAGAACACTTTAAAAGGAAGGGAGAAGCAGCAGCAGCTTAGGGAGGAAAATTCATAGTATTTGCCCCAGGCAGTTAAAGTCACAGCCACCAAAGATAGGATAAAATCAGAGATGGGTAACTGACCCCTAACTGAAGGAGCACAGAGACCTCTGATGGCTGAAGGGCTGGAGAAAGTTACTGAGATAGGGAGAGATTAAACAATGAAGGGATTTGAAAATAAGGGTAAAAATGCATCGCTGGATGATGAGCCAAATGTAGGGCAGCAAGCTGAGAGTTAAGAGAACGGGACAAGGCATGAGTTAGAACTCATGCATTACTGCCAAAGGATCAATGAATGGGAGGGGGGGTGGGGGTGGGAAAGCAGGAATCTTGCAGGTGGAGGTGTTCCTATGTATCTACTGCTTTTGTCCTTCTAACTGGTATGGGTTTGGAAGGTGTAGTCTACGGAGCTTTGGTGATGGAGGGAGTGCATGTGTGTGGATGTGGTGTCAATCAAGTGGGCGCTTTGTACTGGATGGCGTCAAGCTTCTTGAGTGTCGTTGGAGCTTCACTCATCTAAGCAAGTGGGTAGTATTCCACCACACTCCTCACTTGCGCCTTGTAGATTGAACAAAGAACAGTCCACCACAGGAACAGGGCCTTTGGCCTACCACGTCTGTGCCAACCATGATGCCCTACTGCCGTGTCCCTGCACATGGTCCACATCTCTCCATTCCCTGCCTGTTCATGTGTTTGCCTAAATGCCTGTTAAATGTTGCTATCGCATCTGCTTCGATCAATTCTCCTGGAATCGCCCCTTCCAGGCAACTACCACCCTCTGTGTTAAAAAAAAAACCTGCCTCACTCATCTCTTTTAAACTTGCCCCCTCTCACCTTAAACCTCTGCCCTCTAGTACCTGACATTTTCATCCGGGGAAAAAGACTCCGACTATTGTACCCTATCCTCGCCTCTCACACATTGATATACTTCTATCAGGTCACTCCTCCGCTTCCGGTGCTCTAATGAAAACAATCCAAGTTTGCCCAACCTCTCCTTATACCTAATCACCCAAATCCAGGCAACATCCTGGTAAACCTCTTTTTGCACTCTCTCCAAAGCCTCTACATTCTTCTGTTAGTGTGGCAACCAGAACTGCACACAAAACTCCAAATGTGGTCGAACAAAAACTTTCATGTCCTTCGCAAATTTACTAATCAGACCACGTACATTTTTATCCAAATAATTTATATATATCATAAACAAGAGGTCCCAGTACGGATCCTTGTGGAATGCTACCAATCACAAACCTCCGGTCAGAAAAATATCCTCATCTACTCTCTGTATTCTATGACCAAGTCAATTTTGTATCACTGTTGATCCCATGTAACTTAAATGTGACCACGTGATGTTGGACAGGCTTTGGGCAGTAAGGAGGTGAGTTACTCACCACAGGATTCCTAGCCTTTGGCCTGCTGTTTTTGCCACAGTAGTATTTATATGACTCGCCCAGTTCAGTTTCTGGTCTATGGCAACCTCCAGGTTGTTGACAGTAGAAAATTCAGTGATGGCGATATCACTGAATGACAACAGATGACGGTCAGATTCTCGCTTGTTGAAGATGGTCATTACCTTGCACTTGTGCAGTGTGAATTTTACTTGCTATTTGTCAGCCTAAGTCTGAATACTGTCTCGATCTTGTTGCATTTGAGCATGGACTGCTTCAGCATCTCAAGAGTGACGAATGGTGAACATTGTGCAATTATCAACAAACATTCCCTTATGACAGAAGGAAGGTCATTGAATTGGGTGAAGATGGTTGGGCCAAGGACGTTACCATAAGGGACTCCTGCAGAGATGTCTGACTTTTAACTATCATAGCAATCTTCCTCTTTGTCAGGTATAATTCCAAACAGCAGAGAGATTTCCTAGATTCCAACTGACTCCAGTCTTGCTAGGGCTCCTCAATGCCACTCAGTCAAAAGCAACTTTATTATCCAGGTTGTAATGAGTCAGGAGCTAAGTAGATCTGACAGAACCCCAACTGAGCATCATTGAGCAGGTTTTTGGTGAACAGGTGCTGCTTGATAGTACTGTTAATGACACCTTCTATCACTTTACTGATGAGGCAGTAATTGGCTCGGTTAGATTCGTCCTGCTTTTTGTGTACAGGACATATCTGGGCAATTTTCCACATGGTCAGACAAATGCCACTATTGTAACTGTACTGGAACATCTTCTCTTGGGGTGCGGTAAGTTCTGGAGCACCCAGAATCTTCAGTGCTGTTGCTGGAATTTTGTCAGGGTTCTTCTTCAAAGAAAAAAAGCACTAACTTCTCCAAATATCATCATTATTAAAGTTCTTCATCCCTAGAACTGTTCCTGTGAATCATTTCTGCATGGTCTCTAACACCTTCACATTATTCCTGAAGTGTGGTGCCCAGAACAATACTCCAACTGAAGCCAAACTTGTGTCCTATGTAAGTTCTCCATAACCCCCTAGCTCGTGTTCTATGCCTCCATCATTAAAGCCTTGGATACTAAATGCTAACATTAAAAAAAAACTTATTTATATCATTCCTTTAATACAGGAAAATGTCTCAAGGCACACCATAAGATTATCACTAAACAACCCTTAACACTGAGCCTCATTAAGATATTAGGTGACCAAACGCCTGATCAAAGAAGTAGGTTTTAAGGACGATCTTAAAGGAGCAGAGAGACCAAGGGGTTTAGGGAAGGAATTTCAGAGCTGCGGCCCTTGGTAGCAGAAAGCATGGTCAATAGTGGAGAAGCAGTTAAAATCAAGGATCTAAAGAGGCAAGAATTGGAACACTGCGGATATCTCAGTTGGTCATGGTGTGTAGGAGATTGCAGAGATAGGAATGGGCCAGGCCACAGTCATGTTCAAAACTAAGGATGAAAGTTCTAAAATCAAGGTGCTAAGAAAGGGAGAAAGCACAGGGTTGAAAAGTTAATGGTTCCATTTTGGCAAATGCACCTGACACCAGATAGGTTCCAATATTTGCTTGTGCCTTTACAAAAAAACTAAATGCATGAAAAAAAAAATGCATCTGAATTGAATGGCTTGGTCCTTCCCAAGTTCAAACAAATGTATAAAATATTCAAATAATAGATCAAGATTTTGCAGAGATACAGTGAGGGGTAGCCAGGGTCGTGTGTACTTTTAAACAATGAAAGAAATTGAAAAATCAACACTGTACAAGAGTGTTTCTTTTTGATCACACTGTCTTTGCAACATCATGGTGTCATAGGCACCATGAAGTTGCACGTGCTTACCGGTCTGTTCTTTTTGCAGAAGCTAAGTGTAGCATAAAGAATTTTTTAAAAAACTCTCTTGACTGAAGGACAGGAAAATGAAACGTGGATAAAACAATGCCATTATCTTTGTGCAACCAAAGTGCCTTCTGTCGATTGGTAAGGTAACATTCATCATACCAATTTTCAAAATAACATGAGGGTTCACCAACTTACTTGATGATAGCAGAAACATTGGTGATTTTGTTGAAGAAGTCATACTCTCGCTGGTAGAAGTCCTTGGCTGGGCCTGATAATGAACCAGTGATTTCTTCTATCAGTTGTTCCAGTAACTCGCCAATATCAGCTGCCAACAAAACAAACAAAGAAACACCCAGTTGCTTTCTCATTGAGAAATCTGCCAATTCAGCAGTCAAACGAGACTTGCTCCAGCCTGAAGCCAGATGAGATTTATCAGAGTTAGTAAGCGATATAATTTACGTAGGGCAGGATTACTTCACAAACATAAACCCGTTTACACTGTTCTTAGCTTTGATCTCTCCACTTTCATAGGCCTGCTGGCATTATAAACCCATTCAGAGGTATAAAAAAAAAATACAAGCAGCCACCATTTTTTCCCAAGCTACTGTCAAACATCATTCTTCAACCTGCCCGCCAGTTGTTGGAGTGGTCTATTGTAAAACACACCTTTTCATTTTCAAATGTTTTTCTGCATTTTCCCACCCCACCTAGACATTACAATAGAGATTTTAGAACAATATCATGCATGGAACTGCACAGTCTACCATTCTAGTCTGCAACAAGCTTGTACGGCAACACCCTGTGCCCTGTACTCAGCTGGCCAAACACAATCTGTGTCTGTGCCCAATACTGAATCAAGTCGATGATCTGATCAACTGGCATTATGCCCTTGACTTTTAAGAGCTCCATATAGTCCTATAAGACAAAACGCTCATGTTTTTTAGCGTTTTACAGACTAATGAAGTCTTTTTTAGACAATAGACAACAGAGTGCATTTGTGGTATGAATGAAAGCAAGTACACATCTAAAATAAAGAAAAGCATCAAATTTTTCACTCTGTCTCAGATTTGCAAACCCTTATGAAAGTGTAATGACAGTATAGAAAAAAATGAAACAGATCCAAAAAAAATGAAATAGATCAAGATTTGTACCGTCAGTGTGACAGGACAGAGGTTCAACCTTTGACACTTTTGGTTGGCATAAATGTTTGGGTATTTGAAGAAACATAACAGGACCTGAAGTATGCAATTTAATTCTGTCTCTGGCTTTTACTCCAATAGCTTGCTTTACAAAGTAGCACTGGGGATTCAAACGCTTTTATGAAAACAATTAGAAAAAGGTGTTACGTGACCAGCTGTAAACTCTACCTGCCAGCAGGTCTGACTGACTTGGTCACTAAGGGTGAAAGGGGGACCCAGGTTGCTTTAATGGGAAGGAGACACAAGACTTTCATACCTGTAAACAATGGTCTGGGCGGTTGTGCTGATGGTACATAGACCTAGCCCCAGGGAGATGTTAGAAATATCAGATTTTATAAACAGTTATACTTTAACACAAATAGGGGTACATGAATAGGGAGGGAATAGAGGGATACAGATCGAAAATATGGCAGGTTTGTTTTTAGATTAATTAGGGCCTGATGGTCGGCACAGGCTTGGAGGGCCGAAGGGCCTGTCCCCGTACTGTACTTTTTCATTTGCTCATTTTCATTTCATTTCATTTATAACCTATTTAATTCCAACATAGAATGAAGTTGGGAATCTAGAAGATAGCTTTAGCATTTCTACCTGAATACAAGATAGATGGAAATGGGTTTTGAGAGGAGGGGAAGTACCCGTTGGAAACCATTGCAGGGTTGGGTTAAACGTTTTCCTGAAACATCTGAATCACTCAAACTCACGAACAGTTCAATCTACCAGAGGCTGCCAAACACCACGTTAGATGCGGGTGACCGTCCATAATCAGTTCGGCCAGAGTCAATTCATGCGGATTTAAGTGAGACTCGAAGATTAGCCTTACTTTGGCTAGAGGTATAAACTCTCCCATTTGTCCCCTACTGTGTAAGTCAGTTCTGGGATTAGGTGTCATCTGCCTGGACAATGGCAGGAGTGTGTGCGTGCGGTGTGTGTGCATGTGTAGGCGGCTTTCAGTTGCTTTAGAAGTTGACAGAAAACTTCTTTGTAGCTTAGAATGAGTTGCCTACGGACAGGTTTTATTCAATGTCGCTTTTAATCTGTTTCCTACAGTAAAAAAAGTCTGAGCAGTTGAAAAATCTTGTTGTGTGACCCTTTCAGTTAAGAAAGCAAAACAGACCCATTTAACAAATATTTCAGCATAAGTGAAAACAAAGTGTTGGAGAAATTCACCAGGTCTGGCGGCACCTCTAGAGAGGGGAACTTTACTTAATGCTTCGATTCCGAAGAAAAGTCACATTGAATTCAGAAAGTTAACTCTGTTTCTCTTTCCACAGATGCTGCCGGACTTGCTGAGATTCTCTAGCACAATGTGTTTTTATTTTTGATCTCCAGCGTACACAGTATTTTGCTTTTGTTTAACTATTTCAGCAGTCTTTCTTTTAATATGGACTTGCCTGTAGACAAAACAGTTCAATCACAAAAGCTTGCTGCCACCTTCTCAAGAGAAAAAGGTATGGGCAATAAATCCTGGCCAGATTAATGACACTCACAACCCCAAGCACAGGCAGAAGTAACAGAAGAAACATCAATTACACAGCTGGTTAAGGAATGGGACAATGAATAAAGGTCTATTGTCCTTCATACAACACAGCGGTCTAAATACTTACGGTCCTTATGACTGCCTTCTTCATCGGTGTATATATTGGTTTTCATGTTCCAAATAAACTGATGACCTAAAAGCTGAGACTTGGCTGCTGCGCATAAGATATACTCTCTCACATAGCCCATCTAGAATATATTGTAAAACAACAGTAGGTTAAAAGAGCTAACACATGAAAATTTAATAATCTAGAGGTAAGTTGTGTTCATAGTTCTGCCATTTGGCATAATAGTCCAAAAACATACTTGTTGCAGATTCAAAAGCTCCAAGGATCTCTTCTAGAAGACAAAATAAAGGATAGAAACAGGATTGACCTGGGCGTGGCTGAATGCCATATGTCACAGAGTAACTGAAGACAAGCTAAGTGGATGTGTAAGCGTGGTACACTGTACCAGCAGATCTTATGGTAGAAGGAGCTACACACAGCAGGCGATGCAGTGATTCTTTAACATGTACATGCAAGACTAAATATCAATGCTCATTAAAAAGGAAGTTGTTTGGTCCATCAGTCATTTATATGAATAGGTCTGTGATTTGAAAAAAATAGCTGCAGCTGGAATTCTGTCTTGTTCCTGGCAACCCTCCAAGAATTTTACAGGACCCCCAAAGGCCAAACATTGCAGCAAGTACAAATGAGAATGCAAGTTCCAAAGCAAATCTTCTCAGGATTCAGGTTGCAACATGATTTAGTTTAGCAGAATGAGAGGTGATCATACTGATATGTATGTGATCTTGAGGGAACTTAATAGCATGGATACCAGGAGGATAATCCCTCTTGTTAGGGAAACTGAAACTAGGAGACAGTTTAAGAAAAAGAAATCTTCTTTTAGGACAGAGGTGAGGAGATTTTTTTTTTCCCCACTTGCCAATTTATTAGAGTGTGGTATTCTCTTCTCCAGAAGGTAGTGAGACAGTGTCTTTGTATTTATTTAAGGCTGAGTTAAATAGGTTTCGATGGACAGGGAGGGAAGGGGCTGTAAGAAGCAAACTGTAAAGTGGAGCCGAGATCAAAACCACTTCAACCACGAACTTATTAAAACGAGGAGCAAGCTGGAAGGGACAAATAGCCTATGTCTGCTCCTGCTCCAAAGTCCTTTCTTCCTATTTTCAGCAGAGCCTGTCCACTGTGGCTTAGGATTCAATATTTGACTAGGTTCCTTGATATTTCCATAACATGAACATAATACGGGAGTGGTGAAAAATTTAAAAGAGAAAACAAATCCACCTTTCGGATTGTACCCAGTCGACAGCAATTATATTTTTCAAAAGCAAATGCAATAAATCAGCTCTGTTGCATCAAAAGAAAATTTGGAGAAATGCAAAAGTCTTCACAATAGAATGGAAAAGTCATTCTTTCCAAGGAAAATACGGCAAAGGCCTTCTGAGGAAGGGTCACCGGACCCGAAACGTTAACTCTGTTTTTCCTTCATAGATGCCGCCAGACCTGCTGAGCTTTTCCAGCAACTTTGCTTTCGTTCCATGAATTTCTGAACCTTTAAGCTCAGTAGATAGTAAACCAAACAACAGTGTGAAGTAGCAAAGTCCTTTCTTGTCTGCCTTTAAGCAAATAAAGTGAATGCGTCCCCTACCTTATCGTATCGGAGAGCTTGAACAATTTGCGGAATGTAGAACAGAATTGCATCCTGTTTGAGGAAATAAAGAAAAGTTAGTGATTAGCAGATCAGTCAAAACACACACCCTGCGAGTAGATGGTTTTCTCCAATATCTTCAAATAAAAAAATCTACGATCTTCCCAAAATTCTTTTCATTCCTTTTTTTCCGGCCGCACATGATTCTAGCCAACCAACAAAAAAGCAGCCAAGTGTTGGGAATTTGCAGCCGGGTCCGTCAGCATCCCTGAAGAGAAATTAGGGATTCCCACTTCAGCTGGAAATGTTCCCACAGAGCAGGAACTGGAAGGTAAGCAAGGTCTGAATAATGGTGATACCTGGGAGTGCAGTAAATGGGCACACAACAGGTAAAAGTAAGCATCAGGTATTGTGAATTTTACTTCAAAAAGGCAGTTAGTTAATGACGTGGGAATACACTTTTTTCTAAAAATAGGGTCAGATGCAAGATTTATCTGTCATGCAGTGAAAAGATTTCAATTTCACAGGATCTGTTTGTAGTTTTAAGTTTAAAAAAAATTAACAGACCAAAGAAGTGATTTTCACATAAGCACCTTGCAATTAGACTTTAATGTTGCATTTTACCATTAAACAAAAAAACAAGAAACTGTGGATGCTGGAAATCTGAAACAAAAAATTTAATATCTTCCAACAATTTCTTTAATTCATTTTTTTTTAAATGCTTTATTCATTCAGGGGACGAGGATGTCTTTGGCTAGGCAGCATCTGTTGCCCATCCCTAATTGCCTAGAAGGAGGCAGTTAAGACTGAACCACATTGCTGTGGGTCCGGAGTCACGTGTAGGCCAGGCAAGGATGTTAGTTTCCTTCCCTAAAGGACATTAGTGAACCAGATGGGTTTTTCAGACAATCGACAATGGGTTCATGGTCATCATTACCTTCTTAATTTATTGAATTCAAATTCCACCATCTGCCATAGCAGCATTCGAACCTGGGCCCCAGAACGTTATCTGGGTCTCCGGATTAACAGACCAGCGACAATACCACTAGGCCATCACCTCCCCCATGTTGCATATGATTGCAGCCAAGCAACAAAAATAAAAAAGCAGGAAATTCTAAACAAGGACCACTGGACTCAAAATGTTGACTGTGCTTTCTTCCCGCACGTCGCCAGATCTGCTGAGTTTCTCCAATAATTTCTGTTTCTGTTTGCATTTTGTCATGTTCTTTGTGAAAGCCTCTTAAATAGAGTTCAATGTGCAGCCTCAGTGACACATCAATAAAACCAAAACGCAATGAGGAGGAATGTCCACCGTTGTTCTGAGGGCTCACTTATGCAGAGAAATAAGACCCTGAGGTTAAGCATCAACATGCCCCAAAAACCATGTCACAAGGATGACAACTATCAGCGTTGTCTGCATGGAGGGGTGAGGGGGCAAGGTCGGGTGCGCTAGCACTGGAGGAAGGGTCTGCAACTACTGCAATCTACTTTGTAAAGGATCAGTGACAATATATAACCCTCAGAATATCAGCTGGTTCGAAAAAGTCTCAGGGTGGATAGCCACAATTTCAATACTTGGTGAGTGAAATGAATGCAGAAATATTTATTCATAGCTTGGAGGCAGTGCTCTAACTACTATACCAACTGGATAGAACTGAAACAATCATTTAAGATGCAATCTGTATAAAACAAACTCTGGTAGTTAAGTTGTACCCATCATACTTCAAGTTGTGCCACACTTGCTGATGAACTAATTCGCAAAAAAAAAAAAAAAAAAAAAAAATTACTGTACTAGAATGCCAAATGTACAAAACATTACCAACTTTTCTCTCATGATGAGCTGGGGAACACGTTTATAACAATTAGAATGATCTAAAAACAGCTACAGAACACAAGTATGGTAGTCCCTGGAAGTGTGTGTAACATGCAAGACTTTTCATACATTCAATACCACATTCTCTGAGCAATTAATTTATAAACTACTGGCTTCTTACCGGAGGAAATGAACGCAGCACTTTTACAGCATACTGTGCAGTCAGTGGATGTGGTGGATATAAACTTGAAAAATAAGAGAGGGCAGTTGGTGGATCTGTAGGTGCCCAACATAAAATATGGCTCAGCTCTGGGGCATCGGCATCAATGGTATGTAAAGTGACCAGATGCTACAAAACAAGGACACCAAGACAGGCTATCAACAATTATACAAAAACTTACTTTTTAAATTGATTAATCATTGAAATAAGTTACAAGTTTAACAGATCATGTTACAGTTTTACCAACTGCACGTATACAAATTATTTCATCAAGACAGTTCAAAATATGTGAATGCAGCACAAAAAAAAAACTACTACCCACTTGTTTTTCATATTATTTTGATCCTTGTGCTTATTTTCTTCTGTTGTCTTCTAGAGACGTGCATTTCCATATGCATTCTTTAGTCCTCCTACACAGGTTACCAACCTGTTTCTCACTCATCCCACTCAACCATCAATGACTACTCTTCCCTTGCATTGATAAATTCCACTAACTTATCACATCTTCACTCCTTTCACAAACCTAATAACCTTGCTTTGACTAGGCTCCCACCTACACCAATGACTTAATGTCTGTTTTTCGTTCCATTGATATATTGGTATGCAAGGAGCTCATTTGAAACACAAGCTATTTTGAGATAACATGCTAGAAAAAGATCACACTGCTAACTAGAGTGTGGGAAACGGGGGAAAATGACAGGGACACTTCCTTCTGGAATGTTTTAACCTCCACTCCGGCATTCTTCTGCACTCTAAGTCATAATTTACTGCAATGCAAGATTTAACAGTGTCTGCTCTTAGTTGGACTTCCTTTACATGTTTTCGGCTTTCAAGCTTTTAGGTGACAAGTTACTTTCTGCGAGAGGTGATAGTGTCACAGTGAGGGGCAACTGGCCATCTGGGACCAGTGTGAATGGAATAAATAACAAATCTGCTTCAATAATCAGGTTGAAGGTTTTCGAAATAAATATCACAAAGACATAAAGGAATGACAGAGTGTCTGCATTCAATGTCAAATCAGATATAGAGAGATGTAAAGGGAATAAAAGAAAAAAGGATTGAGAGCAGGAACAAATTATAAAATATAAAATAAAAAATAAACATTCAAATGTCTATATTTATAAATTTCTCCAGTAATTAGAAGCTGAAGAAGTGAGATTTCATAATCATAATACATTAATTTTTTCAGTGCCAGGGAAATTGCTGGCTGTAATTAACACTTACTATGCCATTAAAAAGGTACTGAGACTGAAACAGAAATTTAGTTTTTGTTATGGTGAGTGTAGTTTGTATCTGTTCTGCAAACACAGCAACCTTAGAACAACTAACACCCATCCATGGTGAGGCAGACAGCGAAGTGCCAATTTTGCAAAATGAATGGTGGAACTTATAACATGAACGGTGGAACTTATAACATGAACAGTATTGTCTGAGTTATGTGGGTTTAATCACAATCTGGCCTCGTCTGCTGTGCCATTTATACTTAAATAACCTTAAACACCTTCAGCTTCACCATTATTTTGGCAGCAAATTAAGTAATAGCTACCAACAGCTATTTCATTTAAGTTATTTCACCCAGTGGCTGATAGTCTTAACTTTACCATAAAACTTGATAGTACTGTAACTGACCAATTGATGCACAATCGTACACAAAGTAAAGCAACTCAAATCTAATCCCCATTTCCTGTTCTCTCCCCATACGCTTTAAACATCAGTCCAGTTTTGTCATCCAGTAGAATGGCGCTTATATTACCGCAAGGGATGATTAATGTATCATGCTGTATTAAGAAATTTCTCCTAAAGCCTCTCCTAAACTTCAAATGACTATTTTAAATTGTTACTAAAGTAGGTCACACTTGATAGGGCAGTTAGTCTTTTCCTCACCATAGCTTTTGTCACACTCTAACGTTAGAAATCAACTCCTCTATATTCACTCCAACGAATTATTTCATTATTGTAAAAACTGCGATTAAATCCCCTCTCTTTCTGCTTTAAAGATTCTGTGGAAACAATATTAGCCATATTCAAGATAATTTTGCTGACAGTTTTAGAGTTGCAGGGTAACATGACTGTAAAAGGACCACCCCTCCAAGCATTCCAGTGTGTATATGAATTTTCTCTTCATTACATTACATTCACATATGCTGATACAAAGGTGTGTTGCTCATGCCTATGGCATCTCTACTTTGTTTTGTTGGCCAATCTCCCTAATTGAGCAGATGTCTGGCAGAGTTTACTCATGCAAACAATTGTACATTTTGCCAAAGGCAAAGGTGTCATAGCTTTATTCATTTTTTTTTGCATGATGTGGATGCATGGAGGCTTATATGAAATTACACCGAACGTCAGGCACAGAAACAGGCCATTTGGCCTAACCAGCCCATGCTGAAATTTATGTTTCACTTGCCTGCTGCAGTCTTCCCCTGTTTACATTTATCAGCGCAACTCTCAATTCATTTCTTGCTCACACACTTGGCTAGTTGTTCCTTAAGTGCAAGGTCAATCACTTGAAGCACTTCCTATGGTAGTGAGTACCACAATCTCATTGACCTTTGAGAAAATAATAATTTTCTGATTTCCCTACTTGATTTATTGGTGACTCTCTTACACTGAATGTCTCTGGTATGTTCTTCCCTACAAGTGGAAACATTTCCTCTACATCCATTTTAGCAACACCTTCTGTAATTTTAAAGAACGCTATGCTATCACACTGCAGCGTTTTTTTTTTTTTTAAAAAGAGAGAAGCCTGTTCATCCTTTCCTGATAATGTTTTCCTTTTTCAGCATAAGGTCCGAAAGCTTGTGTTTTCAAATAAACTTGTTGGACTATAACCTGGTGTTGTGTGATTTCTGACCTTGTCCACCCCTGTCCAACACTAGCACCTCCACATCTTTGATAATACAGCAATGCCTTCGCTATTTCGGCTCCAGTTTCTTTTCAAATGTATGAGTGCAATCTGTCAAGCCCAGGGGTTTTTACCTCCTTGAGTTTCTTTAGTTTATTCAATACACTCCTTTTTCATTTTAAGTGCACTTGTCTCATTACTCATCTGATTATCCAGTATCATAGCCACCTGTCCTATTTGCATGGTAAATAGTGAAATGAAATTATTTATCATCTCTCTATTGTTACCTGTTATATTACCCTGTCCATTTATTCAGTTTTCTCATCCCAGAGCTTTAGGGCAATTGCTTATGAAGTCTAAATCTACAGTCTCGTTAATTTGTATGCATTTCAACCTGAAGACTGCAGCAGATGTTGGTACTCTGATTTGTATTATTACAGAGTTTTTTCAGAATCTCAGAATACCCTGAAGTGTTTTACAATTAATGAAGTACTGTTTGAAGGGTAGTCACGTTTGTATTTGAGAAATGCAGCAGCCAACCGGCACTCAATTTCCACAATTAATAACATAATTACGATCTGATAACCTGTTTTAGTGATGTTGCTGGGGAATAAAAACTGGACAGGGCACGAAGGTCAATTTTGACTTTTAAGCAATTACAAAAGGTTAAACAATGGACAAGGTGGTTAAGTTCTTATTTACTTCATTCGTGTCACGAATTCCGAAATGTACAAATCAGATTAATTTAGTCTTAATGAGAGGAAATTCTGCAATTGCACCACAGAGATCATGACATCTCAGGGCTAACTAGATCTGTAGGAGTCTGTGCAAACAAACTCCTTTATTAGCAACAAAAACAGTAGTAAATGGCTTGGGAAATTCTAATGATGGTGCTCAATGATCTGCTATTAATGTGAATGACAGGACAGCGCTAATGGACAAGTTGTAAAAACGACATGGAAATATTTTCCACAATTTATTTAGAATCATTACATTATTGAATGATGAGAGCACAAAAGGAGGCCATTTGACCCATCCTGCCTTTGCCAGCTCTTTGCTATAACTATTAAATGAGTTCCACTCCCCTGTTCTTTTCTCTATAGTCCTGCGATTTGTCTTCTTTATTCAGTCAATTCTCTTTTTAAATCACTCTTTCTGGCAGAGTATTCCAAAGCACAGAAACTTGCAGTGTTTAAAAAAAAAACACTAATCTTCTTGCGCCAGCCATGTGTTTTGTTTTTACCAATTACTATAAATCATTTTCCTCTTAGTACCTGCCTTTGTCACTGGAAACAACTTTTCCTTAATGACTATCGAAACTATTCTTTGATCACCTCAATCAAATGTACTCTTCACCTACTGCACTTTTGTGACAGCAAAACTGGCTTCTCCATTATTTCTAGGTAACTGAAATTCCTCATCCATGGTCCCATTCTTGTAAATCTCTTCTGTACCTTCTTCAAGCTCTTGGAACCTTTCGTGAATTGGGACGCCCAAAAGTGAACACAATAGGCTAGCTGAGGCTGAACCATTTCTTTTAAAGTAACATTTTAGGTTAATTTCCTTGCTTTTGTAATCAATTCCTCTATTGCTGAAACCCTGGGTTCCATGTGTATTTTCAAACAGCTTTCTCAACTCACCCTGCCGCATTAAATGATTCACGCACATATACCCAGGTCTGAGCTCAAGCACACACTCTAATTACAGAAAAGCTTAAACTTTTCCTTGATTAGCCTAATACAGCCAATAGCTTGAGATGCAATTAGGTCATTTGTATGAGGACTTAACAACAAGGAGAAAAAAGCTGAAAGATAAATTGGAAAGCAAAACTGAGACAACACTAAGTTTTGAAGACTGCAGGAAGGAAGACAGGATGAAAGAATGGAGAATGGTTTGAAACTCCAGCTTTCTGAGATCCTTAGAAAATAAGGAACTTCACAATTAATTTCTTCTCAAAACTCTTAGAAGCAAAAGAAACAATATTAAGCCTGAAATGCTAGCTGGGGACCAGTAACATAAGACCAGCAACAGCTGGGAAACAGCAAAGGACAATATCAATGAGACAAATGATGGCATCAAACAAGTCAGATTGATTGACAGGGTGTAAATTAGTACAGAACATTACCGAAAAAGCTGTTAAAGGTGGCTTATAGATGGACAGTGCTTCATCATCAAATCACCCACTAATAATACCTTGGGGGTTACCAATGACCAGAAAATGAACTGGACCTGCCAGGTAAATATCGTGGCTACAAAAAGCAGGTCAGAAGCTGGGAATTCTGCAGTGACTGTCTTTAAGGCACAAATCAGGAATGTGACCAAATTCTCTCCATTTGCCTGGATGAGTGCAGATGAACATCCCTCAAGAAGCTTGACTCCATTCAGAACAAAGCAGCCCTCCTGATTGGCACCTCATCCTACAACTAGCATATTCACTCTGCACCAGCACCAAATAACCACAGTGCACATACCACGTACAAAATGCTCTGCAGTAGCTCTCCAAGGCTCCTCCAGTGGCGTATTCCAAAGCTGCGACCTCGACTATCTAGAAGGGCAAGGGCAGCATGTACAGATGTACATTGCCAACCGCAAGTTCCTCTCAAAGTTACTTGCCATTTCTTCAAAACACTGGAATTGTTTTCCTATCACTGGGGGTGTAACTATACCATAAGAAGGCAGTCACAATGACACATTCTCAAGAGAAATTTAGGACATACTGTAAACACTGGCTTAATCAGCAATGCCCTCATCTCATGAATCAATTTTGAAAAATTTAGCATATGAGCTGAGTTACTGGTCCAGTTAGCATAAGAGGTATGTTGATCAAATTATTGTTTATACCCCTTCATCTGGAACGAGTCTCTGAATCCTTCAACACGATAGGCAAGTGAGAAAATATATTGCAATGATGCATAAGTTTGATTATTTTTCTTTTATAGGATGTGGGCACCACTGGCAATGGCAGTATTTTTTGCCCATCCCAAGTTGCCCTTGAACTGAGTCATTTGCTAGATCATTTCAGAAGGCAATCAAGAGTCAACTGCATTGCTGTAGGTCTGGTGTCACATGTAGGCCAATTCAGAAAGGACAAATTTCCTTCCTTCAAAGGATATTAGCCGACAAAATGGGTTTTCACGATATTCGCTAATAGGGTCATAGTCACCATTACTTAGTCCACTTTTGAATCCCAGACTTTATTAATTGAATTTAAATTCCACCGCTGCTATGTAGGACTGGAATCCATGGCTAAATGATTAGCAAAATGATCACTGCCACCATCTCCTGCTAAACTAAATTGAAATTAAATGCTGAGGCTCAAATCACTGCTCCTTAGGAAGGGTCATCAGCTAGGCTTGCAAATGACTTCTTTCAGAAAAGCACATTGGGAAGGACAGAATCAAAAATAGCCTTACACTTGCTCACAGATTCATATGTGAATAATGATCATTGCAATTAAAAAATACCAGCAACAGTCATGAAATGAGGGATCAACCAGAAGTCACCATCATTCCAACATCTTGAAAAGGTTCCCAGAATCAAACAGCTGTTGAAGTAAACAGCATTGAAGTGGTGACAGACGAATAAAGTTTCATGTTTACTTTCGAGAATATTTGATAAGTGTGCAAAAATTGTGACTACATTGCAAACTAAAATATGCAAAAGGAAAAAGGGGTTAACTTAGCAAACAGTCAGTTAGCCTCATGCACTTCTCAATCAGCTGTATTTGCCAGAAACTTTATCTCTAATTTATTGTTTGCTTTCAGTATGTAGTAAACGTGTCATTTTCCCCATTATAGAAAAAAGCAATTTTAAAAAAACCTCCTAGAATGTTAAGTGGATTGTATTCCAAGCCAGTCAGCAGAAAAAGGAATAAGTTCAAATGCCAACGCCAGGATTAGAAAATGAAGATTATACTTACAAGAAGTCCAGATCATATTAATTACCTTACCCTCAAATATTCAGGAAGTGAAAGCTTGTAAATGGATTCATTGTTCTTTTCCATGAGGTATTGAGGGGCGACCCTAAGTTTTCATTTCCAGAAAATTGCTTTTCGTCTTAACTTTGGTAATAAGAACACAATGGTGAACAATGGCCTTTCTGCCCATCTTATTTTACCCAGCCAGAAAGTCTATACATTCCACTATTTCGCATCCAACTACTTATAGCAGATTATAACATTGAGCTTCCATTATTCTGACTGGGGCTCATTCCAAGCATTCATCATTCATACAGCAAAGAAGTATTTGTGAACATTTTATTATTTTGCACCTCTGTTTCCATTGTTCAATTGAAAATAACAGTCCAGATTTACCTTTCCTATTCCCTTAGCTAGCTCAGGTATCTCAACAAAATTATCTATTAAGCACCTCCAGTTTTGTCTTTTCACTCTCTTGTCCAACTTTTTCCTACATTTAATTGCCTTCACCACATTCATGCCCCATCGACCTGTACAGCGCACACGTGTGTGCTGCAGCACTATCCAACTTGTTGGGATCAAAATCCATTTCAGTGCAATAATGAAGGAGCACAGCACTATTGGATATGCCATCTTTTAGATGAGATGCGTCTCTAGACGTGAACATGAATATCTTCTGGCCCTACTGAGGGGCTAGAAAGTGTACCTGATGTCCTGGTTAACACTGATCTAACAACTGATCAATACTATTAAAGAAAAGAGGATCTCTGTATATTTCCCTCAGTATACAATGACTGCATTTCAAGAGAACTTCACTGGCTGTGAAGTACATGGAAACTTTCGTAGAAGTTGAAAGTCATACCTCTGTTGACCTGTATCCAATATTGACTCATATCATTTTGCATTCCATTGAATTACAAACCCCTTGGGGAAAACTGCAAACCAAAATTATCAAACGACAACCAAATGAAGACGTTACTGTTCTGAAAACGTCTACTTTAAAGCAAATCATAACCAATGCAAATCAAAGGTGAATAAACAGGTAAATGTTACTTCAAATAAAAAGACAGATTATGCTTTAAATAGTTGATATAACAAAGATACATCTCACATTACAATCCCCATCACTCCTTGCACAAATGCAGCCTAAAAAGAAATCTCTTAAATCTTTCCAATTCAATCAATTCAGTCTCAATTTGTATTCATTGACAGGCATATTCCATCTGAGTCCTTGGATATCGTTTGCATCAACACTTCATTGTGTAGTTTTAAATAATATATTTTCAACCAACTGGCCAAATGATATGCAGTTCACAATCTGGTCTTCTGCTACAAACTTAGCTCTTTCACATGCCTGTGTTATTCACATCACCTTTTAGATTCAGGTTTTTTTCAGGTCACTCTTGCATTGTCACTTCTAGAATTATATTTTTCTTCTTACTGTCAAGAAGAAAACTGAGCTCTATTTGCTGGCTTCTCCTCATGCAAACTCCCCGTTCCCTTTTCTCTTCGAACCTGAAACTGAAGGTTGATGGCTTTCTCTCAGTTTTTCGCATGTAGCTTTCCTGCATGTGTGTCTGGCCACATGGCTTCTGAATCAACTTCCTTCTTGTTGGTATGGCTTCCAGGTCAAGGATTGCCATGTCACTTGGGTCAGTATTATTATTAACCAAGGAAATGACAAGTGATCCCTTTACAATTGATATAAACTCTTAAAAGTCCTTTACAAACACTCTTAAAAACAATTTGAGAACCAGGCTGAATACAGAAGATTCAGAAGATAGGTGAAAAAAATAAGGGAAGCAAGGAGGGTTTAATGAAAAGAAACTATCAGATAACAAAAAAGATAATCCCAAAAGTCTTCTACAAGCATTTAAGTAGGCAAAAGGATAAATTAGGGACCATAATTGGAATTAACACATGGAAGCAAGGGATATGGCTGAAGTATTAGTGGAACATTTTGCATCTGTCTTTACTAAAGAAAAAGGATACTACCCTAGCCATGGTGACAGAGAGAGGACAGTGAGTCACTAGAAAGATCTAAAACTGACAAGGTGGTGGTATTGGATATACTATCTGTACTTAAAGCTGGCAAGTTTCTTTCACCCTGTGGCTGATGATGCGACATGAAGTACAACCAAAGAGACTTGAAGTTGTAGAGGCACTGGCCATAATTTTTCAGTCTTACTTAGACTCAGGGATATTGTCAATGGACTAAAAAAAAATCACAAATGTTACACTTTTGTTCAAAACAGTGTGTAAAGATTAGCCAGCAATTACAGAACAGTCAGTTTATTTTCAGTGGTGGGGAAACTTTTAGAAAGAGTCAAAGAATAGAAATGGTGCAGACAAAAGCCCATCGTACCTGCACTAGTTTTATTACCTAATAAACGATACTTACGTTTGACTCCAGTCAGGTCTCTTTTAACCCAAAAGCTTTTGAAATAAATTTGAAAAAAAAACTTACACATCTTTGATTCTGTTACTGCCAATGGTTTAATGTTTTCCCTCTCATGGTAAACACCCACAATATAAACAAACTTCCATTAGTACTCCAGTGGAGCGAGCAGTCACTTGTACTTCTTGCTCTTACGCATGTCAAGACTGAACCTGAATCCTTATAGATGAGTTTAACGAGCATTGCCAAATACAAAAAATTCTCAGCCATCCTCTGAAAGGAATGATCCCCAAGAATAATCCAAAAAGACTGTATCTCCTTGCCCCCCTCCACCATCAAAAAAGAAGTGGACTCTCAATGGACAGTGCCTGAAGATTATGTGGTGCACCATCTCAGTCACTGAAATCCAAGTTTTATAGTGTGTTAGCTTCTCAGACAAATTGGAACTGCGTAAGCATTTTCAACCAGCTGCTAAATACTCCTTAGCATTCTCACAAGGTTCAATGAAAAGATTGATGAGCGTTATCTACAAGAATTGTCAAAGATACATAAAAAGCAATTCTAACTTACAAAGTAGCCTGTTGTCTTGTGACTTGTATCTCATCATGAGTCATGATTAGAAGGTCACAAACACAGAAAAAAAAATTAAACTTTGCAGAAATATGTTGAAAAGCAACTAAAATGACACCACATCTGACCCCTGGCAATAACCATAAACACATTTTATTGCAAAATCATTAGAAATTTATCTTATTTTCAAATTAAGGTTTTCCTATTTTCTGTAACTCATACATTTAAAGGTTGTATGCAAAGATGGTTATTTCAGGGACATTAATTTCATTTCATAGTCTTACCCGTATGGCTTCTGGGATATCGCTAACAGCTCCAGGATCCAGCCTTACCAAACGAGTTACTTCTGCTCCAATGGCTTCAGTGTTTTTAAATCTGGCAGGTGCAGAATAGTGAACCAGGTGTAAGCAATTGATAAAACTAATGTACAAATCAATTCAGTTCTAGTACAGAATTCCCCATCTTTTGAAACATTATTGATGGCACTGATCGATAATATGGGGGAAATCGGAGTATGGTCACATTGATGATTTATGATCTAGCTGTACATTAACTCAGAAGTAATTTCCGATTTTTTGGCATGTACCAACATTAGTGAAGCAGAAGAACAGATAAATGTCTCAACCTGACAATATTACAAGCATTTGGTGACACGGATCTCATAGGTGTGGTATTCGTAATGCTATTTACTTGTCGCTTTGCAAAACATGTTGGAGAAGCAAGAGTTTATTTGGAAGAAGGAAATTAAAGTGATTAGTATTAATTACATAAAACAAAAGGAGTGCTGGAGAAATTAATGGGACGGAAGGCTGTTAAATCCCCAGGGCCTGATCAGCTACATTCCAAGAGACGGCCATAGAAACCAAATACAAAAACGTTGGCTGTCATCTTCCAAAATTCTGTGTTTTGTAACAATCCTGGCAGATTCATACGTGGCAAATATAACTCCACCACTTCAAGGAGGAGACTGGAATATACAACCTAGTTAGCATCAGTAGGGAAAGTGCTAGAGTTCACAGTAAAGGAGTTATAGCAGGACACTTGGAAATACCAACAATGGATTGTACCAAGTCAACATAGACTTATTGAAGGAAAGTTGCATTTGACAAACCTACTGAAGTTTTTTTTTTTGAGGACGAAACTAGCACAGATGGGGGAGATCCAGTGAACATGGTATTTGGAGAAAAAGCTTTTGATAGATTAGGGTGCAGTATCAAAACAAAAGGGATTGGTGACAACGTACCGGAGTGCAATGAGAATTGGTTAGCAATTAGGAAACACACTAAGAATAAGTGGGTTGATTTCAGAGTAGAATGCGCAAATGGAGCAGAGCATGAATCAATGCTTGGGCCTCAACTATCCACAATGCATATCAATGATGTAATTGATGTAATCAAATGTAACATTTCACGCTTGCTGATGACAAAATTGGGTGGGGTTGAAAGTGGTAAGCAGGAAGTGAAGAGGCTTCAGAGTGGTTTTGACAAGTTGAGTGAGTGGGCATATGTACGGCAGATGAAGTTTAACAGGGATAGATACAGAACTATCCACTTTGTGTGGAAAAGCAGACAGCAGAATATTATTTAAATGGTGATTGATTGAGAAATGTTGACGTACGAACAGATTTGGGGGTACTTGTACTCAGGTCACTGAAAGCAACATGCAGATGCAGCAAGCAATTAGGAATGGAAAAGGTATGTGGCTTTCATTGCAGGAGTGTTTGAGTTCAGTAGGAAGGAAACCTTCAGTACGTACCAGCCCTTGGTGAGAATATGCCTGCAGTAGCGCGTGTAATTTTGGCTACCTTTCTTAGTTAAAAATACACATGCTATAGAGGGAGTGCAGCAAAAGTTCAACAGATTGATTCCTGGTATGGCAGGCTTATCATATGAAGACAGATTGGCTTGATCGGGCCTGCATTCACTGGAGTTTAGAAGAATGGACAGATTTGATGCAGGAATGATGTTTCTGCTGGCCAGAGGTAGGGGACAGAATAAGAGGTCAGGATCTCAGGTATGTAGTAGGCCATTTTGAACTGAGGTGAGGTAAAACTTCTTCACTCAGAGGGCAGTGAACCTGTGGAATTTTCAACCACAGAATGCTCTGGAGGCCAAGTTACTGAAAAGGTTTAAGAAAGAAGTAGATTTTTAGAAGCTAAAGGTGCCAAGGGGTATAGGACAGCAGGTGTACGGCATTGAATGAAAGGATTTGCGGTGCTGATATTGAATAGTGGAATGGGCTCGATGCGCTGAATAGATTACTCCTGCTCCTATTTTCTATGCTTTCCTATACACCTTACAAGCACTTCCACAGGCAATTTGTATAGCCAACTTTATCATTAAAATAACAGACACAAAAATTGAAATTGCTGGAAAAGCTTAGCAGGTCTGGCAGCATCTGTGGAGAGAAATCAAAGTTAACATTTCAGGTCAGGTGACACTTCCTCAGAACAATTTTTATTTATCTTTCAGTTTTTATTTATCACTAAATGCCTTGCCTATACATTTCACATTACGAGGACAAATAAATTCCTCAAAGAGATTTCTGTCCTGCCCCGAATGGTTCTACGTATGTTATTCCTTACATAATCTATGATGAATTTGTATTCAGTCAAGGTTGAAAAGAAGAACAAGGAACTACAAAATAGGAAAGAATATTTTTAGAACTGGTGAGCAAAACCTAATAAATTCAACACATTGACATGAGTCTAAAACCAGTCATGGAATAACATATTTTCCTTCGATCTGCTCTTGCAAAAGGCACTTGCTCTGTGCTGAGGTATAATTCTGTACGTATCAATTTCTCACCAGTATGGTTAGCACTGCTGCCTCACAGCGCCAGGAAGCCAAGTTCAATTCCACCATCGGGTGACTGTCTGTGTGGAGTTTGCACATTCTCCCTGCGTCTGCGTGGGTTCCCTCCGGGTGCTCCGGTTTCCTCGCACAGTCCAAAGTTGTGCAGGCTAGGTGGATAGGCCATGCTAAATTGCCCATGTGTTCAGAGATGTGTAGATTAGGGCGGTTATAGGGGATGGATCTGGGTGGGATGCGTTCAGGGTTGGTATAGGCTTGTTGGGCTGAAGGGCCTGTTTCCACACTGTAGGGATTCTATGATCTCAAGCTGTCATTTCTCATGCAGTAGCTTTGAAGGTAAACATCAGCAACCATTTGGTTAAGAGGAATTGGAATGGGAACATTATAACTAAAACCTATCCTGGCTTCATCCGATACCTTTCTAGCCAAATGTTGCTCAACAGCATTAGTCAAATTCTTCTCTTGTCTTAGGAAGTATAATGCAAAACAAGCTACACATTTTCCATTTTAACAGGAAGAATTGAAAAATATATTATCTATATGGTGACAGAACGCAGAACTCAGACACAAAAGGATCTAGATGTCATGGTGCATAAATCACAAAATGTTAAGTACGTAGGTATAACAAATGATTAGGAACACTATTAGAATTGTATGTTTCATTGTAAGGGAACTTGAATACAAAAGTTAGGAGGTTATACTTCAGTTATACAGGGCATTGATGAGACCACATCTCGACAAAATACTGGATTTACATCTGGAGTTTAGAAGAATGAGAGATAACTTGATTGAAACATTAAAGATCCTGTGGGGTCTTAGGTTGGATGTGGAAAGAATGTTTTCTCTCATAGAAGAATCTAGAGCGGGTATCACGGTTTAAAAAATAAGGGGCTGCTTACTGAAGGCAGATCTAAGAAGAAACTTTCCCTAACAGACTTCGGAACTCTTTTAGAGTTCTTTAATATTTTTACAGCAGAGGTTGATAGATAAGAGTGGGGGGTGAAATGTTATCAGGAACGTGAGGTAATCAAATTAACCACGACCTGACTGTATGTTGGAGCAAGCTCAAGAGATCAAGTAGCCTCCTCCGACTCGGAATTGCAGGTTCATACGTTAACCACATGGCCCTGAGGACAATTGTAACATGCCAACTGAAGACAGATCAGTCAATGTTGCATCAACAGTGAACAGAACTTTCTGTCCAGCAAGGCTCTGCTACCCAGTGGATCAAATTGTCCATCCATTGAGGGATGTCATTTAATTCAATTTTTCCTGTTAACTGCACCACACAGGTTTGGACACACACAAATAAAACACAATGGGGTCTGTAAATGCGCATGGAATCACAGAATGCCTACAGTGTAGAAGCAGGCTATTCGGACAATCAAGTATACACTAACAATGTCACCCTTTCCCTGTAACCCTGCATTTCCCATGGCAAATCCACTTGGCCTACACATCACTGGTCACATTGGGGCCAATCCACCTAACCTACATACCTGTGGAAGCCAGAGGAAACCCACGCAGAGTCGGGGAGAACGTGCAAACTCCAGACAGTCACCTAAGACTGGAATCGAACACGGGTCCCTGGCTCTGTGAGGCAGCAGTGCTAATCACTGAGTCACCATCCCGCCCTCCATGGCATTAGTCAATCCCAGATGGAAAGTGTTTGGATTCCACTAGTATTCAATCAATACCCAGAGGTTGAAGAACGAAACATGGAACACAGTGACTGAAAATGCTACAACCGATGTGGCAATTTTAATTTTTGTATTAGCCAGCTGACTATTGGTATAAAATATTAAGCAACAGTTTTGGATCCAGCTGAATTACTGCTTCCAGTTAACCTGATTTGAAATGATGAAATGAAGTTTTAATCTTCTAGCTTGTTACCTGGAAGGCAGCTGTATTGCCAAGTAAGGTGAGATGCTCCAGGCCAGATTTACATTATCTTTCCACTGCTTTTCATTCAGACTGATGTACTTTGACCGCCAATTTGCTACGCTGAGTTCTCCAGCCTGGTCCAATGCCAACTCGGGGGACGACAGGGGGTTATACCATGTGGTAAGTCGTTCGATTTCACTTGCCTAAACATTTAAAAACAAATGTAAACATTCATTGGTACGTTAGCTATGGCTTGCGGGTAGAAGGCTCGCCCGAGTCAGAAGACCACGGGTTCAAGTCTCACTGTGGATCCTAAACTTACACAGAAATTCAGTGCCAAGACGGTACTGCACTGCTAAACAAGTTGTTAAACCAAAGCCCTGTTTGCTCTCTCAAGTGAGCATGCAAAATCATACGCCACTCTCTCAAAGAAGAGCAGCAGAGTCGTCTCCAAATTTATTCCTTGATCAAGATCACTAAAACCAGACTATTTTACGGCAGGTTTGTGACGGATTGTTGTGCGTAACACAGCTTCTGTGTTTTCTGCACTATGGCAAGAGTACACTTCTAAGGAACTTCATTGCCTGCCAGTGATTGTGATGTCCTGAGGCGGTGAAAGGTGCTTTATGAAGACTGTCTTTCCCTCTACTAAAGTACATTATGGTTACACGCTTTTTTAAATTGTTTACCCATAAATCTAATGTAACCATTGAATCATTGAATGTAACTAGCACAGGAAGTGATTTGGCCAATTGTGCCAGTGTCGGTTCTTTGTTCAAATAATATCAGTCCTTGGTTCTTTTCCCGTGATCCGGGATTCTGTATTTTTTCAAGTATTTGTCTAATTCTCTTTAGAATATTATTAAATCTGCTTCCACCAACCTTCCTGACAGGGCATTTCAGGTTACATTAACTCACCGTTCAGAAAAATACTTACCCACGTTTCTTTAGTCAATTATCTTAAATTTGGATCCTCTAATTATTGACCCTTCCTAATATGGAATTAGTTTTCTTCCTGCTTTACCAACAGTTATTTAATGAGCCTAGCTTACATAAAGATAGTCTTTTCTTGATAATTAAATGATCAAATGAAGGACTGAAATTAAGGAGCTCTGAATTGAGAGAACAGTGTAACTCATCAAGCAGACATGCAATCATGAATGTGAATGAGTAATATGAAATTATATATTATTTTGATGAATTAGACAATTACCATCCGTCATAATTAAGAGTTAAAAGTCACATAGTCTTGATATCATAATGCCATTTAAATCACATTGATGGTGCACTATGATACTCAACTGACTGGAGAAATACAATGCCCAAAACATTTAATGAATTGCTCACGATGTTCTGCTTCCCTAAAGTGATCCAAGTTTGTAAAGAGCTGGCCAACATCTCTGTCTCTGGCTTGCTGCAGTGTTCCAGCAAAGCTCAACACAAGCTGGAAGAACAACACCTCATTTTCAGCTTGGGGATCCTGAAACCCTCTGGACTCAATATAGAGTTCAATCATTTTAGAGCCTAAACTCTCCCATGTCCCAGCCCCCTACCCCACATACCAGGCCTTGTTATCACATACAAAGTTGCTGGAAAAGCTCAGCAGGTCTGGCAGCATCTGTGAAGGAAAAAAACAGAGTCAACGTTTCGGGTCTGGTGACCCTTCTTCATCGACTCTGTTTTTGCCTTCACAGATGCTGCCAGACCTGCTGAGCTTTCCCAGCAACTTTGTTTTTGTTCCTGATTTACAGCATCCGTAGTTCTTTCGGTTTTTACCACACTGCCTGTTATTAGTCACTAATAGTGCCCACTAACAACTATTCACCCTCCCAGCCTGATCATTATCAACTCCTTTAACTGTCCAACTGCCCTTCTCTCTCTTAAGGCTCTATCCTACCGTTTACTCCCTACCCCACCCTCCTCCCTATTTTCTGCATATAAACTGACGTTTCCCAACCACCATCAGTTCTGAGGAAGGGTCACCAGACCCGAAACGTTAACTCTGTTTTCTCCTTCACAGATGCTGCCAGACCTGCTGGGCTTTTCCAGCAACTTTGTTTTTGTTTGTAAAGAACTGTGCTTTGGCAATGACATGTACAGATTAGACTAATTGGATAATTACCATCCTCTTCAAATCAACTGTAGCTAACATTTTTCTTCTTATTCATTCACAGGGTTTTGGGAGCCACTGGCTAGGCCAGCATTTATTGCCCATCTCTAACTGTCCTCTGGTATTCCAATCATGTAGCTGGAATAATGGCATGAGAGCAAAGCAGACCAAATTCTGAGGATTTAGTGAAATATCAAACATTTTTCTACAGAAGAAAGAATGAATCTTAAAAACTTCTAAAATGTTTTCTATTTGATGACAGTCTCACAGGTCAAGTTTATTTGATGCTCTTTTGAAATACTTCAGGTCATTTACTACAGTAAAGGCAATAGACATGGATCTTGCAGGGGCTCCTGGGAGTACAGGCTTAGTTAAAGATTTATTATCGTTTTAATAGTTATTATATTTCACTAATATACAACTTTTAAAAGACATTTGGATAAGTACATGAAAAGGAACAGTTTAGAGGGATATGGGCCTGGAGCAGGCAAATGGGACCAGATTAATTTGGGATGATGTTCAGCCTGGACTGGTTAGTCCAAAGAGTCAGTTTCTATTACTCTATACAAAGGTAAGTTATTGCATTTATATCAGTACATAATCAACTGCTTTGTGACACATTCTCACCACATTCTATTTTCCCTCATAAACCTCCTGACTGACCTTTGAGTTTTGCAATGAGAAACAATAATTAAAGTTATAGTGAAAATTAAATATTACTGTTGCAATACAATGTGATACATGACTAGCTGATGCCCCTCTCCCAATAAATGGCCAAAGTGAGGAGCACAGCACTAATTATGCAATGCTCATAAACAGTGAGTAAAAATCATCAGACCTGAAACAGTAACTGATTTCTCTTCACAGATGCTGCCAGACCTGCTGAGCTTTTCCAGCAGTTTCTGTGTTTGTTTCTGATTTACAGCATCCGCAGTTCTTTCGGTTTTTATTTAGCATAATTTCTGTTGTTTTCAAAGCCTATTAGTATGAGGACCAAGATCACCACTTTACCAGTTCTGTTCTTGACTAACTTCATGGTAAAGGGATAATGGCAAAATAAAAACTGGAAAATGTATGCTAGAGAGGTGATACTATCGAAGTACATTAAGTCGATTGTTAAAACACAAAAAAATAAAATTTGTAAAATTCTTTCTAATTGAATTGCATGAATCAGACAAGGGCCAAAAAAGTTGAAATTAGTTTAAAAAAAAACACACACATTTAAGATCGTTGTCAAGGAAGCAAAGAGTTATCAAAATGCAGACTAGATAAGATGATTTCTGAATAACGTACTGGAGCCAATCATTCCAATGAAATTATTTTTAAAAGTTTGAGTATTGCACTGAAAGAATATTTGGAATCATGGTTAAGAAGCGGGATACGTGGCCTTTTTCATCCATACCTATCTTGTGCAAACAGAGACTTTAGAATATTGGAGATAACAAGCATGGGGCTGGATGAACACAGCAGGTCAAGCAGCATCATAGGAGCAGGAAAACTTGACGTTTCGGGCCTAAACC
>JAHRHZ010000098.1:35895658-35905748 GCA_024137785.1 Ginglymostoma cirratum
TCTGATGAAGGGTTTCTGATGAAGGGTTTAGGCCCGAAACGTCAAGTTTTCCTGCTCCTATGATGCTGCTTGACCTGCTGTGTTCATCCAGCCCCATGCTTGTTATCTCGGATTCTCCAGCATCTGCAGTACCTTTTATCTCTGACTTTAGAATATTTTTGTGTGTTACTCTAGTGAAACTTAATTAACCTGCATTATTATTATTTGGAAAACTATGACCAAATGAATAGCTTAATGAAGCAAAATGTATAAAGCATAGCTTTGTCTTAATTATTGTCCTAAACAACTCACCAGTAAAGACAACAGCAGTGTCCGCCGTTTCATGTAGTACTTGTGCAACTGAGTACCTCGATTAGTCTTCTTTGACATGCCTGATTGGAAATAACAAGTCATTTCATTTAGGTCACGTAAAATAACTCAATAATATTGCATACAATTCTGGACAGCACCAGGATACCACTTCAGACCACCACACTACATTAATGACTATCTGATGCATTCCAGGATTTCCTGCATGCCATAACGCTTCTTTTAAGATACTTCTGGATGCCATGGTGTGAGCTGCAGTTGATACTTAACCAATATTTTGATTGAACTTATTATAAATGAGTCACCTTCGGTGAGGTGAGGAGCAAATTACCAATCAAACAAAGAAATTCAATGAAATGATCTCTGCATATGAAATGGCCATCACAGAAGTTGTGAAAGATCCATTGCACACATTTTATGATCTGAATGCAAAAGAGTCAACAATAGAATTACCAAATAGCAAGCATGAGGAAACAAAACTGCCGCAACTACAACACCACAGAAAGGCTCTGAAAAAAAAAAAAAATAAGCAACATGCAGGTCCAATGTAGCTTAAAAGGTTTCCATTGTTCACATCACCTGATTTTTTGGAGATAGTTGACATTCCACTGGACAGTGGGTAGGTATTGATCCAGCCTTGGGTAGCTTGCTGTCGTGTTCCAACAGCAACATCAAGATTGTTCCGCGAATCAGCCACAGTTATAACAGACAGGTTATTCACAGAGGGATCCTGGTTGTCTGAAGAATAGTTTTCCATTTGTAAGCTTTATGCCCAATAGTTCTCTTTGTACTACAATAAAACTGCAATGATCTTTTTCAAACAAAATTGCAGGCAAGAGAACACAAGCAACTGAAATGCATTTCATGGCAGTTGAGCACCAGCTGTTAAGTAGTATTTTCTTGAGGTTTTTCCTTATGGTTGCGCAAGTACAACCTCATACACAATGAGATAAAATATTAACTTCTGCTCCCTTCCCCTTCAAGGGCACTGATTTATACTGGGAACCAATTTCTCGGGGACTGGAGATATCCTGTTACTTTGCCCAAGATTTTTAATAAGTGTGCCCAAACAGCAAGGGTCAGTAAGCAAATAGTGTATGAGAGCAACACCGTGTCCTCTCCTCAACATACATACACTTATCCTCAGAATCCAGTGCTAGGAAGGTAATTCTTTTCTGGCCAGGAACGAGGAGTGGAATTGTAGCACATCTCCTGACATATGACCGAGGTCACAGAACAGGATCGACAAACCTTCTTGGATTAGTCAACTCAGTAACACGTGATGCAAAGCTGTAGGCTGGGTTCAAGTTCATATTTGAACAAGAAACTGTTATTCTGATACTTTAGAGGGGAGGCAATGGCCTAATGGTATAAATCACTGGACTGTTAATCCAGAGACCCAGATAATGTTCTGGGGACCTGGGGTCAAATCCCACTACAGCAGACGGTGGGAGAAATAAAATATCTGGAATTAAGACTCTAATGATGACTCATCTGGAAAAACCCATCTGGCTCACTAATGTCCTTCAGGAAAGGAAACTGCCATCCTTACCTGGTCTGGCCTACATGTGACTCCAGACCCACAGCAATGTGGTTGACTCTGAACCGTTCTCTGGGCAGTTCGGGATGGGCAATGAATGCGGCCCTAGCCAGCGATGCCCTCGTCCCGTGAATGAATTTTTAAATTCCATCAGCACAATACTGCTCGAATTGCTAGTGGCAGTGACTAAGTGCCACAGTACCACCCTAATGGCCTGCACTAAACTGCTTCAAGTTAAAATGAGCTATTCAACTTCATCTAGTAGACCTCAATCATTTTCTGAAAGTTTTATCATCAAACTGTAAAGCAGAAAGTTGAGAAACCTTCCTTGTTGAACAGGAATGAAAGCAGGTGCTTAGTTTAGGAACGGAATAACAATGGTATTAAATAGTAGCAGGCAAGGCTGAAACTTGATATTGCATTCATAGAGATACTACTTAAAACAAAATGTGTGCATTAATATAAGCATCAAAATAGAGAGAAGAAAGATGGAAAGTAAAGTCAAATGGAAAGAAAATAACTGCATGGGCCATTTTTCTCCTTTAAGGCTGTTATTACATGTGTTCCAACCAATTGGATTATTTGGGGAAGAAAATTAGGATCAAATCAGAACTTTGACAGGAAATAAAAGGTTTATTTGTGTAGTATTGACATGCTGTTTAAATACTGAGCTTATTTAATCTTAAGAGGTATATTGAAACCGATGAGACAGAATGCAGCCTTAATTGCTCTCAGATCTATACTTTCTTCCTCTTCTGTTACTTAGTTTCCCCTTGTATACCTCGTTAATTTTTGTCCTTGCCATTTCTCTAAGCTTGCAGGTTTTTTTTTTTCCCGACACATTCTCTTGCCTTTTTTGTTTCACACGCAAGCTGCCAGAAGGAAGCAATCACATATGATTTGGGAGTCTGTACTAAAGGAAGTAAACTGAGGGCACAATTGATGAATGATAAAACAATGAAAACTAAAAACACTAGATGAAGAGAGGAGGATGGGGTGGAGGATGAGTTGAGGGGATTTCATGGGAATAGAGGGTGAGGTGAGCAAGGGTAAAAAGGAGATGATGCATGAGGGAATGAGGCAAAGAAAATAAGAGGCATGAAAGAGGGGTGAGGAGGTGCAACAGAGCGAGGGGCGACAGAGCGAGGGAGGGGGGCACAGTTGAATGATGGAGTGTGGGTAGATGGAGGGAGAGAGAAAGAGAGAGACTGGGTGAGGGAGATCAATTTTTCAGAAGAAAATTCTAGTTCTATTCTATAAAGTTTGATGGTGGCAAATTACTTGGCTGGAAAGAAATATGATGCAGATCTTTCCTATCAGATTGTACAATGTATTTAAAAACTAACCTATTTGCTGGCTTATATTTTCTCTCAATTAAGAAAACTCAAAATTTAATTTATTAGGAATAAGATGACAGGTTGAGAGAAATCACGATTCAGACTTTTTTTTCAAATTTCACAGCAAAGGGAAATGTCGATGGAGACGAATAGAAGCCTTTCAGTTTAATAGGGTTTTGTTTACACCTAGAATGACAGTGCAGGTTAACAACTGCATGAAAGAAGTTATCGAATATCTCATCAACAACGCTCCTATATATCGCACACTTAATATTGGAAGCAAGTCAGTTGGGCTTTATAGAGACCCAGAGGAAAGTTTGGAAGCTGTAGCAAAGTAAATATTTGGTAGAGTGGCACAAGCTTGGCCAGGGAGGTGGACTTAAGGAGGATATTAGAAAAGGAGAGACGGATTGAGGGGTGAAAGGTTACAGGGAGATAATTCCAGACCATGCGGTTCAAGGCAACTAAGGATCAAAATGAGATTAAGGGTTGTAAAGTGAGTAGAGAAGGAGATGATCAAATATTGGACAAAACATAACAACTGAATGCTGGAATCGTGTTGATATGCAAAGAAAAGCAACTGGTCAAGGATGAATAACACAAGATGGAACTTGGCAGCTTAAATTTTGGAGGTAGGGAGAAACTGTAAAACTTTTCTCGACTGTTACCTTCGTAGACCAGATTGCACATGATCTTGAACAGCAATGGCCTCAACATATCCAATAATCCTTTCTTGTTCATGGGTTTTCATGGGTTCTCTAATTATTCTGAGGCTTTGGTCATATGCTTACATTTCACAAAAGCAAGGCTTCAAAAGTGCAACTTTGTACCATTTCAAGCCTCTGCTACTGAAGAGAATTTCCTTAAATAGTTAAAACTTCAACGTGCTTTTGGTTTTTCCTTTAGTAATGGAAAGGTTATATAAAATTTAATCCATTCATCCAATATGGAAAGAAGCTGTATGCATAACTGAAGTCTGAATAAGCATATACGTACTTCAATTAATCTCAAAGTAAATCTAGGCAGTTTCATAGGGTAACCACATTTCAGAAATAATTGTATTTTTAAATTTTGCAACCACTTCCTGAGCTTTTCTTGATGTGATTAATTTCCCAGTGTCAAAAACAACCTGCTCGTGAGGGGCATTTTCAACATAACACCCCTTAACCTGCTCCAAACTTCCTCTGAAAACGTAGATACTTATGCCAGATTGTTCCTTCCAGTCTCCACTTGACACGTTGGAAAAAAAAACTGAGAGCCCCTTCCATTCGTTTAACCCAGGTTTTGCCAAGGAGAACAACTTTACCGGGAGGGACAAGTTGGTTTGCATTGAGGTACTTCTTATCGGAGAACATGGCTGTCCAAAACTTGATCATAATGCTGATATCTTCACGCAGTCTCTTCTCTTCTTGTGTTGGATACTTCGGTGCAACACTGAAATAATTTGTACAATGTAAACCAAGGTGCTATTGGGACTGCACAGAAAATAAACGCACAGATTTTGCACTTGAACAATATGATGGTATTTACCTGAAATAGTCAAAGGCGGTGGAATAGACCTTTTCCCTCAGCACGTTTCGAATTGTGGCATTGGAAATAACATCAGCATGCAACAATGCAAGACCAAGAGTCAGTAACCTAGAACGGTACAAACAAAAGCAGTTAGTTGCTCAAAACTTCCATGAGATGATGGGGGAGCTTGCACTGACATTAATGAAAATTTACAGCAATTTTGATCCCTTTTGCCCTCCCATGTGGCAGCTCTGGGTGAAAAAGTCCATTACAGAAGGTACCAAGCAGGTGGCTAGACCTTTACAAGGTCTGAAGGAAAGGTGAGAGTAAACGACAATGCGGATACGCCATTCATTACTGTTATCATTTGCTAACTAGCAACAAGACACAGCATAGCATCAGCAGAATAAGACAAATAAAGGGCTTAGCAGCAGGAGTGGGCCAATTGGCCCGAATCTGCCTGCAGCCCATCAAAAACCTATGTAAGTTTGCCTTGAATAAATTGAATAAATTCAATGACACAGCCTCCAGCACTTTCTAGGGAAGAGAACGGATCTGCTACTTTCAACCATAAGATCTTTTCTCTCATACAAGAACATAATTAACATACGCACAATCGTCACTATCACGGATACAAGTTCCATTGTAGTCACGCTGAACTTACTTAAATCTTGGCCCAATGGCAGCCACGTGTCTGTTCAAACTTCCTTTGGAGCCTCCAACATTTAAGGACAGAGAACGTTGGAGCAAACTGCCAAAGATCTCCACTTGGTCTGCACTGCAATACTTGGCAATCTCAAACCTTTGCACCAGGAACTAAGAGAAAAAAGCAGATGTAATAAATGTACTATTAGTAATCGTAAGGTAAAGGCCAGATCAGCTAGCTGGATTCAAGCACATATACCTTTGCAATGGTTTGCCCTTTCAGATGGGAGAGGCAAAAGTGAACTTCTTTGAAAGAAAAAACATATGTGCTGTTCAAAAGGATGCAATGACACTTGCAATGAACCCACTATGCTGATTCATAATTAAATGCCAGGCTTTGTTTAAATTTTAAACCACACCGTTTTACTCTGACTGGTCAGGGCATTACCTTAAGAAATAAACATGCGAATGGCTGTCTTTTTTTTTTTTTTTTTGAGTTGGAACAGGAGCTGTGTATGTACATATTATTTCACCCTGCAATGAACAGGGCTCTGTATTACTGTATGGAGCTTCCAGTAAACACAAGTGCACTATGAACCTGACTGAATCCAAAATGATTGTCAGTAGAAATATGTCACTAAGCTTTGAGTAAATCTCTCTGACCACATACCGTCTGAAAGTGAGGAGTCTGCCCTCTCACGTAGTTTCAGTTTTGGTGTGTCATCAGCCCACATTCAGAAGCAATGTCTTCTGTGTTTGAATTCCAGGTATCCCTCCACAAACCAGTGGCAAATGAAAATGGTGAATTGTTGAAAGCGAGCCTATCTGATCTAGTGCACGCAAATAAGTTCCAAACGAGTTATCCAATTTTCATGTATAATATGAAAATCTGGCAACGTTGTGAGGCTTCGAGGCCAACTTAGACTTGCATGTTACTAAACTTGCCAGGAGGAGTAGAATAGTCATGCTTAACAAATGTGAATATATCAACAAAATGCATGCATTTCTTAATGACAGGTCCAAATTTGAATCCACTGAACCTGCCGTTCAGCATGGCCAAACAGCTATAGCACATGACTCACTGAATTCCACGTACGCTTGGGCTACCCAGGCATGGAAAAGTGATGTCCCGTATCTGTGGCTGGCTCTATACAACATGAGCTGGCTGAATGGTTGGCTGAATTGCTACAATTAATTTTAAACATGTTTTCCACTTACAAGGTGAAGGATTCCTTCTCGTTTGCAAAGGTCATACAGGATTGTCATTTTGATAACAAGGTCAAGTCTATGCGCTAATTTGGCATTGTAGCCTTTTCACCAATGTATGAAAGGAAAAGCCAAAGATGATTTAAAAAGGGACTCAAGGGGTAACTTTTTCACACAGAGGGTGGTGCGTGTATGAAATGAGCTGCCAGAGGAAGTGGTGAAGGCTGGTACAATTACAACATTTAAAAGGCATCTGGATGGATATATGAATAGGAATGATTTGGAGGGATATGGGCAAAACTCTGACAAATGGGAGTAGATTAATTTAGGATATCTGGTCAGCATGGACGAGTTGGACCGAGAGGTCTGTTTCTGTGCTGTACAGCTCTATGACTCTACAAGCCATAAACATTCACAGTACAGCATTATATCATGGAAGTATGGGCCTGTCACTGTTGCGTGAATCAATATACATTGAACTTATGAACTCAACAACTCATGCAGTTCCTTTTCAACAGTACTAAGAACCAAGAATGCCCATAAAAGATGGCGCTGCCATGGGATCCCCATTAGACCCAGCTCTCATAAATATCGTTGTTGCATTCTATGAAAAACAATCCTTTCATAGAATGGCACATAGTACTACCCTTCGTATATTTAGAGTATGTAAATGACATGTTTCCTACACTTAAATCCACAGCTGCACACAAGAACATCTTTTCCTTCATCCTGAGCTCATCTCACATTTGAAATGGAACAGTCAATGAGCTCTCTTTCTTTGATGTCCTCATCGTGAAATGAGCCAGGGGGCTTTCTACTGCCGACAACCCCAAACCCACAGTTTCACGCGATTTAAGACTGACCTTGTTGGCAATCTTGTAATTATATTCTGAACCATTTGTTCACTGTGCAAACTTAATTCTGAAATATGGCACATCTAAGCCATCCTGAGGGATTATGGTTTACCTGATTGAATCATCTCACTGTATACCATGCAGACTCATGGAAGGCCTTAACACGGTCACTACTGGTACTGAAAAGTACCCGGTCTGCCTTAGGTTAACATTTATATCATTGAGCCTTTATATTATTCTGGGAGTATTTTAAGCAAATGTTGACAATTTTAATTCATACTCATACTGAGTACTGAAGAATTAGAAAATGCCATAGTACCAAGGTTAGTTTATGAAACATTCAATCTTTTGGCCTTAACCACTTCCTAAGGCAGAAAATTTCACAGACTCACCACTGTCAGGGTGAAGAAAAATCTCTTCATTTCAGTAATAAATGGGTCTGTGCTCCTGGCTCTGGATTCCCTGGTCATCGGGAAGATCCTTCCTGCATTTACCCTGCCTATTCCTGAGAGACATTTACAGTTTTTTATGAAATGCCCCAAATTCTTCTAAATGCCATGCACTTGCCTCTATCCAGATGTGGTGGGGTGTAACTTCTGGTGGACAGGGCTTGGGCTGGCTCTCCTCTGAAGCTGCCAATGGATCAGCTTCTTTTTTCTCTTCTGAGAAAAGGCCAATCTTCTGTTGCACTGTCATCTGCCATGCTCCAACCATTTCCCGCATGAACTGCAAAAAGATAACAAGCGGAACAGAAAGTGCTTCTTCTTGCAATCAATAAATAAATTAGAATTGATGAAAAAGGTCAATGCATTTAAGATCAAAGCAAAGGTTTCCCTTACATGTAGAACAAAACAGGGGACAAACACAGGGAACACTGCAGAAACTCAGTCAGTCTGATAGCATCAATGGAGAGAGAAACAGAGTTCACATCAGAACTGAACAGTCTGACCTGACCTTTTTCTAATTCAATTCACGGGATGTGCGTGTTGCTAGCTGCGCCAGCATTTGATGCCCATCCCTAACTGCTCTGGGTCTGGAGTCACATTTAGGCCAAACGAGGTACGGTTAGCAGTTTCCTTCCCTAAAAGGCATTAATCGACTAGATGGATTTTTCCAACAATCAACAACACTTCCAAGAACTCTTTTTCTCCAGAAGATTCTGTGTTTGTTTCAGATTTAGACCAGAAGATATGGGAACAAAATTAGGTCATTCAGCATATCGCATCTCCTCTGCCATTTGATCATGACTGATCATTTGATTGGTTTCTCAACACCATTCTCCTGCCTTCTCCCCAAAACCTCTGAACCCCTTACCAATCAAGAACCTATCTCTTTCTTAAATACACTTATTGACATGGTCTCCACGGCCTTCTGCAGCAATGAGTTCCACAGATTCACCACCCTGTAGCTGAAGAAATTCCTCCTCATCTAAGTTCTAAAGGGTCATCCCTTCATTCTGAGGCTGGGTCCTCGGTCTTTTCCCACCTATTAGTGGAAACACTTTCTCCGTGCCCACCCTATCCAGGCCTCTCAGTATTCTGTAAGTTTCAATCAAATACCTGCTGCACCCGCACCCCTCTCCCCAATCCTTCTAACCTCCATCATATACAGACGCACGGTCCTCAAACACTCCTCATATGACAAGACCTTCATCCCCAGAACCATTCATGTAAACTGCCTCTGGATGCCCTCCATTGCCAATACATCCTTCCTTACACACGGGACTCAAAACTGCTTACAATATCCCAAACGTGGTCTAACCAGAGCCTTATACAGCCTCAGCTGTACGTTTCTGTTCTTGTAGTCTAGTCCTCTTGAAATGAATGCTAACATTGCATTTGCCTTCATAATTGCTAACTGAACCTGCACGTTAACGTTGAGAGAATCCTTAGCAAGGACTCCCAAGTCCCCTTGTGCTTCAGATTTCTGAAGCCTTTCCCATTTAGAAAAGAGTCAACACCTCTATTCTTCCAACCAAAGTGCATCAGCTCACACCTTCCCAGTTTTCCATCTGCCACTTTTTTGCCCTCCCCTCTAGACTGTCCAAGTCCTTATGCAGCCTCCCCATTTCCTCAACACTATCTGTCCCTCAACGTATCTTTTTGTCTACAAACTTAGCAACAAAGTCCTCAGCTCGTTCGTCTAGATCATTAATGCATAATGTGAATAGTTGTAGTCCCAACACTGACCCCCATGTAACTCCACTAGTCACCGGATGCCATCCTGAAAAGACCCGTTTATTCCCACTCTGTTCCTTCTGCCAGTCAGCCAATCCTCTATCATCGTCCCTAACACCATAGACTCTTACCACATTTAGCAGCGTCTTGTGCTGCACCGTGTCGAAGACCTTCTGGAAATCCAAATACATACCATCCACTAGCTCTCCTTTGTCTAACTTGCTCATTACCTCCTCAAAGCATTCTAATTGCTTTGTCAGGCATGATCTGTCCTTCAGCAACTGTGTTGACTCAGCCCTATTTTATAGGGTCATAGAGATGTACAGCACGGAAACAGACTCTTTGGTCCAACTCATCCAGGCTGACCAGATATCCTAAATAAAGTCAGTCCCATTTGCTAGCATTTGGTCCATTTCCCTCTAAACCCTTGACAACAAGCATGGGGCTGGATGAACACAGCAGGTCAAGCAGCAAAACTTGACGTTTCGGGCCTAGACCCTTCATCAGAAA
>JAHRHZ010000098.1:35906148-35993005 GCA_024137785.1 Ginglymostoma cirratum
CCCTTCATCAGAAAATCATTCTGATGAAGGGTCTAGGCCCGAAACGTCAAGTTTTCCTGTTCCTATGATGCTGCTTAACCTGCTGTGTTCATCCTGCCCCATGCTTGTTATCTCAGATTCTGCAGCATCTGCAGTACCTTTTATCTCTCATCCTCTAAACCCTTTCTATTCATATACCCGTCCAGATGCCTTTTAAATGTTGTAATTGTACCAGCCTCCACCACTTCCTCTGGCAGCTTATTCCATACATCCACCACCCTCTGCGTGAAAACGCTGCCTCTTAAGACCCTTTTATATCTTTTCTCTCTCACCTTAAACCTATCCTCTCCTGTTTTGGACTCCCCCCATCCTGGGGAAAACACCTTGACTATTTATCTTATCCATGCCCCTCATGATTTGATAAACCTCTGTAAGGTCACCCCTCAGCCTCCGACACTCCAGGGAAAACGGACCCAGCCTATTCAGCCTCTCCCGAGAGCTCAAACCCTCCAACCCTGGCAACATCCTCGTAAATCTTTTCTGAACCTTTTTTAGTTTCATAACATCGTTCCTGTGGAGGGAGACCAGAACTGCATGCTATACTCCAAAAGTGGCCAAACCAACGTCCTGTACAGCCGCAACATGACCTCCCAACTCCAATATTCAACGCACTGGATTAATAAACGCAAGCATACTAAATGTCATCTTCACTATCCTATCCACCTGCAACTCCAAGGTCTCTTTATTCAGCAACACTCCTACGGACCTTACCATTAAGTGTACAAGTCCTGCCATGATTTGCCTTTCCAAAATGCAGCACCTTACATTTATCTAAATTAAACTCCATCTGCCACTGCTCAGTCCATTGGCCCATCTGATCAAGATCCTGTTGTACTCGGAGATAACCTTCTTCACCGTCCACTATACCTCCAATTTGAGTGCCATCTGCAAACTTACTAATCATACCTCCTATGTCTATATCCAAAGCATTTACATAAATGACGAAAAGCAGTGGACCCAGCACCGAACGTTATGGCACACCGCTGACCACAGGCCTCCAGTCTGAAAAGCAACCCTTCACCACCACCCTGTCTCCTACCTTTGAGCCAGTTCTGTATCCAAACAGCGAGTTCTCCCTACATTCCATGTGATCTGCCCTTGTTAATCAGTCTACCATGAGGAACATTGTCAAATGCCTTACTGAAGTCCATAAAGATCACATCCACCACTTTACCCTCATCAATCCTCTTCGTTACTTTTTCAAAAAAACTCCATTTACTGAGACATGATTTCCCACACATAAAGCCATGTTGACTAATCCTAATCAGTCCTTGCCTTTCCAAATAAATGTAAATCCTGTCCCTCAGGATTCCGTCCAATAACTTGCCCTCCACCGATGTCAGGCTCACCGGTCTATAGCTCCCTGCCTTTCCCTGGCACAACATTAGCCAACCTCCAGTCTTCCTGCACCTCAACTGTGGCTTTAACCTGTAGATCCAGTCGATCCTTTTCCATCACTATTTTAAAATTAATAGAGTTTTGGTCACTGGCCTCAAAGCACTCCCCAGTTGATACCTCAGTCACCTGCCCTGCCTTAGTTCCCAAGAGTAGGTCAAGTTTTGCACCTTCTCTAGCAGGTACATCCACATACTGAATCAGAAAATTTTCTTGTGATCCCTTAACAAATTCCTCTCCATCCAAGACCTTAACACTATAGGCAGTCCCTGTCTATGTTTCGAAAGTTAAAATCGTCTACCATAACCACCCTATTATTCTCAGATAACGGAGACCTCCTTACAAATTTCTCTCAATTTCCCACTATTATGGGAAGGGTCTATCGTACAATCCCAGTCACTTACTTCCAGGTAGTCCCCAGTCTCGTCCTTAATAATGGACTCTAAAATTTTACCAATGACTGAAGTCAGGCTAACCGGCCTATAGTTTCCTGTCTTCTGCCTCCCTCCTTTCTTAAACAGGGGTTTAAGCGTACACACTATTTTTAAATGGGGCGGCACGGTGGCTCAGTAGTTAGCACTGCTGTCTCACAGCACCAAGGACCCAAGTTCAATTCCACCCTTGGTGCGACTATCTATGTGGAGTCTCCATGTTCTCCCCGTGGTCAGCATGGGTTCCCTCCAGTTGCTCTAGTTTTCTCCCACAGTTCAAAGATGTGCAGGAAAGGTGGATTGGCCATGTTAAATTGCCCCATAGGTGGGCTAGCCATGGAAAATGCAGGGTTACAGGGATAGGTCTAGGTGGGATGCTCTTCAGAGGGTTGGTGTGGACTTGATGGGCTGAACGGCCTGTTCCCACACTGTAAGGATTATATGAAATAAAGTATGACAGTCATTATAAACTACACATAAGGCCTTCAAATAGCAGTGTCTGCTCTGTGTGGCGCACTCACATTGATGAAAACGTATCTGTTGCACACTGACCCTGAAATATATGTGTGTATGAAGCACTGTAGAAGAAATGGCCCACAATTATGAAACACACCCTTTTCCTCTCTCTTCTCCAAAGTTGTCAACTCATGCTAGTGTGATGTAGGGCACCACAGTAGAATTTGATCTCTACCTCACTTAAGATGTGGAGTCACTGGAAAATCAGCAATTAGGAACTGGGACGCTTGCAGTTTGTTATGTACATTTACAACATGAATATGAATGTAGCAGTTTGCAGATGACACAAAATTGGTGGTGTTGTTGATGGCAAGGAGGATGGTTTCAGATGGCAGTCTGATGTTGGCCAGCTGGTAAATTGGGCAAAGCAATGGCAGATGAAATTTAATCCCGATAAGTGTGAGGTGATACACTTTGGGAGGTCCCTAAGGAAGGATTTATACAATGAATGATGGGTCCCTCGGGAGTACTGAGGAACAAAAGGATCTTGGTGTACAAGTCCATAGATCCCTGCAGGTGTCAGCACAGGGAGACAGCGTGGTGATGATGATATATGGGACGCTTGCCTTCATTAGCCAGGGCATGGACTATAACAGCAAGGAAGTTTTGTTACGACTTTATAAAACATTGGTTAGGTGACTGATGGAATACGGTGTGCAGTTCTGGTCACCACACTATCAGAAGGACACGACTGCACTGGAGAGGGTACAAAGATAATTCACCAGGATGTTGCCCAGGATGAAAAGACCGTTACTAGGACAGACTGGATAGGTTGGGTTTGTTTTCCCTGGAGCAGAGGAGATTGAAGGGGATCTGATTGAGGTTTATGAAATTATGAGATGCATAGACAGAGCAGATCATGAGAATCTCTTCTCCATGGCAGATGTGTATAATGCCAGAGGGTATAAGTTTAAGGTGAGGACCAAGTGGTTTAGAGGAGATCTGAGGAAAACTTGTTCACTCAGAGGGTGGTAGATATATGGATCATGCTGCCTGAGATAGTGGTGAAGGCAATTACTGTCACAACACTGAGGAAGCATTAGGAGTACTTAAAATGCCAAGGCACAGTAAACTATGGATCAAGTGCAGGTAAATGGGATTACTGGAGTTTGGTGTTGGTTGGTCAGCATAGACATGGTGGGCCGAAGGGCCTGTTACTACGCTGTATGCCTCTTATAACTCCTGAATGATCAGCTTTCCCTGCTTTGAGCAAGACCAACTCAACTACAGTCAAACCTGGAATTTTCTGGTTACTAATGATTGTGTCTTCATTTACTATGTCAGAGAACTAGTACTACAATTTTAAAATAATTAATTAAAATTTTATTACTTCTAAGCCTTCTGGTAGCAAACATTTATTACAACTATCAGATCAAAAAAAATTAAACCGGTCAAAGAAAAGACGATGTTTTTTCTAAATTCACCATTTTAGATTAAATCTTTCCAGAAAAATAAAATAGTTTTCTAAATTTTACGGCTGACATCTTTCAAAAATCAACACAAATTTATATTTCATAAGCATACAGACAGACAAGGATAAATGGATTTTAAAAATTAGTCCAATCTGAGGTGTTCAAAGGTCAAAAAATAAATATTGCAATGACCGATCAAAGGCAACTCACTAATTTCTCCTCTCTGCATTGTGAATTAACCACACCATCAGTGCACAGCTGGCTAGCATCTCTGTTCACTTACAGATCATATCCAGATTGCTGCATTCCCAAAGTTAAGTCTTGTCCAATGGAAGTGTTGTAATGAGCTACTTGTTTTTTGCAATTTTTATATGAAAATCCTTGCCGGAAGACAGAGATGCACTCTTCTTGCCTGAATGATGGTGAGTGGCACAGCACAATGAGGTCCTGATTTTTGTGACTTGCTTTTAAATGACAATATTAATTGGAGGCATAATACTTACTGGAACCTCTATGCCATTCTTTGCAGCCAGCAGCCATTCCCAACAAGCTACAGCTGTTTCCATGCCCAATGCTGTAAACATGCGCAGAGGAGCCCAGCACAGATGATGAAGGAGTTGAGGATCACAAACTGTAGCAGGACCAGAAAATAAAATGCATCCTTTACATTTAAAATGCAGTCTAATTATTCATTTAAACTTGAAATGGCCAAAACAGTTAAATAGTCTGAAGTGTTAGTGACAAATGATGGAGCTTCAGAATTCAAGAGTCAGAGTCAGGTGCAATTATTGATCAAAAAGCATCAGCCAGACTTATTTTGCAAATGAACCAGCTAACAGATTATAATGAGGCCTAGGTAAATGTCAGCATTAGTTCAAACTGAACCCCAGAGATGCAGTATATCACCACTGAAACCTCATCTATTGTAGAGACGCACTGTTAAATAATGAAAGCTGGTACTCCTGTTGGAACATATGCACTGTCTTAAAAAAACCTAGTGCTTCTTGCATACTAATAAGAATATCAGATTTTGGAGCTCGTTTTTAACTCTCCCAGTTAACTTCTTTAGAATATATTTTCATCCTGTATTTTCTAAGGTAGGATGTATTTCAGTGCTAAAATCCCTCACCTTTGCTGCTGATAAGTAAAGCAGTAAGGTTGAACATGGATTGTGTGTAAGCCTCACTCTCAGCTGATTCCAGTGCATCATTAAGCTTTTTAATCATAACTTTGTTCAGGTCAGACTGCTGTTGACCAGTTGCTTCAGTGAAACGTATCATGCCTGCAACCTGTGGAGAGGAAAAAAGAACTGAAATACTCCAAAATATTGTACAGTTGGCAAATGCACATCTTTTGTGACAGGAAACGGAACCATCACTCAGCTTCAGCAAAATAGCTCTGGACTACTGAAGTCACAATTACACTATTAAAGCAAACTATTAGACTAAATCATAATTTTTTTTTAAGTTTCACCTTGCCATCTTCTCTTTTTCTGAACTAATGGCTTTCTGCTGAGCATATAACCTAGCTTAAACGGCATAGTGCTGATGGTAGTGTCATATTGTCAAAGATACCATCTTTCCAACAAGATTTTAAGCTTTGAACTTATCTGGCCACTTGGATGGCACAAACGATTCACTGGCATCATTCAAAGCAAATTTCTGAGCGGACCTAGGCTAATATTTGTCAAACAATCAGCATGGTCAAAACAGATTAACTTTCAATTTTGCTCATTCCTTCGATGCGGAAAAGAGTATCCAACAGGACAGATATGAGAAGATGTGTGATCACGTGGTCTTTTCCTATCCTTAAGCATGATGCAGGATCATACCCATATGGCATGGTAACCTTAGGCAACAAAAAGCACTCAACTATGAGGTAGAGAATTCCAAAATTCCTCTTCAACACCATCTGGATGTATAGATCTAGCCCAGCAAACCATACTGCCTGAGCTGATAAAACCCGACTTTTTAAACTGCCTTTACAAGATGGGATATATCTGTGTCCTAACCATCTAATTGCCCTGTATGCCTGCATAACAAGTGACTGGCACATGAAGTATTTTATTGGATAGAACCCATTTTAGGCCATCCTGAGATCATGGTAAAACATCATCAATAACACAATTTATTCCTTTATTTGCTTCTTGGCTAACCTCGCACAGGTTTACGCATAACATTTGCGGAAAGCAGGAAACAGCTGGTTTTCCTTGATTGGGATTTCAAAAATTCATTATAGATAAGACGGATGATGGTAAAGGAATAGTTTTAAATGAATGCTTTTACCTCTCCTGCAGAGCGATTGCGTAGATTGAGTGAAGACATAAAGCTAGAATAGTCCTTCTTCACACAAGCAGGTCTTTCAGTTAGCTGAGTCGCCTGCAGAGTAATGCATGAACATGTAAAACATTCTTGGGTGTAGAGTGTTTCAAAGATAGTAGGAACTGCAGATGCTGGAGAATCTGAGATAACAAGGTGTAGAGCTGGATGAACACAGCAGGCCTGCTGTCTTCATCCAGCTCTACATCTTGTTATCTCTTGGTGTAAAATGCTTCAATAAGGAGTTGAGAAATGAAGGTATTTACAGACAGAAAACAACCAATATTTTAAAGTCTGATATGATTCTGGAGAAAAACATAATTCTGACATTTCATTCAATTTATGGCTTGTAGATAACATAGCTCTATCAAATTAATATAAATTCCAATTGGCTTCATCAAAATTTCAGACCCCCGTTCAACATTAATACTGAGAATGAGAAACCATTTGAAATGATTGTTCGATACTACCAAATAATTACTATCGCCACCACATCCTCATCTATTCGCTTCAGGGCAATCTGTGATGCAAAATATATCTATCATCACAGGAGGGAAACTTCTTTGGAGGAAACTGCAGTTTCATTAGTTTCAGTCACTGTGAAAACTATGCAAAAACAAAAAATATGGTTCCAGTGTTTTAATCATAATTTTAGGGGTAGCAGCTTACATACCAGTTATAATCAGAATGGAAATTCACCCTGTTCGGTGGTCAGAAAAGAGGAACCACATTGGGGTTGAGGCAACAGGGTGGAATTAACAGAGTTAACTGTCTTTGAATACAACAATGATGGTCCCAATAATAAAATTCCAAGATCTTGCTAATTTCAGATCTAAATTACTCAACAAAACCAAACAAACTGAGGCAACAGACAAACCTGGGACCACAGTTGGGTGGCAACAGCTAATACCAAATAGTCTTAATTAACACTCATTAAGTTTGAATGTTTTGTTATTATAGCCATACATCTTCCACGGGTTTGCATCCCATTATGTTTTGAAACAACGCTGAGCAGGCATTAAGGATTTACAGCACAGAAATAGGCCATATGGCCTGACAATTCTGGGCCAGATACCCAACAGCTGCCAGTTGATTTGGTGAGTGAGTGGCACAGCACAGCACTCCCAGGAGACCCAAGGGTCAAATCTGACTTATGATGATGATGATGGGTTATTCTTATAATTTATTTTAAAAGGTAGCAGCGATTCTTGTTTATTTAACAATTTTAAGACAATCCACAGCTAAGCAGAATCGAAGTGCAAATTAGCCACATTTGGCACATCATGATCTACAAAATAAATGGACTATTAACAGGTCAACTCAGTTAAAATGATAATAAATGTATTAATGTTTAATGTGGGAACTATTTCACAGGATTAAAAACATTCTATTGTAGAACTTTGTATGGTCAGTTTTTAACTATTTGTCGAAGTGATAGTGAGAAAAGTTGAGATCACCAATTAATAATAAAGTTATACAACGTTACAAAGTATGAGAATACCCAAAACTGACTAATGCAACCCTACCCCGTTCTGGGTGCTGTAAAGATTTGCTTCATTCACCTCATACTGACAGCTTTCTGCAATTCCCCTTGTCCATTCAAATTTTCATGCTTCACTGTTGAAAATATTTGTATCCAACCATGTCTTTTCACAATACAAAAGCCGTGTTTCCAGGGAATTTATTTTCCTCAGTGACACCACATACCAGCTGGAAGAAATGCTCATAAGGCACAAAACACTTTCCAGCCCAAGGATGACAGGAATTTCTAGTCTGAGCTCAGTCATGCTGGCCTTTCCATCCAGACAACTGGAGTAGTAAGGATGCAGAAGTTGTGCTGCAGTTATAAAAAAAACCCACTTGGAGTACTGTGAGCAGATTTGGGCACCACACTTTAGGAAGGGTGTACTGGCCTTGGAGGAGGTAAAACGAAAGTCTACAAGAACAATAACAGGATTTCAGGGCTTAAGTTATAAGGATAGATTACACAATTAGGCCTGTTTTCTTTAGAATTCAGAAGGTTAAGTGGTGACCTGATCAAAGTCTTCAGGATGTAGTAACAAGAAAAGACAGGGCAGACAAACTGTTTTAACTGTTTGGAGATTGTAGAACTAGGGGACATAGTCTGAAAATTAGGGCCAGTCCATTCAGGAAAGATGCTAGGAAGCACTTCTACATACAAAGGGTGATGGATGTTTGGGACTCTTCCACAAACAGCAACAGATGCAGCATCAAGTTGTTGATTTTAAATCTCAGATAGATAAATCTTTCAGTTTTTTTGTGGCTTAGAGGCAAAAGATGCTGCATGAATACTAGCTATTTCCCCCCCACCGATATCTTATAAATCCTTCCTGGAAATGATTACAATATTTTTCTAATCAATCTGTTCACACCTCAGGAGCTTATGAGGCTTAAGTGCAGGCCTCCTGGATTTAGGGATGAGGCCTCTACATCTGTACCACAAGAGCCCCTATAATTTGTAAATTATTGACACATCAAACTTATTATCAATATTAATGATTTATATGGCTTCCAGTATTTATGAATCTACTGTACTGATATTTTTTGTAACATACAACATTTTGTTAAATTCTAAGATGTAGACTTTATAAGTGCTTTCAGTGTTATTTTACAAGCTTTTGATATGCAATATTGGTTTTGTAAATCCAATTGGCATTTCATAAATATTTTTAAATGCCTTACAATTGATACTTTTCAAATGCCTACAATATTGATACATAATCACCTCCAGTGCGGATATCTTGCTTTGTTCTCTTACAAGTAACATAATTGAATAATGTAAAATGCAATTGGATGATAATCTAAATTCAGGATCAGACTGGTTTTATAAATACATGCCCACCCACACTGACAGGTAGTTATCCAACATCTTATCAATGCTGGTCATCTGAAGGCAACAGGGGCAACAAAACAGCACATCCACAGACATTGACACAAAAATAAAATATTTCAAAATAAAATATTTCAAACCACATTCTACCCCACCACCTGTTACACTTCCAAGCAGTTTGAGAAAATGGAATAAGCAATTTATAACACACATCATTTAACAAAAGACGTGAATAATGAAATGGCAATACATTGTATTGGTTATTTCACGCTGTGCTCCATAATCCACAGAAAATCAGGTAACATGTCCATGACTAGTTGTCTGACATGTGGTTCCGAGTGTGCCAATTCATTCTTTACAGAATTTATCCTGTGCTAAGAAGATACCCAAAGTAATTCTTTCCACACGTATTTATGTTTGTTTAGAGTGTTGGAAAGGAAACTGAAGCAAAATGTAACGCATTTGATGTCCTCCATCCCTACCTGATGAAGGTTCTATCTCCCTTTAAGACACATTTCTTTGGGTTCTTCCTCATGCAAGTGGCCACTCCTAAATGACAGCCTACAGGGTGTGTTAGCACAATATACAGCAGTGGAAAGTGTCAAGGCTATGCCCAATGGTGTACTCATCTCAACAGCTGCACAAGCAATTTGCAAATACTTTACAGTGAGAATTTCAGTTCTCCTTAACCTGGGGACCGCGAAAGCCAAGAGCAGCGCCATCACTATCAGCTGGGAACAGCCATCTTGGTACACACAGTGGGTGGAAACACAGGACTACCATCAGCCATACGGATATTAGCGGGGATGTCCTTTGTGTGCTCCCAACATACAAATCTTTCAATATATTTTAAGTTCAGGATGGGGAATTTGGCAAGGCATGTTGAGTGATCTGAACTATGCAACTGCTTTTGTCAGTTAGGGTTCATTATTCTTCACTTTTGAATCAGGATCAATCTTGTGATTAGCAATGCAAAGACATTTTTTGTAAATCGCCAAAATGATGTGTTATAAAAGGCTTCGCTTAAATCTAAAACTAACCCAGATAGAAATTAGTAGGAATTATTAGAAAATGATCAAACCCAATCAAGAAATGATCTTCCTAGTGATTTGAGAGTATCAACCACACGGATCACGAATAACCATTGCATTTCACCAAAATCATAATTAAACAGTAAAGATCTACAAGGCAAATCGGAAGTACATTCTCATTTACCACGTCTGCACTCACTAACGTTCTAACTTCCAAAATTCATGTTTTAGCTTCCATTTGAGTCATTCTATTTTTAAGAAAAAATGTCACATAGCAAACAGGTCACTTTACATAGTCATGATTGCCTTTCTAAAACAATTACAACTGGAATTAGAATTTTGGTTTTGCGTGAGTCACATTCCATCTTGGACGGTTCAACTGCTTTAAGGCAGCTGCATTAGAATGCAGAATTCGAACTTCAGAATTGTTCTTCTACGCACAATTGTGTCAAATCACTGAGCACATATTTCACTCGTAGATAATTTACTTCAATGAAAGAAATGAGAAGCTAAAACTCCCACAAAACAAGTCGAACGTGTTGGTTATTGCTACAACAAACCTGGATAACAAGGGAAGATGATGGCTGTGGAGGTTATACACAATGCAGCACAATCAGTGAATATGTAAAACAGGAACAAGCACATCACAAAACTAATTCATGGGGAAAGTAAAAATGTAAAAGAAACCAAACAAACACATTTCACTGAAAAATTGAAATTAAACAACAGGGGCCACCACTGTGCAAAGTGACACGATAGCCAGCTGTGGGCATCTCTGCCTTCAAAGTGACTTATGTCAAATGAAAGAGCTCAATCTGTGATGGTAAAGAAAAGAGTGGGGTGGGACCAAACGCTCTGACATGTGCTGTGATATGATACATCTTCAGTTAAATGTTCTCTCACACTCTCAAAAGATGTATTTAGTGGCTACTGGAGTAACAATTCCAATAGATCCCCATTCAGTAACTTACCCAAGTGACATTATTCTTCCCCGTTCATAACAGCACATTTTAGCATTTCATCACTGTGGGCGGGGTAGGGGAATCACATTGCAGCCCAGCTCAAGATTGATTTTCGTCCATCTATATCACATTGTACAACAGAATGCGGCCAGGAATGGGAAATAGAGTGCTTTCAATTTCTTAATCTAGCTAACCCAGATAGTATCTTATTGCAGTCTGAGGGGAGGGCTAAAAGCAGTAAATCTCCTGGTCAGCTAGCATCTGTGGAGACAGAAACAAAGCTAACGTTTGCCCCAAAACTTCAATCGCAAACTTTCAGAGTTCTGATGTAAAAACCTTGACTTGAAGCCTTAATGCTTCTTTCTACATAGACTCTGCCTGACCTGCCGAGTATTTCCACCATGTTCAGATTTTTTTCCGGATTCTCAGCACCCACAGTATTGTGCTTTCACATGAGATGCGAATTTCATTATTTGCGGGATCAATGGATAAACTTGTTGCGAGACACAGATGTTTGATGATTAACTTTAGAAAGTGAAAGGAACAATGAATGTTCATAGCTAGAGATTGGCGCACTGGGAGACTGAAGATGGGGAGCATTTTACTATCAAAGCACTATATTATTAAGACAACATGTTAAAGAAAAGCTGAATACTTAAGCTGTTTCCTGATGTCTGCAGTGCTGTGGGCTCTATAATCTTAAACAACTGGCTTAATAAAGCAAAACTCAACATGTACTGACTTTTTTTTTAATTTAAAGGAAAGCATGAAACATTAAATTATACGCAAAAGCTGAAACTGATCCAATATCCTAAAGTTTGAGCTACAATTACAACCTTCAACTAAAGTGATGATTTATCTAACTAAATAAACTGGTGTTGCTTTGCTGGCACGTGTTTTAGCTTGGCCCAACTGTAACTATCCGATTGCAGCTTATTACTCTGAAATCTTAACTGCTTTTCTCCCCACAAATTATATGGATCTACTGAGTATTACAGAAGTTTTTTTTATTAATTTATATTTCAGATTTCCAGTATCTACAGTATTTTGCTTCTTAATTAAAACCAATTTTTTCTTTGGTATATAAACAGAAATTGCTGGAAAAACTCAGTAGGTATGGCAGCATCTGTGGGGAGAGAAACAGAGTTAGTGTTTTGAGTCCAATGACCCTTCTTCAGGTTCTAAAGGAGGGTTACTGGGCTTGAAATATTATTCTGCTTTCTCCACAGATGCTGCCAAAGCTGCTGCGTTTCTCCAGCAATTTCTGTTTTTATTTCCAATTTCCAGTATCCACAGTTCTTTGTTTCAGTGTTTTCTGGCTAACTTCTCCTATGCCAGATGCAGCAAACACTTTCTTAACTGAGAGATTAGGAAAACAAAACTATTTCCAGATATATGTTGACAAAAAACACTCAACAGCAGTTGCAGTGACTGAACTGTTCCTTTTTCTGGGGCAGTTGTTTCTCTTTGAATGGAATCTATTGGAAGTATTTCCCCAGGGTGGCTGTAAGAAGATCCCAATTTGCATGCTCATCTTTGTTACATTAAATTGCAAACGATTCAAAGTAGATGACAGCTGTATCTTAGCAGTGAAGATGCAAACTTCGATTTGGCACAGATGTTCTCAGTGAAAATTAAGACTTAAATTGCTGCTTTAAAGTTGCACCCAGAACATTATTGTTAGAATAAAGATTTTTCTAAATAAATAAGGTTTGTGACAAACCAACACTATTCGCTTGGGAAAGTTAAGGGAAAATTTGTTAGAGACGTTCAAACTAATATACAGTAAATAAAAAGAAATTGTTTCAGATAGAATCAAGATCAATAATGAGACTTAATAAAATGCAAAAGAATCAGGAGGTGAGGGGAAACTATATTTTTATGAGCTTAAAAGGGTGGTGAAAGCAGATTTAATAATAATTTTCAAAAGCTTGAAAGGGAAGAACTTGCAAAAATTGCAAGGGAATGGGACTAATCTTTCAAAGTGCTAGCACAGGTGTAAGGAGCTGAATGGCGTCCTTTTGTGTTGTATCATTCTGTGATTCTTAAAACTAACAACTGTTAACTTCAGTGCAAAGTCAGTGATCATAAGGAGTTGAATTCAGAGATTTGACGGGTGATCTGTAATTGTAATTTAAAACCCTAAGACCTTTGAAGCCTTCTTGGATGAGACTGGTCTGAGAGAAGGGCAAGTTTCTGAAGGAATCCATGCCTCCACGATTGGGAAGTTGGCTTGTTAAGCACAGTGGGTCACCACATTTAATTAATAGAAAATGGCAAAATAAATGGCAAATCATAAAAGGATTAGAGCTGGAGACAAACTTATTTTTAAACTACTACTCCTTCCTTGTATTGTCAGCAGCAATTCCATGTCATTCATTACCAACTCTGTCCCTGCTGTACATACCCCCAGAGTCGTGTTCTGTCTGTTGTAACTCGCAAAGTTCAAGATACTTTCAGTTGCCATAGCAAGGCCAGTGTGCTGAGACAAGCCTGACACCCAATTCTGATGTTTATTCAGATATTCCTGAAAAATGAAAACAAAACACAGATCACTGTGTTCACAACACTGCATTTAACTCCGTTTATAAAATAAAAAAAATCTAACACAAGGATTAATTTTAGCTAGATAGCATAATTTCAGAAACATTCACCACACCGATACTATAGATATTAAGTATCCAAATATTTGCCAATAGGAGGGAAGTTCACATGAATAATCTGCCACAATTTCTCTTTATTCCACAAGGTGGCAACATATGCTCTATTAAGATGGGATATATGAACAGGGACATGACCACTCAGTTCATCAAGCCTGCTCTGCTATTCAATTAGCTCAAAGCTAAACCATTCCTCACTTCTATTTACTCACACTGGGCTACTATTCCTCAGTACCCTTGAAGAAGAAGCTCTGTGAAACCTTGAAATGACACACAGTACCAATGATGTCTTAGAGTTTCACATCTTTACTTTTGGTTGAATGAAGTGATTCCCAATTTTATTCCAGCATGGCCTAGTTCCAATTTTAATTTTTATACAATCTAGTTCTAGATTTCTCCACCAAAGTAGATTTCCCCTCACCATCCCCTATCATTTTAAACATGTTGATCAGGTCATTCCTTAATTCACCACATTGAAAAAAGAGAGAGACAAAATTGTGCTAGCTGGCCTCGTAATTTAACTCTTTATCCACTAGTATTATTCCAGTAAATCTGAAATGAACTCCCAGGTCAAATAATTCTGAGGCGCAATGTCCAGAACTGAATGTATATTCCTGCTAAGTCAATTAACTGATGCATAACATCCCTCTCTTCATACTGCAGTCGACTAGGGGTTACAGCCCACATTCCATGAACCCTTTTCTGATTGCTTCTTGTAATTGTTCATTTGTTTTCTGTCATGTGCATAAAGACCTTGAAATCTCTTTGCTCCTTCTCAGTTTTCAGTTTGTTACCATTTAGAGAATAGCCCTTTTTGCCAATCTGGGATCCATAACGGATGACCTCCCTAGTCCCCACACTGAATTCTGCTCTTACTAAAATGATGCACGTCCTCAAATAACTTCACTCTGTACTGCCTATTGAGCCTCACGTGTGGTCAGCAACATTGCAAAGAAGACTGTTTATTTGTCTAGTTCTCTGACAAATATAGTGAAAAACTAAGGGAGGCTTCAAAACAGATCCCTAGGGTCACCATTAGACACATCCTGTCCATAATATTAAAAAGGCAACTCTTTTGTCAAAGTTTTTGGTCACCTGTCTGAATATTCCTTCTAAAGGCTTGGTGTCAAATTTTTATTTTACCACACATCAGTAATGTGGCCTTGGAACATCGTTCTACGTTAAAGGTGTCATCTAAATGTAAACTCGTCTCCAATCACCGAGCCAATTTTCATCCAGTGTGTGCATTAATTTTCTTTTGTTGCTAAACGAGCTGGCAATTTACCTGAAGATGGGACTTGGTAACGGATGGAGCCCATTTCATTGCCTCCTGAAGGATGCCACCACAACGAGCTGCAAAATCTCGGACAATGCTCTGAGGGGAGGAAGAAAACAGATTATTAGGTTTAACACGAAGATAGGCGGAGGGACAGGTAGTGGTGAGGAAGCAGGGAGACTGCAGGAGGACTTGGACAGGCTAAGAGAGTGGACAAAGAAGTGGCAGACGGAATACAATTCAGGCAAGTGTGAGGTTATGCACTTTGGTAAGAAGAATAGAAGCATGGACTATTTCCTAAATGGGAAAAGGCTTTAGAAATCTGAAGCACAAAGGGACTTGGGAGTCCTCGTCAAGAGGACTTTTAAGATTAACAGGCAGGTTCAGCTGGCAGTTAGGACGGCAAATGCAATGTTAGCATTCATTGCCAGGAGGGCTAGAATACATGAGCAGAGACGTACTACTGAGGCTATATAAGGCTTTGAATAGTGCGAGCAGTTTTGGGCCCCATATCTAAGGAAGGATGGGCTGGCCTTGGGAGAAGCTCCAGAGGAGGTTTACAAGAATGATTCCAGGGATGAAGGCCTTGTCATATGAAGATTCTGGGTCTGTACTCAACGGAGTTTGGAAGGATGACAGGAAATCTGATTGAAACTGAAAGCCTTGGATAGAATGAATGTGGAGAAGGTGTTTCCACTCATAGGAGAGGCTAGGACCTGAGGGCACAGCCTCAGAGTTAAGGGACAATCCTTCAGAACTGAAACGAGGAGGAATTTCTTCAGCCAGTGGGTGGTTAATCTGTGAAACTCATTGCTGCAGAGGGCTGTGGAGGCCAAGTCATCGAGAGTATATAAGACAGAGAGAGACAGGCTCTTGATTAGTAAGGGGATCAAGGGTTACAGGGAGAAGGCTGGAGAACGGAATTGAGAAGCAGATCAACCATGATTGAATGGGGAAACAAAATCAATGGGCTGAATGGCCGAATTCTGCTCCTTTATCTTATGGCCTAACCAGGGGATTTAAAACTTCTCTGAATCTGGAACATTTTACCTCTAAATATGATGGAAGACAATTCTATAAATAGTTTTTAAAAAGGAGCTGGACAAAAATTTAAGGATAGGGAACATTCAAGATTATGATCATAAAGCAAGGACATCCAACTGAGCTCAATGGTTTCTTCAAAGAGGCTGCACAAGGACAATGGGACAAATAGCCTCCTTCTACACTGATTCTATGATACTCTCACATGATTTGAAAAATGTTATTAGTGCACTAAATTACTACAAATCATCTTCTGCAAAAATCATATAACTAGCAACTCCTTTGCACAAACAAAACCTATTCCTCTGTACATTACTGCTCATAAATACATGCTTCAAGTGCAAATCAATCGCTGAGTGACTAATATTTCCTGTGGAACCTAAACATAACATTCTTTTTTTAAAAATATCACTCCGTTAAAAGAAAATGGGAAAATTAAGAGCACCACAAGGGGAATAAAATACATTAAATTGTCAACTTCAATTCAGCTAGAAGCTGGAAATTTTAGTGCCGTGGAGACACTTTGTATTCCCGAAGAGCAAGGCATAACTTCGGTTCATTATTGCATTTAACAGCTAGTTTACCCTTAACCACGGATGGTTATTGAGTGTAAAACATAAATCAGAAAAAGTAGTACAATTCCCTAGAATTAAAATCATAATCTTTCAGGGAACTCCAAGCAAATCCAAGACTGAGATCAAAAGATTTTGGAAACAAGGGAATCAAGGGTATGGACATAAAACTGGAATAGACATAGATCAGCCATTTCATACTGAATGGCAGAACTGGCTTAAATGGTTGTAACGCACACTCCTGTTTCGGGTTACTAATCATGGCTTTAAATGTATAGTTTTCAAACGGTCCGGAATAAAGATGTTTCATGGCAATGTGTTGTGCTCGAACAGAAGACTAGCAAACAGCATCATGGTAAACTTTGAGAAATTAGGACAAAACAAATTTTCCTCTGAATGAATTAGCTATGCTGTCAGTACAGATAAACATTTTTGCAGTCTCATCAATTCTCCACGAAGTGGTGAGAATGCACTGCTACAGATAGGACTGAGTTAGATCACTTTACAATGAGAAAATCCCCTTGACAAACCACCTCAGGAGGCATGGCAGAATATGACTGTCCAAATAAGGAGTATGAGACATACAGAGAAAACACATTATAGACTGGTTAACCAATTTACACAAAAGCTTCAACAGATTTTTCTTTACAAAATAATTAATTCTGGGAATGCAAAGCAACTTTGGTCAGACAAAGACAGAGGCCACCTGGTGGTGGAGTAGAACAAAAATATTTTAGGTTCTTTTCCTGTAAGTTGCTCATGTATACAGTTTGCAGCATCGCAAGACCTTATACCAAGTTCAACCCATGGTTCTAATTAGCCCGCGTAATATCTGCACAACATATCGTGGAGCTGAGAGATGGGACTTGCTGATAAAGCTATTTCCAAAAATCTAGGCCCAAACAGCTCAGAGAATAGAATCACAGAATCCCAGAATCCCTAGTGTGGAAAGAGGCCCTTCGGCCCAACAAGTCCACAACGAACCTCAGAGCACCCACCCAGACCATCCCCCTATAACCCACCTGATCTACACCTCCCTGAACACTACGGGCAATTTAGCATGGCCAATCCACCTAACGTGCACATCTTTGGACTGTGGGAGGAAACCAGAGTACCCAGAGGAAACCCACGCAGACACGGGGAGAATGTGCAAACTCCAACTGACAGTCGCCCGAGGCTGGCATCGAACCCAGGTCCCTGGCGCTGTGAGGCAGCAGTGCTAACCACTATGCCACCATGCCGCCCCTAAGTTCAAGCAGAGCAAAACAGCAAATAGGAAACAGGAGATTTAATTGAATCAAACTGAATAGACTTTGACAACCGGGTTACCAGGGGACGATGGGCAGCATTTGCTTCATTGTCAGTGGTTTGCAAGACAAGTTAAACTTGGGGTTTGACATTTGGCAATTGATGGTAATTTCTGGTCCAGCAATGGTTCAACTTGCAAGCTTTCATCCTTGTGTTCAAATCCTTCCACCCATCCTTGTCTCTGTCGTCTCCTCTAATCCTACAAGCTGCCAAGACATGAGACAACCCCAATTCTGGGCTACTGCATTTTCCCAATTTCCTTCACCTGGTCAATGCCTTCAGTTTTCTGTACTTTGGCCTTTGGAACTCCCTCCGTAAACCTCTGCGTCTCCTCTAAGACATTAAAATTTGCATCTTTCCAAAGATTTTGTTACTTCATCCAACTTTTGTTTTGTTCAAAGAATGTGGGTGACACTAACTAGAGCAGCATTTGCTGGTCACCCTTAACCAGCAAATTAGAGGTGGTGGTGAGCTCTCTTGACAGGTTTGGCATGGAAAGAATGTTTTCCCTTAGAGAATAACCTCGAACTAGGGGCCACTGTTTAAAAATCAGGGCCCCTATTTAAAACAAAGATGAGGCAATGTCTTTTTTCTCTGAGAGGGTCACTAGTCATTGGAATTCAGTTCCAGAACAGAGGGTGGAAATTGAGTCCTTGAGTATTTTTAAGGCAGAGGTAGATAGATTCTACTTAGGCAAGGTTATCATGAGTTGGTAGGAATACGCATTTGAGTTTACAAACAGGTCAGCCATCGTTTTATTGAGTGGTGGAGCTAGTTTGAGGGGCTGAATGGTCTTTTCCTGCTCCTTATTCCTATATTCTTGAACCACTGATGTCCTTGGGGTGTGGGGACTCCCACAGTGACAGTAAGGAGGCGTTTCCAGGATATTTACATTGCGATAGTGAAGGAACGGTAACATACTGCCAAGTCAGGTTAGTCTGTGGCTTGGAGGGCAACTTGCAGGCTGTGATGCTCCAATTAATTTGTTGCTCTAGACAGAAGAGATTAATGCTTTTGGAGGTACTGTCAGGGAAACCTTGGTGAGTTACTTCATTGCATCTTGTAGACGGTGCACACTGCTGCCTTAGTGTATCATTGGTGAAAGGAATGAATGGTGAAGGTCATAGACGGGGTTTCAATCAAGCTGCTTTTGTTCTGAATGTTGTCAAGCTTCTTAAATATCGTTGGGGAACTGGACCCAACTAAGCAAATGAACAGAATTGCAACAAATTCCTGACATGCCTTGTAGATGGTCGACATTGGGGAACCAAAAGGTGGGTTATTCACTACAGGATTCCTAGCCTCTGACCTGCTCTTGTAGGCACGATATTTGTCTGGTTCAGTTCAGTTTCCGGTCAATGGTAACATCAGAGATGTTGACAGCAGGTGATTTAACACGACAATGTCACTGAACATCAATGGGCGATAGTTAAATTGCATCTTGTTGAGGAGTAGTAGTGCCTGGCTCTTGTCTTGTCAAACCTAGATGATAGCCGGGTATTTCTGTACACTGCTTTGTACCTTTGGTGTCGTAAATCATAACTGAACGTTATTCAATCCTCAGCGAGCATCCCCACTTCCGATCCTGTGATGAAGGGAAATTCACTGATGAAGCAGCTGAAGCTGGGGAACTCCAATGGTGCTGTTCTGGCACCAAGATGACGATTATCTTGCTTTGTGCCAGGTACGACCCCAGCCAGTGGAAAGCTTTCGCCCGAACTCCCATTGTCTCTAGTTTTTCCTGGAGCTCCTTGATGTCATAATCAAACATTGCCTGTGACAGCAAGGTAGTCACTCTCACCTCACTTTACCTCTAGAATTCAGCGTTTTCTTTTGGTCCATGTTTGAAGAAAGACTGTAATGAGGCCACAAGCCACAAGCCTCTGCCAGAACACAGTGAGCAGATTATTCCTTAGCAAGTGCTACTTGATAGCACTGTTGATGACCCTTTCTATCACTCTGGTCATGATCAGGATCAAATTGACAGGGAGGTAACTAGCATTGGATGGGTTCTGCTTTTCACGTACAGAAAACTTTACACTGTGTCAGGTAGACACCAGTGTCATAGCTTTGCCAGAAGAGCTTGGCTAGGAGCGTGGCTACTTGTGGAGCATAAGTCTTCCGTATGATTGCTGCAATGTTGGCAGGGTCCATAGTTTTTGCAGTTTCCAATGACTTCAGCCGTTGCTTCCGATCGTGTTCCAGGCTTTGTGGAGCATCCATATCCTGTTAGCTGTTTAACTGTCCACCAACACACGGCTGGATGTGGCAGCAGATGGTCTGTTGGTCATGGGATCTCTTCACCCAGTCCTCATATTGTCCTCAAAGTGTCAACTTTGCACAGTCTTGGAACATTTTACGATATTGAAGTAAATGCTAGCTGTTGATGAGTTCATAATCTTCAACAAGACTTCAGGGAAACTAAAGGAAACTAAAGTAATAAGCACATAGAAACAAGGAACAAGAGTTGGACACTGATCCCTTCAAGCTTGCTCCATCATTCAATAAGATCGTGGCTGATGTGGTTTAACTTCAACTCTACATTGCTGAATGTCCCCACTTTTATCCCCCTGGTCATCAAGGTTTTATCTATCTCTGCCTTAAAAATGTTTTAAGATTCTGCATCCACTGCCTTTTGAGAAAAGGAATTCCAAAGATTCACAAAGGAAAAAATGAAAATCCTTATCTGTGTTTTAAATGGGTGAGAACATATTTTTAAGCTATGACCCCAATTCTTGATTCTCCCACAAGAGGAAACATCTTTTTCACATTCACCCAGTCAAGTCCCCTCAGGATCTTAGAGGTTTCAATCGAGTCACCTCTGACTCTTCCGTATCCAGAGGATATAGACCTACCCTGTCAAGGCTTTCCTCATAAGGCAATCTGCTCACTCTAGCTATTAGTATAATAAACTTCCCTGACTGCTTCCAACACATGAACATCCCTCGGTAAGTACAGCGACCAGTACAATACACAGGGCCCCAGATGCTCTTGTGGGAGAAGGAAGGACAAAAAGGAGAGGGGAAATGGAAAGAAAAGTTTATATAGTCAAACTAGTTGCCCTTGTGCAGCCAGTTACTGCATGATCAAATAATTATGTGGTCAGGTTAAGGGCTGTTGTGTGGAAGAAACCAAACCATTTTTATTTCAGCATCAGATAAACATTTATGCATTGGAAAATGAAAGATAACAGTACCTCTCTTGCTTCGTAGGTATCAGGAACAGTAATTCTGTAAGGGGTATCGAGTATATCATAATAAGGCTGATCTTTGTGGATGTCCTGCAAGGAAAAATTTTATTTAATCTCATTATCTGTTATCGTGAGAACATTCTCTGTGTGGTGAACTTTGTTGACTAAGGTCCTTACCGCACTGAGGGAAAGAGAAAGAGTCTGAAGAATATCCAGCATAGTTTTTAGTACAGTACCACTCCATAACAAATGTGGGAATCTGAAATCAAAAATAGCAAAATGGAAAGATAACTTTAAAACTTTAAAAGGGGAAAGGTAATGACAGAATTTATGCAATATTTTTTCATTGTGTAGTTACTTGATCACAACACCAGGTGAAAAGATTGGACAGAAATGTCTCCGACCTACACAAACATACATGTAGAAATTAAATTCTGCGTTTTTCAAATCTATCCCTTTCATTAAAAAGTTCTGTTTCTGGCTCAGATGTCACGTAATGATATGGGAAAAGGCCAGGTATAACAACAGGATCCTTATCAGCAGACTTGGCCCGTTTGGAGTCATGTAACTTACTCAAGGGACTGAATAACCACCACCCAGTTCCAATGCTCCTGTCTTCACACTTCCAAATCTGTCATATTATTACATGTACCAGGCTCAGTTTTGCTTCTCAACCCATGTCTTACAGTTCATCAAGGGAGACCTACTGTAATCTTTAACACATTTGGAAGTTATAATACTATTTTTACTTTATAACAGTGCATTGTTTGATGCAGTTAAAAAGATACTGCATAGTTCATGGAATTACACAAAATGTACATCACAGACACAGGCCATTCAATCCAGCATTGTAAATGATAGCACGCAAGCTTCCATCCATCCCGTCAGCATAATCCTCTGTACCCTTCTCCAGTATGTATTTACCTAGTTACCCTTTAAAAAAGAAAACACTTAAAAGGTGAGCAATGGAAATGAGACTGGAAAATAAATAATGGAAAATGAGTTGGTAGATTAATTGAATGGGCATGTTTCATTGGCACTTAATTCTGATTTGAAGACCAATCAGGAATTGGGAGGGAGTGAGGAACTCAAGAAAATTACAATCACCTGGGAAATACTACCTATTGAATTGTTGGAATCACACGTTAATAAGCCTCCCACAAAGTCCTTATGGTTTTCACATTATAGTTTTAAAAGAGCTGGCTACCGAGATATTTGATGTATTGGTTTCAATTATGATATGGAGGTGCTGGTGTTGGACTGGGGTGGACAGGAGTCAGAAGTCATACGACACCAGGTTATAGTCCAACAGGTTTATTTGAAATCACAAACTTTTGGAGCATTGCTCCATCACCAGGTGACTTCACCTGACGAAGGAGCAGCGCTCCGAAAGCTGGCGATTTCAAATAAACCTGTTGGTCTATCACCCGGTGTCATGTGGTAACTTCCGATTCTGTTTCGATTACTCAAAATTCACAATATTCCATTTGATTGGAAAAGGCAGTGGAAGCAGTCTTTGAATATTTTTAAGGGAGATGTAAATGGAAACTTCATCAGCAAAAGGGTGAAAGATTATTGGGATTAATCATGAATGTGAAGTTGAGACTAAACTCAGATCAGCCATAATCTTTTTGAATGGCATGAAGTGCTGGACGGCCTACTGCTCCTGACCCTAATTCATAGGGTTATAAATGTAACTCATCCATTCACTGGAGCTACCCCATGTTGTTGTGAATTCCATATTGCAATCAGTCTCTATGTACAGAAGCTTCTACTTAACTGCCTATTGGGTTTATTAGTGGTCACCCAAGACACATGACCCCTAGTTCCAAAATTGTTCACAATGTGTTTTTTTTTCAAAAAAGCAGTGCATCCAGTTACAAAATTTAAAATGAACAAAGATAATTCTTCTAAAGATCTTACTTATCTACCAAGCCAGACAAGAACTTGTCAGCAACCCTTCGAATCCTCTTGTGAATATGGTTAAAATTCACCAACAGGAATTGGGCATGTTTCTCCAGTTCTTCCTCATTTTCTTTCGTTTTGGGCTGAAGGGGGTAGAACCAAGGCGTGTCTTTGTAAAGATTTGTCAATATAGTTTCTTGAAAAATGCTTGAAAAGGTTAAGTTAAAGACAACTGATTAAACCAAAGTACATCGTACCTTGTCTGCCATAACAGATAGGAAAACATCAAACACTTTATCGGCTACTGCAACTACACATTGCATCATTCCTGCAGAAAGAAAAAAGCATAAAAATATATTACATCTCTTAAAGATACTTGAAGAAGACTAATTTTCAAGGTATGAGTAAAACGTTGGGACTAAATTGAGTCACTGCTTCAAAGAGCTAGCACAGGCAGGAAGGATGGAGTTGGTCCCTTTGCTATTAGCTTCTATGATTTGATGGAACTAAATTTTGAATATATATATTTGCTCAGGGTGCTTTATTGCCAATGCAGTACTTTTCAAGTGTAACCAGTGTTGTAATGAAGGAAAGGTCGTTGGTAGAGCTTGATCAAAGAGATTGACCGGCAGTGAAGAAAATCCAGCCCAGGAAAAGCTGCCTAATAGGTGTTAGGACAGTCAGATGGTGAATTCTGACAAGCAGACAAATAGTAAGTTATGTGGAAGCTGAGAAATGCTTTTTTTATCAGAAGCAACTCCATGACTTCAATCCTCCAGCAGAACAACCAGCTCACAAGTGTTTGAACTCTAAAGGTCAGGGAAAGAGGATTTTCAAAATCAGGAAATGCAGCAGGAAGTTTAAAGGGGAGAAATCGATCGAGAGAATGTACGCTTTTATATTAAGGGACCACAAAAGTGAGCATCTGTACAACTATTTTTTATTTTTGTTATGGTACGCAACCAAAGTGTGGATATCGGTTGATACGACTACCTCTCATAGAAGTCACGCAACCTAGTTGTGTCTGCTGCGCAATGAAGCTGCTTAAAGTGGGGGGAATAAATCGAAACAAGTTCCATCTCATCTGACGTTAACTCAGTGCGCTTAAAGAGAGACCGACAGAGTACGGAGAACATGGTGATCTGAGGGAGATTACAAAACAGGTTCATTGTTGCACTTTCAGATCCCAAATTATGCTTGTAGACACAGTGCAGTGGGAGTCAACTGTTGCAAGGACTGGATAGTAAGAGAAGCTATTGACACCACTAAAATGGAGCACAAATCTGCAGCAAAACTGAACTTTCAATCGTCCCCTACAAAAGCAAAATAAAATGCAAAATAGTGTGAATGCTAGAAATCTGAAATAAGAACAAAGAAAGCTGGAAAAACACTCAAGAGGTCAGGCAGCATTTGGAATGAGACAATAACCACTGGAACTTGGAACTCTTTGTCTCCACAGATCTTTGTTGATGTGTTTACCTGCTTTGTCCTTCTGAATAGCTTTGTCTTCCAAATATCGAAACATGACTTGAAAACGGTCCTGGTCTGTAGAGCGGGATACCCTGTAAACACAATCTAGTTTACTAACAGTCATTCTGTGCAGTCTAACTGCAGAAATGGGCTCAAGCATTTTATAAGATAAAGTTTCTCACACCTCATATATTCCAAACGGTATACAGAGAGCAGATAGGTAGACATTGCAAAATCCAATTTGTTGATGAGAGCAGAGACTTCTGGAGGAGGATCCAGGAGGTTTATGATGGTGCTTCTCAATTCATTCAGTTCAGCCTAACAATGATAAATAATAAAAAAAATGTCATTTAATACTAATTTAGTAGGTAATTTAAAGAGATGCTAGCAGATTTGCAGTGAAAAAGGACAGCAGAATACATACTTATTAAAATCATTGCTGGACATGCTCCATAGTATTCTAATCTCCTAACACTTATTTTCTTCACTTTTGAGCATCCAAAGGGCAAATTTTAAAGAATGTGATCAATTACAGTGCCTGTGCATTTAGCTATTTTTTAACGCTACTTCCATGAAAGACCTGCTTGGTTTGACTATAATCTCCCCTCAGTTCTTTCAAAAAGTAGATGAGGGACTGGCACAGAACAATTCACATGTTCAGAAATGCCTGAAGCTCAAATACTCCGTCACTTCCTATTTCCACCAAATGCAACAAAATTTCGTACAAAGCATATGTGCCCCTACAAAACGGCAGTCCCCTGTTCTAACTGAAATGACTATATCTGAGGCGATTTGTGTGGCATGCTAGTGACAAGTGGCTGACAGTTAAGAGTGACAACTCAGAGGTACAGATAGATTGGTTTGAGAATCTGATTTTAAGAGATAAAAGTTAGAAGTGTAAGGTGATGGGGGCAACTGCTATCCTTAAACTAGAAAATGGTGGACATATGCAACAGGGAACTACATTTGTGAAACCTTGTTTTTTTAAAATTTGCGTCTTTCTCCTAATACTATCACCAAGTAAATGTTATCTGGACAAATAACAATTTATACAGCTTGCTCCGTTGGGATGGGGTTTGGGGGAGATCGAACGTATAAAGTAAATTCTTGACAAATTTTAAGACTTGTAGCAGTGGCATTTCAAAACATCTGAATGTATTTCATCATTGCTGGTTATCATTTAAGGTATGTTCTGAGGGAAGAGTGGCATTGTTCTTTTTATCTGATAAAGGATTACTGTGTAAAATGACAGTCAAAGCATGCAAGGAGGCCATTCAGCCGATCATGTCCGTGCTGGCTCTTTGAAAGAATTATCTGATTATTCCACACTCCTGTTCTTAAAATCCCCTCTTATCAAGTCCATACCCAGTTCTTTTTGAAAAATTACTTTTTCTCATTCCTTATTTCAGAGAAATGACCTACTGCTCACCAGTTACTAAGGCAGATGAATGCTTAAGGGTTTCAACAAAGGCCTGAACCTATATCAGAGTCATTCTGTTATATCCCGTACTCAGGCAGTGCGGTATCAAAATTCAAATATGCCAGAACGTCCTTTATGGGTCTTTTATGTCTCAGTAAACAGAACTCTTTTATCCCAGTCAGAAAGAGAGTGTTCAAGCCCTATTGCATAGTATTCAACACAAAAACCTGGGCTGACACTCCAGTGCAGTACTGAAGGGAGCTGTCCATCTAATTAAGTTTTAACAGGAGGCTATATCTGCTTCATCAGAAAGCACATACAATGTGCCTTAATGACTACTGCCTAGTGGCTCTGACCTCAAGAATCATGAAGTGCATTGAGAGGCCGGTCATGGCCCACATCAGCTCCAGTGTCCCAGCCCAACTTGATCCCCTACTAGTTGCCTACTGACGTAACAGGTCCAAAGAGGATATTATATCCCTAGCCCTGCACACATCCCCTGAACATCTGGACAACAAAAACACTTTTGTCAGACTCCTGCTCATCGAAGGTGGAGCTGTAGTCAACACCATTATCCCCTCCAGACTGATCTCAAAACTGCTCCACCCTCTGCAACTGGATCCTCAGCTTTCTGACCCACAGACCACAATCACTGAAGATAGGCAATTGCACCTCCTCCACAATGTAACCCAACATTGGAGCCCCCCCAAGGATGAGTCCTCAGCCCCCTACTGTACTCCCTGTACACCCACCACTGTGTTGCCAAATTCCGAACGTACATCATCTACAACTTCACTGACAACACCACCATAGTGGGACGGATATCTAGCAATGACGAGTTAACGTACAAAAGGGAGATAGAGAGCTTGGTGAAGTGGTGCAATGAAATCAATCTGTCTCTCAATGTCAGCAAAACTAAAGAACTCATCATTGACTTCAGAAAAAAAAAAAAGGAGAACGCACCCCCATCTACATCAACGGTACGGAGGGTGAGAGGGTGAACAGCATCAAGTTCCTCGGAGTGGCGACAACCGACAACCTGTCCTGGACTTCCCACGTAGATGCAACAGTCAAGAAGGCACAACAGCCCCTCTTCTTCTTCGGCCAGCTCAGGAATTTTGTTTTAATTCATTGATGGGATGAGGGCATCATGGCCAGGCAGTATTTATTGCCCATCCCCAATTGCCCAGAGGGCAGTTAAGAGTCAACAACATTGCTGTGGGTCTGGAGTCACATGTAGGCCAGATCAGGTAAGGATGACAGTTTCCTTCCCTAAAAGGACAATACTGAACTAGTTGGGTTTTTCCAACAATCAACAATGGATTCAGAGTCTTCACTAGATTCTTAATTCCAGATATTTACTGAATTCAAATTCCACCATCTGCAGTGGCAGGATTCGAACCCGGATCCCCAAAACGTTATCTGGGTCAACAGTACAGCGGTAGTAACACTGGGCCTTCACCTCCCCAATTTGCATGTCCATAAGGTACCTCACTAACCTTTACATATGCACCATTGATAGCATACTGTGCGGGTGCATAACGGCCTGGTATGGCAACTGCTCTGCTCAGGACTGTAAGAAACTACAGAAGGTGGTGTGCACAGCCCAGACCATCACAGAAACCAACCTTCTATCCACGGACTCCATTTACACAACTAGTTGCCACGGAAAGGCTGCCAACATCGAAGACCCATTGCACCCCAGTAATGACCTCCTACAATCTCATCCGTCAGGCAAAAGATACAGAAACCTGAACACATGCACTAGCAGGTTCAGGAACTGCTTCTTCCCGGCCGTTATCAGTCTGATAAATTGATTCTCTACCCTCAAATAATGCTGGATCTCGCTAACATTGATCTCACCTAGTGTATGCCCTGTGCAATGTAACCTGTCTAAGTCTTTTTTTTAAAATCTGTATTTCCGTTGCTTACGATAATCTGTCTGTGCTGCTCGTAAACAAAGCTGCTCACTGTGTTTCGGTACATGTGACAATAAATAAATCAAACCATGTAGACCTTGCTATGCACAATTGACTGGTCATTTCCTACAAAATAACAGCGTCCAGGGTCCACACTTCAAAAAGCACCTTATTGTCTGTGAAGCATGTTGGAATGCCTGGAGATCATCAAAAAGGCACACACAAAAACATCAGCTCTTATTTCTTTTATTGAGTTTCTGGTTTTCTTTTTTTGCATTTTCGTGAATGTTAGTTGCAGTGCAACTTCAGTTTCTCATAAAGAGGATTAAAGTAGTTTTTCAGCCTCTTCTTTCCAACCACATGTAACATATCTACCCAGATTGGCTGCTGCCCTTCACACTGACCTTGGCTTGCTGCAACTAAAAGATGTGGTCGCTTGTCTGCCAAATTTCACTTTCTTCCCTTGTGGCACAAAAAGCAGGGTTTCCTGGATCACTCAGCCAGCAGCTGAGCCAAGAATGAAAATTTGAGAGAGTGAATTTTCACCCTATGCCGCCATCAAGTACATACTGACACTGGATCACCACGTCCAAGACCAGTGAATATTTTGTTTCAATCTCTGGAAAAAGGTGGGTGTTCTTACCGGAGAAACAGTGTCATTCTTCAGGGCAGAGTTATACTGCAGCTCCGAACGTAATGGCTCTCCTCCAGGAAAGGTTAGCAGCGGAGACTTGGTGGCTATTTCACACACTCCCTCATACCACTCCTCTGGCCAAAGGCCTGCAGGAATAAAGAAATATGTCATTATCAATTGGAAATATCAAATTTAGTGAAAAGACCCCAGGGCAATGTCACAGAAACCTTAATTGAGGTATGACAGCTTCCATCATTAAACAATATGACAGAGTGCTATTTGTCAACATTGAACAGAAACAAACTGGATAACGTGAAAGGATTAACACACACTGTCAAATCTTATAAACAACAAAGAAAAAAGAAAATTACAGCACAGGAGCAGGCCCTTCAGCCCTCCATCTAAACCTGTCACCTATTTTCCAAAGATCTGTATCCCTCTACTCCCTGCCCATTCATGCATCTGACTCGATACATCTTAAATGACGCTATCGTGCCCACCTCTACCACCTCCGCTGGCAACGCATTCCAGGCACCCACCACTCTCTGCATAAAGAACATTCCATGCATATCTCCCTTAAACTTTTCCCCTCTCACCTTGAAATCGTGACCCCTAGTAACTGAGTCCCCCACTCTGGGAAAATGCTTCTTGCTATCCACCCTGTCTATACCTCTCATGATTTTGTAGGCCTCAATCAGGTCCCCCCTCAACCTCCGTCTTTCTAATGTAAATAATCCTAATCTACTCAACCTCTCTTGATAGCTAGCGCCCTCCATACCAGGCAACAGCCTGCTAAACCTTGTCTGCACCCGCTCCAAAGCTCCACATCCTTTTGGTAATGTGGCGACCAGAACTGTACGCATTATTCCAAATGTGGTCGAACCAAAGTCCTATACAACTGTAACATGACCTGCCAACTCTTGTACTCAATACCCCGTCCGATGAATGAAAGCATGCCGTATGCCTTCTTGACCACTCTATCCACCTGTGTTGCCACCATCAGGGTACAATGGATCCGAACACCCAGATCTCTCAGTGCATCAATTTTCCCCAGGGCTTTCCCATTTACTGTACTGTTCGCTCTTGAATCGGATCTTCCAAAATGTATCACCTCGCATTTGCCTGGATTGAACTCCATCTGTCAGTTCTCCGCCCAATTCTCCAATCTATCTATATTCTGCTGCATTCTCCGACAGTCCCCTTCACTATCTGCTACTCCACCAATCTTAGTGTCATCTGCAAACTTGCTAATCAGACTATCTATACCTTCCTCCAGATCAGTAATGATTCATTATTTGTAATTCAGACACATGTTTTTGAAAAGAATTACTTAATTCTTCCCACATCACTGGCGCTCCTATCTTCTGTGGGCAAATTCTGCATGCATGCAGGAAAATAACCAACCACCAGGTAAAGTTAATTTATACGTACTTTAAAAAGTTTAAATTAGCTTTGAAAGGGAGTGAAATGCCTTTAGCTAACAGGGTGAGTTAAAAGATGTGCATGTAAAGTTGCCATAATCCTACCGGACCATGGGGATGTGTTCTCATTAGATAGAGACAACAGGTGGTAGTTTAACATGAGGGTCACCACTACTCAGTCAGGGGGAGAGGTTTAGGAAGAGTGTCCTTTATCATAACATCAGCTGGTACAGAAATAAAACTCATGCATCACTACCCAGCCATCCAGTAACCTGAGCCACGTACAGCCGTATATGCCAGTAATTTTTGGAAACTCCCATGACAAATAAGATTCTGGCCATACAAGCTTGAAAAGTTTGCCAAACTATTTGTTCAAATTTACTTCCAGATATTTATCATGGACTCCCTGAAGTCTAAACATTTAAAAGAGTTGCGTGTTTGCTATAATATAGCAGGTTTCATGAAGTAATTTGACTGATTCAAGGAAGGAAAAGAAAGGAGAATGACAAAAAAGAGTGAGTGGGCGAGTGGGCGAGTGGGCGAGTGGGAAGGAGAGAAAAAAAAAAAAAGTGCGGTGAAATGAAAATCTATTACATTGATACGGGATTTAGACATTTTATAAAAATCAAAAGAACTGCAGATGCTGTAAATCAGAAACAAAAACAGAAATTGCTGGAAAAGCTTAGCAGGTCTGGCAGCATCTGTGAAGAGAAATCAGAGTTATTGTTTCGGGTGTAGTGACCCTTTCTCAGAGCTGGTGGTAGCTAGGAAAATGTTGGTATATATGCAGAAGACAGGGTCGGGAATAGGGGGTCTGAAGTAAATGATAGGTGGGGATTTCAGCACAAAGAGAGAAGAACATTTGGATGGACTGGTTAGACATTTTATAAGTTCAACAACTAAACTCCACATACATTAACTAAGTTCACAAGCACACAGCGATAATAATGACAAGTGATTTATCATTGCTCGAGTCCCTTAGAAACGGTTCCACAATTTGGAAATGTTCCGCCCCATTCATAGCTCCCTCAAAACTGAAGCAGACCAAGTGCATATGCAGCCAGATCTGGACAATATCCAGATTGCAGTTGTTACTTGCCACTTATTAGCTACGTCATACAACTGCCACACAATGACAATCTACACCAGCACAGAATCCATTCAATGGCATTACCATCACTGTATTCCCCAATATCAACATCCTGTTGACTAGAAACTGAACTGGATCAGCAATTTGAATGCTTTGGCTACAACAGCAGGTCAGACACTGGAAATTCTGTGGTGTGTAACTTGTTTCCTGACTCCTTAAAACCTGTTCTCAAGTCAGGATAGTGATAGAACATTCTCCACTGGCCTGGATGGCTTAGCTGGCCTCTTGTCAACTGGTGAATACTTAAGGAAGATGACTGCACCATCTTAAGAGTTAAGATGGATTGCTTTTAACATTTACCTCAAAACTTAGGAAAAATGTTGATAATCTTGTTAAAAAGCAAAATCTGTGATTTCTCACACTGACTTAACCAACTGTTCAAATGTCACTCGTTAAAGTTAGGAATCTGATCAAAATTTTTATTTGTTTTTGCGGTGCAGTGATGTTAAGCCATGCCTACAAGCCGGTCTCACGTGCAACTAATCTGTGCTGCTGAGCTTCACTCGCAGACAGCTGGAGGCAATCCTCCCTCAAGAAACCCGAAATTCTCACCACTGGGATCCCTTTAGGGATTTGCGGAGATTTATTCAGTTAGCTGCAAGCACAAATCCAGGCAGTTGCTTTTTGGACTTTCACTAAACTAGAGTCTTCATAACAACCACATCACAGCACAGCAGGTTATCGTTCTCTCGGGTACCTGAGCCTTCCACAGCAAAGCCCATTACGACTGAGTAGAGCCAGAAGTCTCGGAACAGCTTCTGAAGCCTGGGTTTCGCATCTTTGATCGGAGGGAGCCGTCTTGTCAGCTGCAAAACAGAAGTCACATAACCAGAAGTTCCAACAAACACACTTGTCTTAACAAACGCACTTGTTTCAACACACATCATTATGAAATCTTCAGTCAGGAGGTTTGCAACTAGTCTGGAGAGAAGGGAAACTGTAAATAAGTACAAGTCTAAGTCTATCGGTGCCCCCTTTTCTCTCATACTAGGGAAGAATCCAATTGGATGGTCTTTATTTAGCTTCCAACAGCAACTGAACAAGTATCAAAGTTTGAACCGTGTCCACACCTAAGGCCATAAGAGACATAGGAGCACAAGTAGGTCAAGTCTACTTTACCACTCAATGAGATCATGGCTGAGTGTTGCAGAATAGAGAGTGCTAGAGGTGCAGGTACATAATTCTTTGAAGTTTGCTTCACATATAGACAGGGTGGTTAAAAAGGCATTTGGCACACTTGCCTTCATTGGTCATTTCTTTGATTTTTTTCTGATGAAGGGTCTAGGCCCGAAACGTCAAGCTTTTCTGCTCCTATGATGCTGCTTGGCCTGCTGTGTTCATCCAGCTCCGTTCATCCAGCTCCACACCTTGTTATCTCGGCTTCTCCAGCATCTGCAGTTCCTACTATCTTGGAGTTTAGGAGTTGGGAAGTCATGTTGAGATTGTACAGGACATTGGTGAGGCCTCTTCTGGAGTACTGTGCCCAATTCTGGTCGCCCAGTTACAGAAAAGATATTATCAAGCTGGACAGGGTTCAGAAGAGATTTTCCAGGTTGTTGCTGAATATTGAAGGTTTTGAGTTATAAGGAAAGGCTGGGGCTTTTTAGGCTGGGGCTTTTTTGGCTGGGGCATAGGAGGTTGAGAGGTGACTTGATAGAAGTTCATAAAATAATGAGAGGTATAGATAGCATCAATGGTAGTTGTCTTTTCCCTAGGATGGGGGATTTCAAGACTAGGGGACACACTTTTAAAGGTGAGAGGACAAAGATCAAAAAAAAAAGACATGAAAGGCAACTTCTTTTTAAACTAAGAGGATGGTTCGTGAATGGAACGAACTTCCTGAGGAAGTGGTGGATGTGGGTACAATTACAACGTTTAAAAGACATTTGGATAAATACATGAATAGGAAAAGTTTGGAAGATATGTGCCAGGAGGAGGGAGAAGGCACTAGCTCAGTTTGGAATTATGTTTGGCAAAGACTGGTTGGTCCAAAAGGTCTGTTTCCATGCTACATGACTCAATGACTATGACTCTATAACTCCACTTTCCTGCTTTATCTGCTAACCCTTGATTCTCTTACTGATTAAAACTTGTTGATCTCAAACTTGAATATGCTTAACGAGACAGCCCACACAGCTCTGTGGTAAAGAATTCCAGATTAACTACCCTCTCTGAGAAAAAAAAAGTTCCTCGTGTTTTAAATGGGCAACGTCTTATTCTGAGATTATGCCCTCTGGTCCTAGATTCTCTCACAAGGGAAAACAACTTCGCCACATCTACCCTATCAAGCTCTTTAAGAAACTTGTGTTTCAGCTAGATCTCTTCTCATTCTAAATTCCATGGAGTTCAGGCCTAAACTATACAACCACTCCTCATAAGAAAATCTCTGCATATCCTGAATCAACCTAGCGAATCTTCCATGGAATGTTTCCAATACCAGCAATATTTTTTTAGATAGAGTTAGGGGAGCTGTGGGGTCTGACTTGTGCCTTTTTAGTTTTAGCAAGCCCCTCCTATTCTTATACTCCATTCCCTTTGAAACGATGGCTAACATTCCATTCACCTGACCGATCATCTCCTGAATTTGGATTTCCAAGGATCCCCAAATCCCTCTAGGTTGCAGATTCCGGCCGTCTTTCCCTACTTAAATAATATTCAGTTCCTCTATTCTTCCAGGCAAAGTGCAAAACTTCACATTTCCTTCATGATAGCCCATTTGCCGAGTTTTTCCCACTCAACTGTCTATATTCCTCTGTAGACTGTGTGCCATCACCACCACATACTTTTCCAACATCTGCAAACTTGGTCATAGTACATTTATTTCCATAATCCAAGTCATTAATACACACTATAAATATCTTTTCCCCTCAAACCGATTCCTGTGCCACTCCACTCATTAAAGATTGCCATCTGAAAATGTCCACCTCATCCCAACTTACTATCTTCTATGTGAGTGATACCTTACCCGAGGCCTTTATATGTTAGAGCCATTTGTTTTCTTTGTCTATTCGGTTTGTGACCTCCTCAAGAACTGCAAAACATTTTGCAGGAACAATTTCCCCTTCATGAAGCTATTCGGACTCTGCTTGATGATAGTATGCATGTATAATTGTTCTGCTATTGTATCCTTTATAATCAACTCCCATACCTTCCTAACGACAGATATTAAGCTAACTGGCCGATATCTACCTGTTTTGTGCCTCCCATCCTTTTTGAATGATGTTGAAACGTTGGCAGTTTTCAAATCTTCTGGGACTTTTCCAGACCCTAAGGGTTCCTAGAAGATTATGACCAGTATATCCACCATCTCTACAGCTACCACCTTTAAGATCATAGGATGCAACCCCACACGTCCAGAGGACACATTAGTCTTTAGCCTAAGTAGTTTCCCTAGTACTTTCTCCTCTTGCATTTATTTAGAGTATTTATTTACCCACCCACTTTTGCCCCTTGAATATTTATCATTTTTGGAACACGCATAATGTCTTTACCATGAAGACTGATGCAAAATTCAGCTCTTTCAACTTAGCCTTTTTTGGTACTCCATTATTATTTCCCAGCCTCATTCTCTAGTACTTTCACTTTGGCTTCTCTCTTCCTTCTTCTACATTTAAAAAAAACTCTTACGGCCCATTTTTGTCTTATTAGTTGGCCCTTCTCACCTTTTTCTGATCATCTAGGAAAACTTTCCCAATATTCTGATTTTTCATTAATCTTTGTCACATCTGAAATGGTACCTCCTTTTGAATTTGGAAAAGGGTGCAGGTCCCACTTAAATCAAAGACTGGGATCTTCCCATCGTCAGACTAAACTTGAAAGCAGGAATTTTCAGGAGGGAAATCTACCGTCTACAAAAGTAACAATGTCTGACAGTTCTTCTGGCAATAAAGCAGCTGATTATCAGACAAGCTGTCGGCTGCCAAGCTAGAAAGTCCCACCTACCTGGATGTGCTGGCCAATCAGAGGCCAGCATATCTAAACCAGCAGCTCCATGCCAGAGGTCATGGTAGCTGTCCAGGATGGTGCATCCCCCCAGACTCGCAGGATGGGAAATCAACATGGGGAAAGGCAAGTGCTGTTTTAGTGAATGGGGTGGTGGGCTTGTTTCTCAGATGGTTATGAAATCTACGCCATTTCTATATCCCATGTTGTAAGCCTTCTCTGGTTCAAGAGGTTTCTCTTTACTTCCCTACTGGACATTATTAGCTTTTTTTTTTTAAAATGACCCCCAATTTCAAATTTCCCACACAACTGGAAACATTTTCTCAACAAGTATCCTGTCAAATCATCTCAGAATTGTGAAGACCTCCATTTGGTCACTCAAAAGTCTTCTCTTTACTGTATCCTTTACTGGGTGAGCACTAGCAATTTTGGTTCAAGCTATAGGAGGTGGAGCTGTGGCAACAGGAACAAACGTGGTACGAGTAGCACAGTCAAAAGGACTGATCAGTGGTCAATTTATCATGCCGTTCCTCCCAATAGCAAGCAGGGATCACATTGGGCAGGCTGAAACAAAGTTGACTGAGTTGACAGGATTGTTCATGCACAGAGTCAAAAATATCTTTGGTGTAAACATCTTTTCGATCAATCTGCCCACTTATCTATGTGCCAAGTCTGCCTTCCTGCACATACCTAGGTCAGAACATTACAGCGCAGTACAGGCCCTTCGGCCCTCGATGTTGCGCCGACCTGTGAAACCAATCTGAAGCCCATCTAACCTACACTATTCCATTATCATCCATATGTTTATCCAATGACCATTTAAATGCCCTTAAAGTTGGCGAGTCTACAACTGCTGCAGGCAAGGCATTCCATGCCCTTACTACTCTCGGAGTAAAGAATCTACCTCTGACAGCTGTCCTATATCTATCACCCCTCAATTTAAAGCTATGTCCCCTCGTGCTAACCGTCACCATCTGAGGAAAAAGGCTCTCACAGTCCACCCTATCTAATCCCCTGATCATCTTGTACATCTCTATTAAGTCACCTCTTAACCTTCTTCTCTAACAAAAACAGCCTCAAGTCCCTCAGCACTTCCTCATAAGACCTTCCCTCCATACCAGGCAACATCCTGGTAAATCTCCTCTGCGCCCTTTCCAATGCTTCCACATCCTTCCTATAATGCGGTGACCAGAACTGTACACAAAATTCCAAGTGCGACCGCACCAGAGTTTTGTACAGCTGCAACATGATCTCACGGCTCAGAAACTCAATCCCTCTACCAATAAAACCTAATACACCATACGCCTTCTTAACAACCCTATCAACCTGGGTGGCAACTTTCAGGGATCTATACACATGGACACCGAGATCTCTCTGCTCGTCCACACTACCAAGAACCTTACCATTAGCCCAGTACTCTGTATTCCTGTTACTCCTTCCAAAGTGAATCACCTCACACTTTTCCGCATTAAACTCCATTTGCCACCTCTCAGCCCAGCTCTGCAGCTTATCTATGTCCCTCTGTAACCTGCAACATCCTTCCGCACTATCCACAACTCCACCGACCTTCGTGTCATCCGCAAATTTACTAACCCATCCTTCTACGCCCTCATCCAGGTCATTTATACAAATGACAAACAGCAGCGGCCCCAAAACAGATCCTTGCAGTACACCACTAGTAACAGGCACATTAAAGTTGTATTCCTATTACTGATTAATCCACTGCTACTTCTGTAGTTTGAAGAAAATCTACTCTCTTCTTCAACAGAATTTCAGTTGTCTCTGATCGTTATCTTCAATGCTTTCTTCCTTCTCTTGTCTAATCGTGGATCTACCAAACCTTGCTGTTGTCCTTTGCATACCTGCCACACCCACGCAATTTGATTCTCTACTTGTCCCCTTTACCTTACTTACTTTGCATCATTTAAACTGGTCATTGTTCAATCTCTCTCGGCATCCAATTTATCACAAACTTCCTACTTTAATCTTCTCATCCTCAATCCCTGCCTCTGTTCTTGGTTGAGACCTGTTAAATCTCCAATTTTATAAGATCATTGACCTGAAATATTAACCCTATTTGCCTCTCGATAGTTACTCAGTAGTTTCTCCATTTTCTGTTTACATTAAAATGAACGGAATCCTTGGCAGAAAAATACATTTCTGAATCAGTCTAATAGTTTGCTTTCAACCTAATGGGGGCTCAGACTATGACTGGGCAATCAATTAATTACATAATTAGTGTATTGTATCTTTAACCTCACACTATGAAGTCTGACTAGAATAATTCATAATGATTTTGTTGTAGCGTTTGAAGCTCATGGAATGTTACTACCCGAGTAGCTACATCTACTGTGACTTAAAGCTAACCATCAATATAATTTGTTTTTGTTGGGCAGACTCCAGAGTAAATGTAAACATGTTGGCAGTCACTTTAAAACTGCTTTACATACAAGGTTGGTGGAAAACATTTGACAGACTATAGCCTTGAAACAAATTATAGGCAGTTAACTCTGTAATTGAATTAGAACATCGTTGTGAGGTTAAATGTCTTCAATAACTTTTTTTTCAGGACAACATGTTCCTTATTTTTTCCTGAAACCCTCTTCCTTCCAGTTGTTTGCCCAAATGACCAAGGGCAGCAAGTGTTGATTGGCTATTGAACTGCAGGGTACCTCACAATTGAGCTCAATCTGTCTTCACCCAAAGCATTTCTGATGAAGGGTTTAGGCCCGAAACGTCAAGTTTTCCTGCTCCTATGATGCTGCTTGACCTGCTGTGTTCATCCAGCCCCATGCTTGTTATCCCAGTGCAGAATCTTCCAGCAGGGGTCACTGAAGCACACAGGAGCAGCAACCACTCCAGAACTTCAAATCCCTAGATTAAATGAGCCCGAGGCAAACACTCAGCCAGGTTAAATTGCAGAAATATCTTGTGAAAAATGCACACAAGGATATGTGTACAGCAACTCAAAATTGATTGGAATAGTCTTGCCCAATGGGAATATTACATGTCCTAAACTGTTTGATTTTAGCTTGTTTGCTTTCTCATTGATCAATGCACTGAGGACATTAGGTCAGATCTTTATGAGCACAGCTTTTGAAAAAACACAACCTTTTGATTTCAACAGCACAAGTCTGCTCTCCTACATTATCCTGCAGGTAAGCCTATTTGAACATTTTAAATTAAGGCCAATTGATTTAGATTACAAACTCACATGTCAAAAGTGGTGATAATTTATTGAGGAGCCTGTGTATTTTACTAGGATGAACATTTGCACTTGACAGAAAGGATTAATTCTGAAAAGTGCTCTTTTGGGCATAAGAATGATATCAAATCCTTTTAATATTCATGAGCAGAAACAGTTTCTGAAAAAGTGCACATGGAACAATTTTTTAAAAAGATGTATCATTAATGCAATAGGATTTTAAAAAGAAATTAACAAAATTTTCAATCTTCCTTTGGGGTAACAGGTTATGTGGAACAGAAATAGCATGTCTTTGTTTTGTATATTCTAACAACTGTTCTCAGGGGTAGTTCACAAATCACCCTCCAATAAATTAACATTTGTGGCATTTAGAAAAAAATAATCCTTTCCAAGTGGAGGTGGAAAAAAAAATGGTTTTCAAAACTGCTTTGAAAATTACTTCACCTTTTACAATGCACGCCATGTACAAGTCAAGGTAGCAGCTGGGTAATACATTCTAATGCACCATCCTCATGCAACCATGCCAAGCTACGTTTAACTTAACTGTGCCTTTATGGTTATAAAGACAAAGAGAACTGGATATCCTTGGTTGCAGGACAAACAGGTGTTGTGGGAAATAAAACTTCCAAGATGAATTCTGCCTCTTAAAAACAAATACTTCAAAAACTCCGGCTCCTCACTTTAAAAGACACAACATCAGAAATGAATAACTTCTCCTTTTTCTTTCAGACCTTCTAAAAAAAAAAAAAAAAAAAAAATTATTTAAAAATCTCATTTTTTATTGGTGGGTCCTTACTTATTAAGTTTAATTATTGATAATAATTACTAGTTTACAAATGTACTGAAGATAACTCAGCACAAGTGTGTCACAATGTCAGCTGTAGCTGAGGTAATCACAGTCTCAGCCCCGAGTTAGAAGGTTATGGATTGAAGTTGCACTGCAGAACTTGAGCACGAAAATCAAGGCCAATATTCCAATGCAGTACTGAGGGATTTCTGCGCTGACAGAAACATGGTTATGATGAGATGTTCAATAGTTCTGTCTATTCTCAGTTGGCCATCCAAGATGTCTTTGAACTATTTTGAAGAAAAAGCACAGTAGCTATTTCTGATGTCCTGATCTATACTTATCCTTCAATTATCACCATAAAACAGGTTATATGGTCATTATCACATCACCATTTATTTGTAGCTGCTTGTTGCATGCAAAATGATTATGGCGTTTCCTACATTACTGAGATCACAGCTCAGAGGTACTCCCAATGTCTAAAGCGGTTCGGGATGTCACGGGAAAGGCACTATATAAATGCAAGTCTTTACATAAGACTATTAAATATTTAATGACAAAACAGACATTGAAAGAGAAAGATGGAAGAAAGGGAGAAGATCTGAAAGATAAATGCATGACATTTGCATTCATACAGAACTTTCTACATTCTCAGGAAAATCCCAAAGTACTGAAGAGCTAACCAGTTACCTCTGTAGCAAAGTCACTGATGTTGTGTAATACGCTAATTGGGCAGAAGAAGAAAATAAATGTCTACTTAACCGTTCTTTCTGATATTTGTTGAGAAATGAATGTTGATTAGGACACCATAAGAATCTGCCTTTTTTCAAAAAAAAATGATGAAATCTTTTACATCCACATCAAATAGGGCTGTCGGTTTAGTGTCTCATCTGAAAGATGGCAATTCCCATGAGCACGCAAGGAATGTCCTCTTATATGATGTACTTAAGGAGTCCTGGCAAAACTGGAATCAACAGGAATCAGGGAGAAAACTGTCTGCTGGTTTTAATTATACCTGACACAAAGGAAAATGGTTGTGAGTGTTGGAGGTCAGTCATCTCAACTCTACGACATCTCTACAGGAGTTCCTCAGGGCAATGTCCTAGACCAAACAATCTTCAGCTGCTTTATCAATTACATGTCCTTCATCAGGAGGACAGAAGTGAGGATGTTCACTGATGATTACACAATGTTCAGCACCATTCAATTCTCAGAGACTGAAGCATTCCATATTCAAACGCAACAACATTTGGACATTATGCAGGCTTAAGCTGAAAACTGGCATGTATTATTTCCACCTTACGAATGTCAGGCAATGACCATCTCCAATAAGAGATAATCTACTCACTGCCCCTTGACATTTAATGATGTTGCCATCACTGAATCCCTCCACTGTCAACATCCTGAGGCTACAACTGACCAGAAACTTAACTAGACTGACCACATAAACACAATGGTTATAATAGAAAGTCGGAGGCTAAAAATATTGTAGCGAATAACTCACCTCCTGACTCCCCAAACCTAGTCCATCATTTACAAGGTACAAGTCAGGAATGTGATGAAACACTCACAACTTGAGTAGATGGGTGCAGCTCCAGCAACACTCAAGCTGACACCATTCAGGACGAAGTTGCATACTTGATTGGCACATCCACAAGCATCCATCTCTTCGGCTACCATCACTCAACGGCAGCAGGGTGTACTATCTACAAGACGCACTGCAGAAATTCAATGATCCTCAGACAGCACCTTCCAAACCCACAATCACTTCCATCTCTAAGGACAAGGGCAGCAGATACATGGGAGCACCACCATCTACAAATTCCCCTCCAAGCCGCTCCACACCCACCTTTATTCAAAATCCCAGAATTCTCTTTTAAGACACTGTGGGTCTACTTACAATGCATGGACTGCACCAATTCAAGACGACAGCTCATTACCACTTTCTTGACGGCAACTACAGACGGGCAATAAATGCTCACCCAACTAGTGACACCTATATCCAACAAGTGAATAAGTGGAATGTGGTTTGAACCCAAAACCTTGCAAAAACCCACTGTAGCAACTTGACACTTGCTAAAGTTATATCTTCCAGACGCTGCATCTTTGTTGCAAGTATGTTGGTGCATAATTTGCAAGCATCTCTAAATAACACTTCGGAAGTTTAAAATTTTAAATTTCAGATCTTAGTGGTTGGCATTTTGTGCAGATGGAAAAATAAACAGAGGGCAAGAACATATTTTATTCATATTCAAAATAGTAAAGAGTAAATTAGAGCTCTGTTTTGAAGTGATTTTGTTGGTTTTCAGCTTGAGTTAGCACAGGTGTCTGTCTGTCTGTCTCAAACCAAATGAAATTAATTTATTAGAATCTCTATGCCATCAAATTTTATCCTACACACTTTCCAACTCCTAATAAAAAAGTTAAAACAATCAGGGGATTTGTTGCAGCTTCAAAATGTAACTTCTTTCCTGATAAGTGAATAAATTATCAGTAAAGGTACCCAACAGTTTCTCTCACTCAGCTTAACACATTTTCCGAAGTTTATAAAACAAAAACTGTACCATGTGCTCACCAGCTAACTATTGCATTTTTGTAATCTCTTTGTACACAGAGCAACTTTGTTTTATGGGAAACACCATCCAAACTTTACTGAGAAAAAGGAGTCTCTTCAAGTAAGTTTAAAGAACAGGTAAGCAAATGTTTGGTCAAAAAAGTTCAGTTCAGCTGATGCAATGGTGCTGAAACATCCTTGAAATTTAGATGCCATACACCTGCTCAGGCTGGACTATTCAAAACCAATGGGCCAGAAGTCTCAAATCTAGGCAAAAATGTCACATCTGGAGACAGACGTTTGAGAGAGCTTGAGGGCATCATTTTGAACAAAACACTAAAATATACTTTGAACAACATAAAATTGATAAACCTACAGTTGCAGTTGTGGGTTTTGTTTCAGAACTTTTAAACCTTTTTTGACACAAACTAGTCACATAGGGTAAAGGGCATTTTTTTTTCTAGAAGGTAGTTGGAAGTAATGGGCAGGGGGTGGAAGGGACAAAAACAAAGTTGCTGGAAAAGCTCAGCATTTGTAAAGAAAAAAAAAAAAGTTAACATTTCAGGTCCAGTGACCCTTCCTCAGAACTGACAGAACTTAGGGGGTGGAAGGGGACGGTTAATGATAAAGCCCTTGATCTTGGTGCAGTGAGATGCATGCCAAAGGACTTCTGAACAGGGCATACATGCAAGTAAGAATTTTCTTATTCTATACATTTTGCCGGTTGGGGTTCCTAGGGAGTGTCTTATGATTGGACGCAACTTGCTGCCAGTCTAGTTTGATCAGGATTATCACTGCACTTAACCACAATGCTCCTCCGTCCTTTTATGACTGCAGAGATCAAAAACAAACATTTTTCTTGGATTCATTATAGTACTCAAAATCAGTTATGGATCTATGTTACAAACAACAATTTTAGAAGCATCATTATAGCAGTTTAAGCTAAAAGATAAACCCTGTGATCATTCACAATTCATCAGATGAATCAGATCAGAATTCGACCATATGGTCTAACATCCAAAGGTAATTAACTCTTACTCTTATTTTACCATTATCTACAAATAAGTCAATGCAGATACAGTATTCATAAGTCAGTCAAATAATAGGTAAAGTTGCTATAATCCCAGAGAACCATAGGGCTGCTCTCTCATTTGAGAGAGACAACCAGTGCTGGTTGAACCACACCTCAGGTGAAGGGACAGCTCAAGAAGTTGGGACCTTATGACGACCTCAGCTGGTACGTGGCTGTTGACATCAATCACGCTGCATGACAAACCAGCCATCTAACCAACTGAGCTAGCCAATCTCCATGTTTATTAATAACTGATGAAACATTTCATTGCCACACATGATGCATGACTACATCAACCCTAGAACACCTTGGTCTGAGAATCTTCCAAGGAACTGCAATCAATGACTGTCACTCTGCACCTACTTTTTTGCACTGTAACCAAGCTCTACATTTCTGGCCAGGATTTCTGATCGCGGTTTCTTCAGAAATGCAGAGTACCCCTTACATTCAACTGTTCTCTGTACAGCAGGTTAGTGAGGAAATACAAAGCTACTGCAACTTTTTAGGGACTGGTTGCTTATTTGGTTAAGAGTTTGAATATCTAAATCTTGAGCTGATGGTGTTATTTCCAGCTGTGTCTCAGAGCTGGAAACACATTCAAAAATAATGTCTATGTTTGTAGAGTTCCTGCGGATGGCATTTCTGTGTTTCGTGGCAACTCTCCTCCAAAATCCCTGATAATGCTCTCCCCTCCTCATCCTCAAATGTGGTCAACACCCACAGCCTTCCAACTCGTCATCCTCCTCCATCCCATGCAAGCGATTTCCCCCTCTTAACTACAGTGTTCTTTCTTTTCCCTCACCTCCATCAGTCTCTCTCTCTCGCTGACCACATTTACCTCCCTCTCTCACTCCACAAGAAAGCACCACCATTACACACCCCACCTACCCCCACACCCTCCTGGCAATGCCAGCTCTCTCGATGCCAACCAGACAAAAGCCAGGGATTCCAAGGGGGTGACGCGGACTGGAGCAGGGGAAGTGGGTGAGCACCCACAGGTGGCGTGGAGGAGGAGCAAGCAGAATTGATGGTAGGTTTGGGGAAGTCAGCAGACACTAACTGTGGTGCAAGGAAGGCTGACAGCTATCCAGGAGCTGGGGGTAGGAAGGGTGTGAACCCAAAAGGCACCAGGGCTGAACACTGTTGTGGTACTTTGGCCCACCAGCTGATTTACCTGGAACGATGCTTTAATCAATCTGTTCAAACATGTCATGACACACCTCTAGAGCAAGTTGGTCTTGAATGCAGGTTTTCACAAGAAGCCCCATGAGCAGCATTCTGAGCAGTTATGAAAGCCTTAAAGTCAAAGTCAAAGTCAATCTGCCTATGGACGGGGTAAGTATGGCATAAAATAGGCCACATCTGTGTTTCTGACTAAATGACCCCACTGTCATTGGAATCTCAGAGCAGTGTGGGCGGGGTAAAACCAGAGACCAGACATTTAAGCTTCCCCCTTAATAACATGGGTTAGGATTCCATCAGGGTCCCGAGCATCAGCAACACATGTTGAGGTGGAGGCCTGTTGGAAGATCTGGGCCACCTGTTTAACAATCATTTTTATTATTTTACTGCAAGTCTCATTTCTCCCATTTGGCTCCAACAGAAGCAAATCTCCACAAAATGAAGCTCGTATTCCTTCTTCTGAATGCCTACATTGTGCCTACATTTTGTGGAGTTAAGCCTTTAGAGAAACACTTCTCTGTCATGGCAACAGACAAACCGCCGAGCCCTCAAACTGGTCTGGACAGTGAGGATCCAGACTTGGAAAGTATTCAAATGCAATTCCATAAAGATAACACCTTAACACAAGATCTCCTTCCAGAAGAGGAGGAAGAAGACGACGACGACTACCTGGATTTTGATACTCTATTGGGGAAAGAGGATGATGATTATATTGATGCAATTGATGAGATAGAAGATGTGCCAGAAATAGACACAGATCTTGAACCCTCAGATCCAGCGACCAAACGAGCCAAGCTACTTAAGCTATTCCGCGGCAAAACCAGGATTCAACGCTTGAACACTGTGAATGCAAACTTTGCTTTTGGTCTTTACAGAAGCATCAGGAACGCTGTTGACCAATCTGATAACATACTGCTAGCTCCTGTTGGCATTTCAATAACCCTGGGCATGGTCTCTTTAGGCGCAAGGCATGAAACCCATCAGCAGCTTTTCAACGCACTTGGTTTTGCAGATTTTGTAAATGCAAGTGTAAAATATGACACAATGACCGTTCACAACCTCTTCCGCAGGCTAACCCATCGCCTCTTTCGTCATAACTTTGGTTACACTCTCCGGGCTGTTAATAACCTATTCATACGCCAGGATGCACAGATTCTGAGCAACTTCACACAAACTATGAAAACCTACTACTTTGTCGAGCCTTCGTCGGTCAACTTTTCGGACCCTGCATTGATCAGTAAATTAAATGATCGCATTTTGAAGATCACCAAAGGACTGATTAAGGATGCCCTAAAAACGATAGATCCACAGACTCTAATCATGATTCTGAACTGCTTCTACTTGAAAGGTAAACTTATTTAGTTACATATTCAGCCAACATATTTCCAAACACAGCACTCTGTATCGTAACTTCATTATATTTGGTGGGATAATAAATTTCATCCATTATAATACCATAAATACTAAACATTATTTTGTTCAGAAAAGGACAATATACCTAACTTTTTTTAAAATTACAATTCAAGTTGTCAAGCCTAATTCATATATTTAAACGATAAACATATGTGCAGGCAGTCCGTGAACTACGAATGTCCAACTTTCGAGATTCCATACTAATATTAATTTTAAAGATCCAGCATGTGAACGTTTTCTCGTATTTACAGGCATCAATTTTATATTGTATGATATTATACATCACCTTGCATACAAACACCATCAGAACGGAACACATTCGCAACCCAGAGACTGACTATACACCTATGCAACCACAATCCATCCAAATTTTACACTCACTTCAAAAGAATAGTCTTAGAATGCAGCACTGGATGACCTGGAGGTGGGTGCAGCTTTCAAAGAGGTATATAAAACTGATAGGTTGCAGTAAGCAGACTTAATTCTATAAAAAAGGAACATTTTAAACTCTTAAGTTTGCTATCGCATTGATTTTCTTTCAAGTATTTAGTATTTAATTGACCATAAAAGACTATCCACGTACCTTAGACACGTTTTTCAAACATTATATTGTAGAAAAAAAAAATTAAAAACTTCATCTTAACTTAAAATAATTTGCTGCTCTGTGAAAATATGGAAAGTACAATGAAATTCTAAAATCAGGAATTCTGACCTCAAATGCAGTAATGTAACGTGACCTCTCCTCACCCGACACAGGAACTTGGGAAACTAAATTTCCAACCGAAAAGACATCCACAGGTTCGTTCTGGTTGAACGAAAAGAAAGTGGTGCGAGTGCCTATGATGCATACAAAGGGAAACTTTTTGGCAGCTGCAGATCGTGAACTAGAGTGTGACATTCTCCAGCTGCCCTACGTGGGAAACATCAGCATGCTGATCGTATTACCCCGTAAATTCTCTGGCATGAGGACCGTCGAAAAGCAGCTGATGTCTGAAGTGGTGGTGAAGTGGTTAAACAGCATGACTAACAGGTACATTTTGAACATTTGACCACATACACGGAAGCTAAAATCATTGGACTAGCATTTCAGAGAGCTACACTAAATGCCCTGGGGATATGGGTTCAAAATCTATCTTGGTAGGCAATGGAATTTAAATTCAATTGAGAAAGATCAGGAAATGAAAGTTAGTTTCATGGTGACCATTACTGAGACGGAGACTATCACTGGTTGTCACATATATCCTTCTGATACACTTGTCCTTTACGGAAGGAAATCTGCCATCCGTACCTGGTCTGGCCTACCTGTGTCTCCAGACCCACAGCAATGCACTTGGCTCTTCATTGCCCTAATCGTTCAGTTCTAGGCTTATCTGGAATGGGCAACAAATGCTGGCCCTGACATCAATGATTACATCCCATGAAAGAAGAAACAATAAGTAATAGTGTACAGTTTAAAATTCCAAGAGATTTCAGAAAACTGTGAACAGTTGTTCACTGACACCCAAGACTGAGTTCCAAAGAAGATTCAAACTGAACACGAAACATGAACTCTGTTTCTCTCTCCACAGATGCTGGCAAGACTACTGAGTTTTTCCAGTGCTTTCTGTTCTTATTTGAAATCTCCAGCATCTGCAGTATTTTGCTTCTGCCTTGGCATTAAAAGTGCTACAAATTTAAAGATGATCTGCAGCACAGGCTCTTTTACAGAGGTATCTTTTTATTAAGTGATGAAAAGAACTTCAATGCTTATAGAATTTCGACAGGTTTAAAGAAACTGTAATGAATTAAAGCCAGTTATGTTACTTTCAGGGATGAATTTGTGTGGCAAGAATAAATAAGGTCCGACATGACAAGCTACCAATAGAACAGAGAACAATACAGCGCAGAACAGGCCCTTCGGCCCTCGATGTTGCGCCGACCTGTGAACGAATCTAAGCCCACCCCCTACACTATCCCATCATCATCCATATGCTTATCCAAGGACTGTTTAAATGCCCCTAATGTGGCTGAGTTAACTACATTGGCAGGCAGGGCATTCCACGCCCTTACCACTCTCTGAGTAAAGAACCTGCCTCTGACATCTATCTTAAATCTATCACCCCTCAATTTGCAGCTATGCCCCCTCGCACTAGCCGACGTCAGCATCCTAGGAAAAAGACTCTCACTGTCCACCCTATCTAATCCTCTGATCATTTTGTATGTCTCTATCAAATCCCCTCTTAGCCTTCTTCTTTCCAATGAGAACAGACCCAAGTCCCTCAGCCTTTCCTCATAAGACCTTCGCTCCAGACCAGGCAACATCCTGGTAAATCTCCTCTGCACCTTTTCCAATGCTTCCACATCCTTCCTGTGATGGGGCGACCAGAACTGTACGCAATATTCCAAGTGAGGCCGCACTAGCGTTTTGTACAGTTGCAGCATGACATCACGGCTCCGGAACTCAATCCCTCTACCAATGAAACCTAACACACCGTATGCCTTCTTAACAGCACTATCAACCTGGGTGGCAACTTTCAGGGATCTATGTACCTGGACACCAAGATCCCTCTGCACATCCACACTACCAAGAATCTTTCCATTGACCCAGTATTCTGCCTTCCTATTATTCTTCCCAAAGTGCATCACCTCACATTTATCTGCATTGAACTCCATTTGCCACCTTACAGCCCAATTCTGCAGTTTATCCAAGTCTCCCTGCAACCTGCAACATTCTTCCACACTGTTCGCCACTCCACCGACTTTAGTGTCATCTGCAAACTTACTAACCCATCCAGCTATGTCTGCGTCCAAGTCATTATTAAAAATGACAAACAGCAGTGGTCCCAAAACAGATCCTCGTGGCACACCACTAGTAACCGGACTCCAGGCTGAATATTTTCCATCAACCACCACTCTTTGGCTTCTTTCAGAAAGCCAGTTTCTAATCCAAACTGCTAAATCTCCCTCAATCCCATGCCTCCGCATTTTCTCCAATAGCCTACCATGTGGAACCTTATCAAAGGCTTTACTGAAGTCCATGTACACCACGTCAACTGCCCTACCCTCATCCGCATGCTTGGTCACCTTCTCAAAAAATTCAGTGAGGTTTGTGAGACACGACCTGCCCTTGACAAATCCATGTTGATTATCTCCAATCAAATTGTTGCTTGCTAGATGATTATAAATCCTATCTCTTATAATCCTTTCCAAAACTTTTCCTACAACAGATGTAAGGCTCACTGGTCTATAATTACCTGGGTCATCTCTACTGCCCTTCTTGAACAAGGGCACAACATTTGCAATCCTCCAGTCATCTGGTACTAAACCTGTAGCCAATGACGATTCAAAGATCAAGGCCAAAGGCTCCGCCATCTCCTCCCTAGCTTCCCAGAGAATCCTCAGAAAAATCCCATCCGGTCCAGGGGATTTATCTACCTTCACACCTTCTAGGATTGACAACACCTCCTCCTTCCTAACCTCAATCCTTTCAAGTCTAATAGCCCATATCTCAGTCTTCTTCTCTACAATATTCTCCTTTTCCCGAGTGAAAACAGATGAGAAATATTTGTTTAGCACCTCTCCGATCTCCACAGGGTCCACACACAACTTTCCACTCCTGTCTTTGACTGGCCCTATTCTTACCCTCGTCATCCTTTTATTCCCCACATACCTATAGACTCTATCTGAAATGGACTGTCCGATAATAACTTTTTATAGGAAATTAGACTGCAAAGCAACGGGAAAAAGCAGGGGACAGACACTAAACATTTGGTTTTGCTGATGGGCAAATGCCACCTTCTGTGCTGTGATTCTATATGCCCGAGGAACAGAGGCCTCATTCATTGAAGGAATGCAATTTCAAGGGGATGTGCCAAGTGAAAAGAACAAGTTCTGTTCAGGCAGTTATATTGTTTGAGATAAATGAGAATGAAAGGATTAGGAGGCATTAGCTTAAAATATGAGAACAGAATTGAGTTAGATGTCAGAAATTGCTTCTAAGACAGTCAGTGACCTCTGGACTAGATTACCAAATGTTTGCTACATGTGGCAAAAGAATGAACTGGATGAGTTCCAGAGAGTCACAGGTTGCTGAAGTGATAGAAGTCAGGTGATTGGAAGCTGTACTTATGGCCTCTGCTTTTCTAGTCTCCTGGAGTTTACATCCAACTGTCTTCAAGGGTCACAGTTTAAACTGAAGGCATGATAGAGCTCATGTGCGCTAAGTAGATGCCTGCACATATTTCTTTTGCATAAACCGATATGGCTACTCATTGTGGGAATCCCTACGGGGCACATATGCCACAAAGAAAAGCTTACTGCTCTACCCAAAAAGTTTGAGGGCAACTCAGCCATACCAAAAGAGACAAGGCAAGGTGGTCATTATGTGACCTAGCCGGAGTAAGATGTAAAAAGGAAATGCTAAGAGGTAGTTAGGCACACTCTCAAGACCTTAGCACCTGTTGATAATCCCATTCAGAGGAATTACCGGATGGCTGGTCCAAGAGATGGAAAGGAACTTTTTTTTAAATTCATTCACAGGATGAGGGTGTCACTGGCTAAACAGCATTTATTGCCCATCCCCAATTGCCCAGAGAGAAGTTATGAGTCAACCATATTGCTGTGGGTCTGGATTCACCTGTAGGCCAGACCAGGATGGCAGTTTCCTTCCTTAAAGGACATTAGTGAACCAGACGGGTTTTTCCTGACAATTGACAATGGATTCACGGTCGTCATCAGACTCTTAATTCCAGATATTTTATTGAATTCAAATTCCACCATCTGCCATGGTGGGATTCGAACCCTTACACTCAAATCCATGGTCCCTCTCAATTGAGGGGCCACATCTATGCCCTCTTCACATGGCCTGTCTCTTGAGCCGAGGAGCAATTTATTGGGGCAGAGGTAGAGGAGCTTTATCTGCATTTGACCGTGCTGGATATGACCCGACAGTGCTCAATTACGGTGCCTATAGTAGGAATAGCCCAATCTCCAGCCATATTACTTTGCAATACAATGAGCAGAAGAAATAAATAACAAGACTGTGATCGCTCGGAATCACTGACACAAATACAAAGAAACAAATATCTGATTGCTGTAAGATGTCTTTTGAAGTAACATTTTAGCAATTAAAGCACTATAAAAATAAGAGGAAACAAAGGAAGAAAGGATTTTGTCCAAAACGAATTGTGAATACAATTTTTTTTTTTTTTTTTTTTAAAGAACACGAAGAGTGGTGCTTCCCAGATTCAACCTAGAGAAGCACTATGACCTGGTGCCATACCTGAAGACTTTGGGATTGACATTACCTTTCCAAGCAGATGCAGATTTTACTGGAATATCAACTAAGGAGAATCTGGGCATTAACCTGGTAGGAGTTTCATCGTGCACCCATACACAAACACAAATGCACAGACCAAATATTAATGGGCACAGAAATGTAGCAAGCTGTAACAAAAGCAGAAATTGCTGGAGAAACTCAGCAGATCCGGCAGTATCCGTGAAAAGAAAAACAGCTTTAATGTGGAGTCCAATGACTGAAGAAGTTCTTAAGAAGGGTCACTAGACTTGAAACGTTAAGAGTTTTCCCTTCACATATGCTGCTAGACCTGCTGAATTTCTCCAGCAATTTCCGATTCTGTTTGTTTCAGATTTCCAGTATCCGCAGTTGCTTACTTTATTATAGTAGCAAGGTGGGGCTGGAAAAGAAATCAGAATATTCAGCTAATTACAGTCAACTGAGAAGGAAGTGGTGAGCAAAGATTAATCCAGCTCAATGTGATTTTGTTAAAACCTGTGAAAAGTCAACACCACACGTTTTGCAGCAGGAACAAGCCACATGGATAAAGGATAACATTAGTTCTTGAGCCTTTTTTTTTTGACTACAGCTTGTGCTCCTAACTGATAGATGACGAAGTTTTAAATTGATGAAGAGATTTACAAATCTAAGGAGGTTCTTGGCTTGGAAGTCACCATCTCCAATCCACTTGGTCCCAAAATCCACAACTGGAAACAATGAAGCATATCTTCACCATCAATTACTTATTGTCACAGACAGTACTAAAATGGGCAAAGTTACACCTAGTTTCATATTTCAAATGGTAAAACTGGCATCTAAAACCATCCCTTCAAAGCCCTGTTCATATCTCCTTCGCATTAGTGAAACTCCCTAGCCTAAATCTCTCTCCTTCTTCAAGATGCTCCTTCAACACTTATCTGTCCTATTAGCTTCTGATGCAGTTCAATGTTACATTTTGTTTGGTAACATGTGAAACATTGTGGAAAGTAATACATTAATAACATAACATTATACCGAACATATAACAGAAGAACAAGTCATTTGGCCAAACTATTTTATGTTCGGTCTCGCCACATTCCATCTAACTGCTCAGTCTTTCCAGATATTGATTCTAATTCTTCTTATTTGTGCATCCAGTTTCCTTTTAAAAAAACCAAGTTATTTGCCTCAACCATCAAATAGATCCGAATAGTGCAGAGTTCTGATGACTACAAAGATTGTTTTGCTTGTTGACTTCAGATCTTTTTCCCTTCAAAATGGCAACATCCTAATTCAGTCCCTTGATATCATTTGCAAAATTGCCATTTAATGAAATCAAACTAAGTCAAACAGTAAAGAATAGAGAGGAGACTAAAATGACCTCTTTGCTTATGTTTCAATTCTTTCAGTTCAAACACCAAGGATCAATAACAGTGAATGAAGAAGGGACAACGGCAGCATCCATCACAACGGTTGGCTTTATGCCCCTTTCCTTGCAGAATGAATTTTCTGTCAACAAACCCTTCTTATTTCTCATATACGAGCACCGCACTGAATGTCTGCTGTACATGGGGCGAGTGACAAACCCACTGAATGACTAGGCACCAACAGGGAAAAAAGTTTATATAACTTCCAATAAATAACCTAAGCTTTTCAGAAATAAAATAAAGTTTTGCATCACAATGTATGAGAATGTAACAACTGTAAGTAAATGAGCATTATTTTGTGGAAGAATATGTCAAAACAAATTTTTAAAGGAGAACTAACTCTGTCCGTCAATTTTTCTCTCACAAGATTGTACTTTCACCTATTATTAATGGTGGTTTGAATTTAACAGCTTGTGTTGCTATTGTAACTCTCAAATACTTTACAGTTGAACCCCAATACAACGGTTTTAGTATTATGACCTGAGGGAACATTGGCTTGTTGGAGTTGTTGATTAGGACAACTATTCTGGTGGTTTTTGGGTGGATGCAGAAAATCCCATGGCACGACTTTAAAAGTGGATACTCGAAATATCCTTCGTAACATTCAACTCCCAATCAACACAATCAGAAACAGGTGAACATGTTAACCTAGGATTGCTGTTCATAAACCAGTTGCCACATTGGATTCAGGCTGTTTTTATGGAGGCCAAAGACTACCTTTCCTAATAAGTTGATAAAATTAGAAGCTTTAGTAGAAACAGTTTGCTCAGCATCTTACGCTTTATTTCATCAGGTCAATGACTTGCAAAGTTGCAACAAGGAAATGGTATCTCATGATCATTACTTGTGTTGGAAGATTAAACATTTACTTCCCACATAAAATCTACATCCATCTCTCCCAATACCTAAGCAATCCAGGCAGATTTTTGAATATTACAGAATCGTACTGTAACTTCTAGTAAACAAACATGCTATTTTTAAAATTAGAAGTTGGATCATTATCCAAAAAGGAAAAACTTGCTGGGCTACAGAGAAAATGCAGGACCATAGAACCAGGTGAATCGATTCTTCAGGACGGCCAGCACATGGGTAATGGGTTGAATGGCCTCTTTCTGTGCTGTAATTTTGTTTTACATCTTGTTCAGAATTATAGCATGTTCTACAGCTGCAATCAGCGTCCATTGCTCTTCGCGCTCATCATGACATAAAAGTAAACCATGCTGACCGATAGATCCATGTTGTCCCGTGCCGTGTTCGCAGCTGCTTATAAGGATTTATTGATCAGGTCACATTGCACACATTTTAACATGACCTGCCAGCTCTTATACTCAATACCCCGCTTGCCTTCATCGGACGGGGTATTGAGTATAAGAGCTGGCAGGTCATGTTAAAATTGTACAAGACTTTGGTTCGGCCGCATTTAGAATACTGTGTACAGTTCTGGTCGCCACATTACCAAAAGGATGTGGAAGCTTTGGAGAGGGTACAGAGAAGGTTTACGAGGATGTTGCCTGGTATGGAAGGTGCTAGCTATGAAGAGAGGTTGAGTAGGTTAGGATTGTTTTCATTAGAAAAAAGGAGATTGAGGGGGGACCTGATTGAGGTCTTCAAAATCATGAAGGGTAGAGACAGGGTTGATAGAGATAAGCTTTTTCCCAGGGTGAGGGATTCAATAACGAGGGGTCACGCGTTCAAGGTGAGAGGAGAAAAGTTTAAGGGGGATACACGCGGAAAGTACTTTACACAGAGAGTGGTAGGTGCCTGGAACGCGTTGCCAGCAGAGGTAGTAGAGGCAGGCACGGTAGATTCATTTAAGGTGCGTCTGGACAGATGCATGAGTAGGTGGGGAGCAGAGGGATACAGATCCTTAGGAATTGGGCGATAGGTTTAGACAGCGGATTTGGATTGGCACAGGCTTGGAGGGCCGAAGGGCCTGTTCCTGGGCTGTAAGTTTTCTTTGTTCTTTGTACATCAGCAGTGAAGCTGAGACAGAGTTCCTGTAAGCCATCTCAAAATCCAAACTTCGAAGATCATTTCTTATCTCAACTGCATTTCTGTTGTTATCTCAATAATTATGATAATACTTTTCTATGCAAAAAGGTGTTGGTTGTTTTTACTCCACTGATTCAAATTTAAAACCGGAGGAAATATTTATTCTAGAGTTGGTTGTGATTACTTAAGTGTATCCCAATTTATATGGTAATTAAAAATGGACATATATTTGTACAAATATATACGGTTAAAGAGAGTCACAGACTTATACAGCACAGAAACAGGCTCTTCCATCCAACTCATCCATATTGACCAGGTATCCTAAATTCATCTAATCCCATTTGCCAGGATTTGGCCCATATCCCTCTAAATCCTTTCTATTCATATCCAGATGCCTTTTAAATGTTTCAATTGTACCAGGCTCCACCATTTCCTCTGGCAGCTCAATCCATAAACGCACCACCCTCTGTGTGAAAAAGTTGCCCCTTAGGTCCCTTTTAAATCTTTCCCCTCTCACCTTAAGCCTACGCCCTTTGTTTAGACTTCCCTTGCCTGAGAGAAAGACCTTGGCTATTCACCCTATCCATGCCCCTCATGATTTTGTAAACCTCTATAAGGTCACCCCTCAACCTCCGACGCTCCTGGGAAAATAGCCCCAGCCTGTTCAGCCTCTCCCTCTAGTTCAAACCTTCCAATCCCGGCAATATCTTTGTAAATCCTTTCTGCACCCTTTCAAGTTTAACAACATCTTTCCTAAAGCAGGGAACCAGAACTGAACACAGTATTCCAAAAGTGGCTTAACCATTGCTCTGTACAACCACAATACAACCTCCCAATTCCTATATTCAATGCACTGACCAACAGCCTCCATTCATTACACAGTTCTATCAAGTACGTATGTCCTACAATACAAAACCTGCACCGTCTTGGATAAAGACTTATGAAAATAAAAGGTACTTACCACTGCTATGACTGGTATAAGAACTCCCAAGTTACCCGCACTACTTGAAGCCTGAAACAAAGAAATGCATATATTATTCAAGAATACTTTCATTATCATATATTGTCACTAATAGCTCACTTTACCTTCAATGTTAAATGAGTTAATAGCTGCGTATCACAATAATCATGCTGTCTAGGATTTGTTAAAGCTCCACTGAAGTCTGAGGAAAAGCTAAAATCTCAAAAAAATTAAGCTCTGTATTTATAAACCTTAGCACACTTACAAAAATTCCCTTTCTTTTGTGTATAATCAGTGTGTTTTATGAAAAGCAACTTACGAACGCTTCTTCCAACCCAGTTCAAATAGAACATAGAGGTTCTACTACTGAGCAGTCATCTTGGCTCAGCTACTAGCCACTGACTCAAAATGTCCCACTGACTCAAATTTAGGTCCCATGCCATAGACTTGACCATATAATTCAGGATGACACATCAGTGCAATACAGATGGAGGTGCGAGCTTCCATTCTTGCTCTCTTGGGTGAAATTATTTAAATACCTGCAAAGGAGTTCCTCCAACATTCTGGTCAATATTTATCACTCAACCAACATCACATAAAAGCAGATTCTGGTCATGTACCAAAACCACTCTGCATAGGATTCAGCTGTGCACAAATTGCCTGCCACATATATCCGTATATTGAGAGAGTAACTGACATTTCAAGAAGTACTTCATTGGTTGTGAGCACTGTGAGATATCCAAACTTTGTTAAAGGCACTGTAAAATGCAATATCTTACTTTCCTTTCCACAAGGCCTGCATGAAAGAGCTTTCAACATTCAAATAATTCCCAGGATCCCCAAGAGAAAAATTTCTGAAGGTTTAGACATGAAACGTCAGCTTTCCTGCTCCTCTGATGCTGCTTGGCCTGCTGTGTTCATCCAGCTCTACACCTTGTTATCCCCAAGAGAAAGCCTTTATTTACAAAGTGCCTTGCAATTTCTCTCAGTTTTAAAATTTTCTTTCACAGGATGTGAATGTCACTAACAATTGCCAACATTTACTGCTTGTTCCAAATGGCTTGAGGTGGTGGTAATAAGCAGTCTTTGTTAACTGCAATAGCCCATGGTAAAGGTGCTGTTAGGGAGTCCAAGATTTTGACCGAGCAAAAATGAGCGAGTAGTAATATATTCCAAGGCATGGTGAGAGACTTGGAAGAGAATTTGCAAGTTGTAATGTTCCCACACATCTGCTGTACTTGCCTTCTGGGTGGTAGCGGCCACATGATTGGAAGGTGCTGTTGAAGATGTATTACTGAATTACTGCAATATATCTTGTAGATGCTGCCACTGTACGTCAGCTATGGAGGGAGTGAATGTTTAAGAACATCCTGTAATAATTCATAATGGATGGATTTGAAAAGCAGTCAATCCTAATATATATCTGAGATTTCCAAAAATAGCTAAGTATGATATTTCAAGAGAAATGTCTGGATTAATTTAGATAATAAAGTCACTGCAAATCCATACAAATTATATCAGAAGATTTTTAGAAAGATTTATTTGCACATGCTCAGGAAGGACATGGTTTTGCACGTCACTTGTCTCAAGAAGTTAAGTGAATCATATATCACTGTAGCTTTCAGATTGGAAGGGCAGTTTGGACAGTGAATGTTAAAACCCTATTTAAGGGCCAAATACCAGCCAAAGGGTAGCACTTCAGGTTCATAATCTGCCAATTTATAGGCACTTAGCACAGAAAAAAAGAAAGTAATATTTTCTGGGTTTCACATACAAGACAGTTTTAGCCGGGATAAAAGAAGTGAAAGAAAATAATTCAAAGTCAACTGATTCCATATTTGGGTTAAATTAAAAATGCACAGATAAATACCCTGTTCTGTTATTATTAGCTCTCGAAATTAAATGCAACACTTCAGCAGGGAGGGAAAACATTTTCAAACAGCAAACCATCAACCTATGTCATAACAATGGAACAGAACCTTGAAGCATTTTTGGACACTTTTTTCACTTTTAATTCCAAGGTCCGTTATTTTTAAAAAAGCTGCAACAGAAAAATTATGGATTAAAATTCAGAGACTGTCTGCCAAAGTCCAGTGTGAGGCCAATGGAATGTGGTACATGATCGGGGAAACTTTGAACAGAGAGAGACATGAGAAGAGATAACAAGGGGACTGATTCTCTTTCCTCTCAGCAGCAAGCTACCTCTTGCAGAAATGACCAAGTGGTATTATTGCTAAACTAGGAATCCAGCAACTCAGCTAATGGGGACTGGTTCGAAACCCACCATGGCAGATGGTGGAATTCGAATTCAATTTAAAAAAAAAAAATATCTGAAATTAACAATCCACTGGGATTGTTGGGAAAACCCCTCTGGTTCACAAATGTCCTTCAAGGAAGGAAATCTACTGTCCTCACCTGGTCTGGCCTACATGTGACTCCAGACCCACAGCAATGTGGTCGACTGACAACTGCCCTCTGAAATGGCCGTGCAAGCCACTCAGTTGGAAAGCAGCTAGGAAGGGGCAATAAATGCTGGCCTGCCAGCAACGCCCAGGACCCACAAGTGGATACAAACAAAAATGTTCATTTCACTCATTTGGGTTAGTCAAAGGCAAGGGTTAAACAGACAGTTTCAGCTGTACTGAAGTGGACTAGTGGGACTAAATGCTCACGTGCACCATTAGCATGCTGGGAAGGTCATACTTGAAAAACTAATATCTCTTGTGCTGTAGGTAATGAGTGTCCACCTTGAGTGCTGCTAACTAGTTAAAAAGGAAACAAGACAACACATGGCTCACTCGCATACAGGAAGGCAGAATTCAATCACAAATCATTAGATGCTATAAATACAGAATTTACAAAACTAAGAATTGCAAAGCTAACTTTTCACCTATTAATGCAAAACTACCAGTAACCCACACTGCTTGCCACAGTATCCAACGATCAGCTCTTTGCAAACAATTCAAAGACTGATCTTTACATTTTTTCAAACTTTGATTTTCTTGGACTCACTTCTTATTTCTAATCACTGTGTATGTGCATTGTGTTACTAATTCTTCTTGCATTTAATGCTTAATAAATTTACTTTTTATTCATTCAAGAAAACCTGGCTAAATCGGCTCCTTTCAAAATAAAAGTTCACAAGGGAAGGGATCCTTTACAAATTAATCTCGCTACAAACCAACCAAAAGTGAGGTTGAAAAAAAAAAAAAAATGGAGAATCTGTTCATCCCTCCTCACACTGGAGCCAACAGTTGAGGTACCCTGTCTGGAACAGTAAGGAATTGGGGAACCTCATGTGGAGTATGTTTTTCTGCTCCTAAAGAAGCTGACAGCCCTACTGTGAATTCTCAACATTTGTCTTAATTCATATTTTGGACATCATAAGTTTTCTTATATCTCAGGTTTCAAATGCTTTCATTGGAAAACACAACAAAAAAAAAAAAATTACAATGAAATTGAGTGAAAATGGTTGTAAACTTTTAAAGCACGGATGGACTTCGTGCTTTGATGTTAATTATTAACCTGTAAGCTTAAACTTTGAACAAATTCAGCTATTTCATTCACTGTTTAAAGACAGTGGTTCTGTTAATATTTATTTTTATTGTGACATAAGCAACATAGTTTGCCATCAAGTTAATACAACAAACTTGGGCTGTATCACATTCCAGCAGTGAGTAGATGCAGGGGAAACCATGATTACCACTGTTCTGCAGAGAAAGGATTACAGTGTTAAATTCATTTCCTTTGCAAGTATTTCTGTGCTGGAACTTCCTCCTGGATTTTCAAATCATGTATCACCTTAGCTCACTGAAAGCTTTGAGTCAAATGAATGAGAGATCAAATCTGCCTATTGGTTTGAGCACATAATACAGGCTGTCGTTTTAGTGCAACACTGAAGGAGTGTTCATTGTCCAACATATTGCCTTCCAGATGAGATGTTAAGCAAGGAAACTTATGCATTTGCAGAGCAATTAGCCACCACCAAAGCATTAGAGCTCTGAAAGCTGTGACTAAGATAGACATATTTGACGGTTGAGAGAAGTACCAGCATTTTAGGAACAAACCAGTGACAAAATACATTATGTCATGGATGATGACTAATTCTTGCATCGGTTGTCACAGTAATTCAGCACAGAATACAGAATATTGGGTCAGCTCAAGCAATTTATAACTAACAGAAGAGTTTTAATATCATTTAAATCATAGTGTTCTGTTTTATTCAATAAAATTCAAAACGAGAGCTGTAAAACTCAGAAGTTTCACCTGGTGGTGTCAGAAACTTAAATTTCCAAGTTTTGTTTTTCCAAGGCTACTATGGAAAGCAAGGCAGGAGATTGCCAGGGCCCTGGCAGAGATGTTTAATATCTCACGGGCCACAGGTGAAGAGTCAGATGACTGGAGGACAGCTAATGTGGTTCATTTGTTCAAGAACAGCAGCAGGTAATTACAGACCTGTTAATTTGATGTCAGTGTCAGGAAAATAATTGGAAAAACATTCTGAACGACATGATTAATCAATACTCGGAAAAACCAGGATTAATCAGCACGGATTTGTTAGATGGAGATCCTGTCTGATGAATTTAATTGAGTTTTTTTGAAAAGGTGACTATATATATATATATGTATATCTCATATATATATATATAGGTGAGGGTAGTGCAGTCGATGTGGTTTACTTCAGTAAGGTCTTTGACAAAAGGTCCCACATGGAAGGTTGGTCTAAAATGTAAGGACCCACGGGACCCACAAGTTGAATCAGAAACTGGCTTACAAATAGGAGGCAAAGAGTGGAAGGCTGTTTTTGTGATTGAAGGTCTGTGACCAGTGGGACACTTGCTATTTATTATTTACAAAAACGACTTGGATGTGAATGCTGAAGATTTAATTCTTAAGTTTGCATATGACACAAAAAAATGGTCTGATATTGATCAGCTGGTAAATTGGGCAAAGCAATGGCAGATGGAATTTCTTCCCAATAAGTGAGAGGTAGTGTATTTTGGGCAGTCTAATACGGGAACAAGTGAACAGTAGGTCCCTAGGGAGTACTGAGGAACAAGAGGACCTTGGTGTACACGTCTGTCAATCCCTGAAGGTAACAGCACAGGTAGCCAGGATAGTGAAGATGATTTATGGAATGCTTGCCTTCACTAGTTTGGGTATAGAATGTAAGGAAATCTTGTTACAACGTTATAAAACATTGGTTAGGCTACAGACCATCTGTTAGGCCACACATGGAATACGGTGTGCTGCTGTGGTTGCCACACTTGTGGAAGAATGTGACTGCACTGAAGAAAGCACAGAGGAGTTTCACCAGGATGTTGCCTGGGATGAAAAGTGTCAGTTATCAGGAGAGATCAAATAGTGTGGGTTTGTTTTTTTCTGGAAAAGAGGCGGCTAAGAAAGAGTTAGTGTTTTAAGTCTGATAAGACTCTTCTTTAGACCCGAAAGGCTTTGAGTAACTCACCTCCTGACTTCTCAATGCAGAATTCCTATCCTCTGACTAACTCTTGTAGCCACAGCATTTATGGTGTTAGTCCAGTTCACTCTCTGGTGTGACCATTCTACTATTTCTTCCAAAAAGCACCACTTGACACTTCTCGTTGTTTAATAGGAGGCTGAGGGGTGACCTTAAAAAGGTTTATAAAATCTTGAGGATCATAGATGAAGTGAATAGCCAAGGGCTCTTCCCCAGGGTAGGTGAGTCCAAAACTCGAGGGCATAGGTTCAAAGGTGAGAGGGGAAAGATTTAAAAGGGACCTGAGAGGTAAATGTTTCACACAGAGGGTGGTGCACATATGGAAAGAGCTGCCAGAAGTGGTAGAGGCGAGTACAATTATAACATTTAAAAGACATTTGGACAGGTACATAGGTAGGAAAGGTTTAAAGGTTTATAGGCCAAACACAGGCAAATGGGACTAGTTCAAATTATGGAAACCTGGTCAGCATGAACAAGTTGGGCCTAAGGGTCTGTTTCCATGCCGTACAACTGTGACTCGAATTAACTTGGAAGAGTTTTCAGTTTCAACGGCTACACTGTTCTAGCCCTAATTTTCACAATTTTTAAACTGCAATATTCAGAAATTCTGTTTAGCCAAAATGTAGAAGTATATATTTCCTTAAGAAGGCATCTCAAGAGATTTTTATTGCTTAGCTATGTAAACACCCACACACTGATGAGCATCGTTACATCACCTCACAGATAAAGTGAATATTTGACGTTCTAGATGTTAACGACTACATGAGGCAGCACAGCCTTAAAAGATGGAATGTGGATACTTTTCATGATGAGCCCGAATGGAGCCAATGAGAACGGTGCATTCTGCTGCCTACCTTTAAAGCAGGTCCTTTCTCACTTGCTCTTTCACTTGCTCGTTTCCCTTCTAAACCAAGCTGTACAAAGAGCTCCAACAAATTCACAAGAAGTTCATCAACCAGTTGCTCCCCCTGCAGGTTGGCTGCTATGTTAGCGAGGGCATTGATAACTGCCAGGGAACAGTGCCTGAAATGAAGAGAATCAGGATGGTTTACGTGAAAGTGTTACAGTAATTAGCCCAATAAAAGTTGTGTGTTTTTTTTAGGAAGACTTTTATTCTCATAACAAGCTAGACACTGAAATCTGGAGAAATGGAGACCACTCAATACAGTGGGCTAAACAACCCTCCTCCATTTCAAGAGACTGGTGCAAGATGCACTAACTTTCCCCACTTAGAAATCTCGTCAGAAAAAAAAAAAAAAAAAATCGGTTGCCAGAAATTTTTTTGAGTAGACCAAGCAATCCCTCATTGCCATCATTTTAGTACAGCATTGTGTGTTTGGAAACATGGATGATATGGTATTCGTGTTAGTAAATCAATGCTAGTTAAGACTTACTAATCTTATATAGCTGTTTTATGTTCCAATTCACAGATTTGTGGTTTCGGTGTTCCAAAGTAATTTATAATCCAAAAAGTTTTGAAATTCGGAAATAACCCGGCCCCCAAATTTCCAAACTGCAGAGGTTCTAGTGTAGCAAAGTTACATTACAACTCAGTCTGTGGTGCAGCATATATTTCAAGTTGCTGATACTGTGTTCCTCTTATTTGGAATTTCTCCAGCAATGAGACAACAACCCCAAGAGCATCCTTCCTCCAAGCCCCCAACATCCAAATAGAGCAAAGCAACACTAAGAAATAATAAGTCCACATAGGACAAGTTGCCAGGGCCTCAAGAGTATGATTTACAAAGGTAATGGTCCGAGGGCTTAGTCACTGTTAAATAAGAGACCCCAAGGTTACTTTGACTTCTACCGTGAAGAAAGAACAGAAACACTGTGGTAGCTCAATGTTCCCCAAGTCACAGGCTGTTCTAACTTGTACATAACACTATTTCATCACCATAGCCGCATTAATATTTTGGAATTCCCTGCCCAGAGATAATTGTCCTCACATTATCACTACAAAGGTCACAGAAGTTAAAGGAGAAGGTGCACTGCCAACTTCTCAGAGCAACAATGAATGAGTGATAACTGTGGCCTTGGCTGGGTCACTTACATCGCGAGATGATGAGCTTTTTTGAAATAGCTGCTTGGTTGTACATAAAACTTTTTTTGCTGACAAGAGAAGAGACGCTTTCCAAGATTTTAGCCTTGCATTCATGAGAAAAGGGTGCTGAATATTTGGCAAGTCAATGCTATTGATCAAGGATTGCAATATTGGAAATAGTGAAATACTGGCCACAACATTTGAAAAAAATGAGTGATGCCTGGACAGTTTTTTCCTGTTTGTAGGATCCTTAAATGAAGTGTCCAATAAGCAAAAGGAGCCACATGATGAACCCAGCTGATAGTTTAATCATTAGCGTAATTCCCAGTCCATTCTGGATTATTCAGCAAATGCTATCCAATCACAGAACACCGCCAAACATCAGGTAATCATGGTCTGAGTTTTGAAAGTTTAGGCTTATGCCCCGAATTATGATGATGTGAAATACCCTACCTGTAGGGGTAACTGATGAAGATTCAATGGGAATCTGCAAAAGGAAATTGGATAAATATTTGAAGGGGGAGAATGGAAGGTCGAGACAGCAGGGAAGTGGGACTGGTTAGAGAGCTCTTTCAAAGAGCCAGCACAAGCACAATGGACAAAAAGGCCACCAGTATGCTCTATGAGCAAGCAACAAAGACAGTTTTGCAAATTTTCATTTGTGAGTTCTAATTTCCCTTGCACAATCAGGAAGCGATGTTAAGCAGAAGAGAGTACTTCCCAGTGGCTTGCCAAGGGAAGCAGCGGTCACCTCTGGGGCTTGTGTCAAAGCTGTTTTAGAGAAATATGTTGATGCAGGTCATCAGCCCACCATCATTTGCCTTGAAATGGGGAATGACACAGGATTTTCAAGAAAGAAGAGATTACTGCCCAGCAAACAGGCTGCTTTGCTCATTGGGTTACCCCTCCAAATTGTAACCCAAGTAACTAGGAATGAAGGTTCTCAGATTTAACAGTTATGAATTCTTCCACTCAATAGGTAAAGAGGAATGAAGTGGGCAAAAGTATGTATATTGTATAGAACAATACTTCAAACCCTACCTATATCCATGATCTTTGTGGTCTTTAGTTGCTGAGTAAACAACTGAACTGGCTTTCACACTGATTTGTTGAAAGAGGTTCCAGACTTCTTGATAAATATATTGCTGCAAAAAAAAAAAAAAAAACAAGAGTTGGTCAACACATTTTAATGGTCTCAGGTGATCAACTTGAGCTGTAGTACTTTGACAGTACCTTCCAAACTCTGACCTTTGCCACCTAGGACAAGCACAGCAGATACATGCAAACACCAACAAACTAGTCTTCCAGCCACACATCATTCTATCTTGAAATTATATCACCATTCCTACACCGTCACTGGGTCAAATAATTGCTGGTCCATCCAGGGACATCTTTTGTTTTCAGCAATAATCTTTGACGTAGTACCTTATTATATGCCACTGGAAATCTAAATACAGTACACTGACCTATTCTGTTTGATCCAAAACACATGGCACTTCCTCAAAGAACTCCAATAAATTAGTTAACTATGATATTCCTTTCACAAAACCTGTTTGTTTGTTCATTAATCTCTTAACTATTTAACCTCGATTGTCTCTGCACAGCTAGTGCCTGGTGCATTGAATATTCCCAGCATTTTCAGTTTTTATTTCAGGTTTCCAACACCTGCAGTCTTTCACTTCTAAGAAAATCAATACACTTTCCTCCTTCCCAATAACGGGTTGATTGGATCACCAGAAGATCTCTATTCAGAGGATGAAAGCAACAGATGGCTTGATGCAATCTTCCAGTTAGATTTTGGCTCTTTCCAAGCATAAGCTACCATAATTATCAAGTAAGGACAGTTTTGTGCAGCAGTCTCTGGTCCAAAAAGGGAGACTACCAGAATTACTCATGCCAAATAGTGTGGATCGAACAGAAAGCCATCTTCTTTCAGGCCAGAATTTGACAGCAGGATTTTAATTTTCAGCCACACCACCTAGGCAGTACATTGCATTATATTAGAGTGGATTATCCTCTGATAGAACACACCTGCTTTCATTTCCAAGGATCTTTTCCACCATGTTACCGTCAAAGTTCTGAAGTTGAAGTTGATGTCCACAGCGCAGAATGTCAAGAGATTTAAATTAGTGCCCTAACTAATTTTGAAAATTGTTCCCCAAACTACCTCTAATTATTTGACCTGGAGTAGTAAGTAACCGCTCTACAGTACAAATAATTGTCATTAATCATTCCATCTCACTTACATTCCCTGTGATGACCATGCAGCCCAATTGATCGATAATAAGAACATCCAGCTGAGATGGAGGCTGGCAGAATTTCTGCTGCAGGATTTGCAGAATTGGTTCCATCACCTTTGGTGTGTCTCTCATTGCCACAGCGATGTGACCGAGGGCACGGATTGTGTGGTCAGGAATCAAATGGGCATCCCTGGAAGAAGGAAACAAAATCAATCCAACAACAGTAAACTGAGCATGACCATCCTGAGACATAGATGCCTCAAATTCAAATCTCTCCAGCCAGGGGAAAACAAACTGTGTATTCTCAGAATTTTATAAGTTTCAATGACATCATCTCTCATTCGTATAAATACCAGAGAATATAGATCCATTCTACTCAGTCTGCTCTTACAGCTGAGACATCTCATCCCAGGCATACATTTGTAATTTTGGACCGCCTTTGAGACTAGTAAATCCTTCCTAAGGCAGAGAAATCAAAGCAGTCTCATCAAAGCCCTGCGCAATTGCATCAAGCCTTCCATACTCTTACACTTTAGCATGATTCTCACATTTCTTTATTGTCTTCTTATGCAAATGGAAGTTTGGAAAATTAATTACGGCGGTAATAGTTTTTAAATGAAATCTGATGCTATACAGTAACTACCAGAAAAATTCCATTTTTAAGGAACTCCAATATTCAACAATCGTTCAAACATATTTTAAGAGTAGCAAGACTGATCCTCTCAAAAGCCAAGAATTATGACATGCAGAACAGAAAACGCATTTCAACATTTAACGAGGTTTCTACAAAAAAAAAACTGAACTACATTTTTTCACGAACAACTTTTAACAAAAATTTTTAAAATACTAAGCTATTTCATCGGCATCAAAATGGCTTCAATCAAGGTCAGGAGCTACTATCAAGTTCTTGATGAATTGCATGCGACTCTGGAGCTGCAGGTTTTAGACCCCTGGACTCAGCATTTGGATTACTTGTCATGTAACACCATACCTTACTGTTACTCTGTTCTATCACTCATGTTCTAATGACTCAGTTAATGCTTCCTCTCAGCTGTGTGTGCTCTCACACTGCAGCAACATCAAAGTTACCACGCAGGACACTCACCTGTTTCTCCCTTTAAGATAGCTTACACTTATGACTGCATAAAAATAGGGGTGACATTGGACTCAACCTACTCATTTCAAATCAAGTGCTCAAAATAACTCGTATTACTGGGTGGATGAAAGACACATCATATTCAATTTAATACTTAGTTGCAGTAAAGAAAGGTCAACTCAAACAGGCATTTGTAATTAATCCCATAAAAAGCAACAGGAAATACCTCGAATATCAACAGAGACCAAAGATTCTAGCAAGGGAATATTTTTTTCTGGTCTGTTCTCTTTAATTATACTTAAATGCTCACACTAGTTCCAGAAGCAGCAGAGGGTCTCAAGATAAAAACCCATTTTGAAAAGAACCACACAACTCATTGAAGTTCATTCTGGTAAAACAGATTCTCTCAGGAACCTGATAAGGACACAAAATGAAATCTGATTGTTGGATCATAGACTGAACATCTACAAAGAAGGTAACCAAAAGTTACTTGCCAGAAAAGTCCACTAGAGTTCAAGAGGCAGCATGTGGAATAAATGCTTCAACAATCCAAAACTTAATTTTGGTGTTGCAAAGCATACTTACAGAATGCAGCAGTCACTGGACAATGTTTGAATATGAAGTAGGAATACTATAACCACATAACAGTCATGTTTCAAAACCTCTCGTGGTCAATTAGATAGGACAACAAATGCAAGCCTGTCAGCGTTGTCTACACTTTCGACAACCGGACAAGAATTATTCACTGTTCTAATGATTTGGCTTGATAACTTGAACCAGAAAGAGTCAGGGCTTCAGGTAAGATCAAATTTGTCAACTGCTAGACTGTTAGGTTGGCATCATGGAGAAATTGAGATCTGAAGGTGTCATATCTTTTAACTGCTCATTTACCACTTGGAGTTGGAACTTTCGCATAGAATACATTTCAATGTTTACATGCAGTCAACTATAACTTCAAGTCAAGCGTGCAATTTGGTTTCGCTCTTTAATCTACAGTGGTTACAATTACAGATTAATGTAGATAGTGGAGACAAAGCTTATGGGGAACAGGCAGGAAGGTGAAACTGAGTTGAAGATCAGATATGCCATTATCAATTTAAATGGTAGAGTTGACTCAAAAGGGCCAGTTTGGCTCCGCCTTTTCCTTTTGCTTATGTTCTCAATTATCTGGCAATAGAAATTAATGCACCAGTCAGTGGAGGTTCTCTCCATTATAACATGATGATCACAGTTGCACTATGGATCCATGCATACAAGTGAGAAAGAAATAGATTTAAAGTCGTGAAGTTGATGCGAAAATTCCATCAACCACAGCCAAGATTAAATCTTTCCTAATGAGGTGCTGAATTTTAAACATCAATACCAAAACATTCCCCGACACAACATTCTTAGTCTAATACTGCAAATTCAGGTTGGCACAATTTTTTTTTTCACATTACAAAGATATTTATCATAGAAAGAATCAGTGAAGTTTCATAACAAGTGCTGAAAAATCATGAATAATTACCCAAATTAAGGAAAAATATTCATAAAGTTTTGCTTCACTAGAAATAACTTTTCACTAAGCACATTGTAGATGGTATTCATAAATGGACTTTGCAATCTGCATCCATAATGCAGATTTTGACGTAGATACACATGAACAAAAAGGCATGTCTGATCAGCTAGCCCATAAGTGGAAAAACAGAAGAATTGTTACTTACTTATCATTCTCTTGGGATATATACAGACGATTGGATAGACTAGCTAAGAATGCTTCCACAATCTCTGGGTCTGCAACTGATCCTGCCTTAAGGCACCTAAACAAGCAAAAAAAAAAAAATGTAAATCCAGCAACTTTTTAAAAATCTGGGCCCCAAAATTCACCCTACCATCCAGTTAATCCCTAAGGTCCAAAGATCTGCAAATCAATCCAAATAATCAAACAATTGTGATTATTCATCGCTGGGGTTTGAACTCTTAGAAATGTCACTGCGGAAGGTGTTATGTTAAGAGAAGACACCTGTCTGCCTTCACATCACATTGTTTATTTTAAAGAAGAGCAGGGGAGCTCCACTTCTGTTATGGCCAAGAATTTATCTAGTAACAAACAAGACAAAAAACTGCTTGTTAAAAAACCTTTACTTTTGAAAACTTCAATGTGTTTTTCTGGTTGTGAAACATTTAGGTCTGTTATGAGATTGTGTAGCATGATTATCTAAATGCATTTACTGGAATTTACAAATACATAAATCACCTTGCAACTTTATTTATTTCCTATCAAAGAGAGAGGTGGTGGAAGCTGGGTAGGAAAAAGTGGTCAACAGTGAAAGATTAGAGAGCACTAAGAGGGACAACATGCCCTAGTGACAATCTTACGGTGCCACTAGCAACTTGGACTGGGTTGGCCCTACTCCTACTGAGCACATGGGAACCACACGGAAGGGAATCAAGGGTTTTGGGAGTTAAACTCCTTGGTTAAGATGCATTTGAAACATAATGAAAGGGAGGTTGGACATACATCAGTAATTGGGAAGGCACAAGGATTATTTTAAGGAGGACGACAATGACTTCAGTTTTAAAGATGACAGCTCACGAAGCCACTTACAATGCTCATTAGTAGTGGGAAAATATCAGGAGTTGGAGAGGGGAAATCAAGGAGCAGGATGTAATTCTGAGGAGATATCACAGTGGTTCTGAAATAGGAAAGGGCACATTTTATTTAAGTTATTCTCCAAGTGGCAGTTTGGTTGAACCAGCAGCATTTTTACATGCAAGTTTGAAATTTGTGGGTTCAAATGCTCACAGCGCCAGGAACCTGGGTTTGATTCCACCCTCAGGCGTCGGTGCCTGTGTGGAGTTTGCACGTTCTCCCTGTGTCTGCATGGGGTTTCTCCGGTTTCCTCCCACAGTCCAAAAGGTGTGCAAGGTAGGTGGATTGGCCATGCTAAATTTCCCATACTGTTCTGGGATGTGTAGGTTAGGTGGGTTATAGGGGGATGGGTCTGGGTGGGATGGTCTGAGGGTCAGTGTGGACTTGATGGGCCGAAGGGCCTGTTTCCACACTGTAGGGATTCTACGATCTATGATCGATAAATCCTCTCCAAGACTACAACATATAATGGAGGTGACCACTTCAATATCATATTAGGAGTTCTACACCAGTAGAGGCCTCTTCTTTAGAATAGGCATCAAACTGCAGTCCAACATTCTTGTTCAAATAGACAAAGATCCAAATGCTATTTGCCTGAATTTACTTCATGTCCTAGCAGATTCATGCCCTCTTTCCAACATTAACAAGAAAAGGCATTTGAAGATGGGCAATAAATGCTGGCCTTGACAACAACACAACTCCCACGAACAAATAAATATTAACTCCTTTTTGCTCAAGAGAATTTACAAAATAGCTGGTTGTGATTGTCAACATAACAGGGGCTACATTTGAAATATAAATCCTTGGTTGTGAACCACTTTGGGACATGCAATGGATAAAAACAGACAATACGTAAATGCAGGTTACTTGTTAATATCGCAATGCTCCTTCATAGACGGCTTAGATTTTTCTCACCTGCAGATATTGTCTATAGCAATGTCCCTCAGCTGTTCATACATAGACGGCTGGTTCTTCTTTGATGATAACACAGTTGCCTCTGAGTGCTCATTTGTTACACTTATCTTAATGTCAGAACCTCCTACAAAAGAACAAAATTACATTGTTATAGGGAAAACTAACAGACAAGTGATTTAAAACATACAAACATTTTCAGAAATAACATTTGGGGCACGTATATAGTTCAGCAAGGCTTTTGTGCCTGTGACGGTCTCTACCACTGAAGATAGGAGATGGTGACAATTTAATTCCTGCAACATAACCTGTTAACAAGATCTCTCACATTAATGGGCCGAATACAAAGAAACTTGATAGAGATAGGATATGGCCCAAGAAGGAACTGATTAATTTTTTGTGAGGATTAATGACCTGGATCTTGGAGTATTTTTAAAAGGAACCATTAACATTACGAGACAGGGAGAAACTAACTTTTTTTAGGGAAAAAAAAAAATTGTATGTTGTTTTATTTAGAACATTGTGAATTATTTCAGCTACTGTGGTGGAATTCATCATAGCTGTAATGTGGGCAGAGTTTTCAGGACAGGTTGATGAATATGGTCGGCCTTAAGTCGCCTCAGTGAGATAAAGGTGTTAAAAAATATTTTCTTTTTAAATTTTATACCAGCACAGCATTAAACCAGGCCTCAAGGAACAGCAGTGCGATTGGAATAATGCTGAGTTAATACTAAGGTTTTGGATCTGTAGCTCAGATTGTGGGTGTTGAGGTTGGTTGGCTCCCCGAGCTGGTTTGTTGTTCCGCAGACGTTTCGTCACCATGCTTGGTAACATCCTCAGTGCATCCTATGATGAAGCGTCGGTGTGTTTTCCCGCCTGGCTTTTAAACTCTGGGGTCCGTTGCGATGGAGTGCCTCACTTCCGGGTTTCCTCCGTAGTGGAATGTTAATACTGATCTATTGACTGCTCCCATCACTTATAGCAATGCTTCATTGTAGCAACAGAGGTGTTATCTAAAGGTTGCTTATTTCTCTGTCATAAACTATACAGAATATAACAAAATGAGCAAGCTGTAGCACTAAGTTTAATCACTGTGTACTTAAGACATTCTAGGCTAATCTTTCTTCTCAATGCTTCTGCCAATAAAACAAATTTCCTCATTGTAAAATTTCCTCGATGTTTTTTTAATGAAGGTCATTGCCACTTTCACAATTTGCAACAGATCATACTTGTGCTTTAAGCATCCAGTTACCTGAATTGTACTGACTGTGGTATTTGTACACCTTGACGAGTACTGGTGAAGGGATCACCAAAAAATCTCTCAGTGAAGCTGTGACAGAATGAACTGCGACAGGGAATCGTTCACACAAATGTCCCAGACCCTGGTCAGATAAAAGACTGTGATAAGCAAAATACAAGCAATATTCACAAATGTATGATGATAGCAGCAAGGAGAATAACTGCAAAGAGAAAGAAAACCACGAAAAAATACTAACTCTAAATGCAAAAGCCTAATTGTCAATGTAATGCTTCGCTGAAACTATCCCAAAAATGGTTTGCACCTGTTAAAAACTTATCAGACTGCCACTTCATCAAACATGATAAAATAGCAAAAGTATTATTGCGATCACTTTCACAGTTCCATGGCATACCTGGTAATTTCTCCAATAGGGGAAGTCTTGTAGCTGCATGCACTTCCCATTCACAGAAAATTACATATTGTTGTCAAGTAGTTCTATTCATATACCCACACTTCGAATTGTAAAACCTGATTCACAGTTGCAAAAGAAGTTGTCTGTGTAAACTCATCACACTGTAGTTATACTGTTCTGCCAATGGTTGCACTGTGATACTTCAATTTTGTATCACTTCTCCTCAGCTGTACTTCAGACAACCTTATATTTCAAACAACTCTATTCCTCCGCTTCACAAGTTGCCACAATTGTTAGTACTCAAATGATAAATAATTATAACTATTAATCATATTTCAAAAGAATAAAGTGTATCATGTTGAAATAAGGAGTCAATATTGATGCAGAGGAAATAGGTACTGCCGCCCTAACCTGTCCTTCCTCTCACCTCAAGCCCCACCCCCAGCTCCTACCTACTAACCTCATCCCGCCCCCTTGACCGACCTATCTCCTCCCTACCTCCCCACCTACACTCACCTTTACTGGCTCCATCCCCTCCTCTCTGACTTGTCTGTCTCCTCTCCACCTATCCATCTTCTATCCTCCTTCCCCTCTCTCCCTATTTATTTCAGAACCCCCTTCCCCTCCCCCATTTCTGAAGAAGGGTCTAGGCCCGAAACGTCAAGCTTGCCTGCTCCTATGATGCCGCTTGGCCTGCTGTGTTCATCCAGCTCCACAGCTTGTTATCTCAATATTGATGCACACTGTTTCAAATATGACCACCTCTGACTCCACTTCAACTGAAGATGTCACGATCTCAACTACAAATCTGCAACACGACACAGGAGATCGACTACTGCATTTTAAAAAGATTATGTTAAAAGGAAGGTGAGCGCAAGTCGCATACAGAAAATATAGTAGACAGTGAAGAAGGTTTTCTAAGATTACAAAGGGAGCTTGATCAAATGGGTCAATGGGCTGAAAAATGGCAGATGGAGTTCAATCTGGATATATGTGAGTTATTGCATTTTGGTACAACAAGAAAGGGTAGAGCTTGTACAATTAACGGTAGGGCCTTGGGTAGTGTTGCAGAACAGAGCGACCTCAGGGTGCAGATACATAATTCTTTGAAATTTGCGTCACATATAGACAAGATGGTTAAAAAGGCGTTTGGCACGCTTGCCTTCATTGCTCATTCCTTTGTGTACAGGAGTTGGGACATTATGTTGAAGTTGTACAGGACATTGGTGAGGCCTCTTCTGGAATACTGTGTCCAATTCTGGTTGCCCAGTTATAGGAAGGATATTATCCAGCTGGAGGGGGTTCAGAAGAGATTTGCCAGGACATTGCCCGGTATGGAAAATCTGAGTTATAAGGAAAGGCTGGATAGGCTGTGAATTTTTTCATTGGAGCATCACAAGTTGAGAGGGAACCTGATGAAAGTTCATAAAATAATGAGCGGTATAGTGTTGATGGTAGTTTTTTCTCGAAGGTGGAGAATTTCAAGACAAGGGGACACATTTTTAAGGTCAGAGGAGAGAGATTTAGAAAAGACATAACTGGCAATTTTTTTTTATGCAGCATGTGGAACACAGAGTGTTCGCACGTGGAATGAACTTCCTGATGAAGTGAATGTGGGTACAATTACAATGTTTCAAGGACATTTGGATGGATATAGGAATACGAAAGGTTTGGAGGGATATGGGCCAGGAGCAAGCACGTGGGACTAGTTTACTTTAGCATTATGTTTGGCATGGACTGGTTGCATCGAAGGGTCTGTTTCCATGCTATATAACTCTAGGCCTTTTCAAGAGAAGTACTGTGGCCTAACTGGCCGATCCTGGATGCCTGAACAACTCAGTGAAAGGTTTGTGCTTTCCACTTTTGAAAAAAGTCTCTTGATTAAATAGCTCGCCAACACTCGTGCTCTCAGGTCCTCCCATACACCCATCCCTAACCTCTAATGTCTAGGACCCTTGCACAAGCCTCTTGCCCACTACCACCCGTCTGACCCAAAAAAACCTTCACCCTCAAACTTCGCCCTGCTCTCACAGGTCATGACAATTTTCAAACAAACAGGGTCACATTTGTAAAGGACGTGGGAAGCACTGCTTCATGGAAAAACACAGGGGATAATGAAATATCTCTAGTGTGTCAAACAGAGTGGCACAGGAACAGGCCCTTCAGCCCACCATAACACCATTCGAAACTATGTCAATCTGCCTGCTCATCGTCCATATCCCTATGCCCTGCATGTTCATATGGCTGTCTAAATGGCTCTTAAACATTGCTATCATCTCTGCTTCTACCACTTCCCTAGCAGTGCGGCCCACCCTTCGTGTAAGAACTTGCCTCACACGTTTACTTTCACCTTCAACCGATGCCGCCTCGTATTTTACATTTCAAACCCGGGAAAAAGACCCCAAATATCCACCCTCTCTCAAATTTTATACACTTCGATATTCATCGTCAATGTTGAAACATACCTGTAGACAACAAATCAGCAGAGGCATATGCGACAGAATTATTTTACTGGACGTCTTTGACTGCAGCTTCTCCGAAAGCTTTGAGCAGAGATTTTCTGCACCTTCATTAAAAGAATTCCATAAGTTAAACTTCTGAAGAAATAGAATGTGTTGTTATACTATAAAATTATACTGCACTTCACGTTACTATTATATTTCATGCTCATTATTCTCAAAGATTGCAGTATCTAAAGCTGCACTTAAAAAAAACTGTCTTTAGAATAACAAATATACAAATAATTCTTAACGCTTGCACTGTTTCTATTAAAGCTGATCTCAATGAATTTCTCAGCAATTTCAGATGTATCAAAAATACAAAGTATATAAACTAATAAGGTAATAATTGTAATGTGTTCAAACAAAATACATCTTCAGTATGTCCTTTGGGTGAGTGGAGTTTAAGCCAATCAAAATGACAGATCATGCTAATAAAACTTTATCTTTCACATGAAAGACAGGGCAGAAAACATAATCACCAATTTTCATCAAATGATTCAGCTGTTAGCTACAAAGCCTGGTGCGGTACTGAGCCAGGCCTGATTCGTGGATTGTGCCGAGTTGGTTGGTCTCAGATAAAGAAGCACCAAGCTATCAGCTGCAAGTTCACTAAGAGAGAAAAGAAATGAACCGGGATTTGGGGAGGCGATGGTATTACCGCAAGGCTGTTAATCCAGAAACCCAGCTAATATTCTGGGGAACCAGTTCGAATCCCACATGGCAGATGCTGGAATTTGAATTCTATTGAAAAAATCTGGAATTAAGAACCTACTGATGACCACGTAACTATTGTCGATTATCCAAAAAAAATCCTTCTTGGTTCACTAATGTCCTTCAGGAAAGGAAATCTACCATCCTCACCTGGCCGAGCCTGTGTGACTCCAGAACCACAACAATGTGGTTGACTCTCAACTGCCCTCTGAAATAGCCCAGCAAGCAACTCAGTTGCATCAAATCGCTACAAAGTCTCGACACTCAGTAGCAGCGGTGTGTACCATCTACAACTTGCACTGCGGAAATTCACCAAAGATCCTCAGACAGCAGCTTCCAAACCCATGACCACTTCCACCTGGAAGGACAAGGGCAGCAGATACACGGGAACACCATCACCTGCAAGATCCCCTCCAAGCCACTTACCATCCTGACTTGGAAATTTATTGCCGTTCCTTCAGTATCGCTGGGTCAAAATCCTGGAATTCCCTCCCTAATGGCATTATAGGCCAACCTGCAGCAGGTGGACTACAGCGATTCAAGAAGGCAGCTCACCACCATCTTCTCAAGGGCAACTAGGGGAAGGGCAAAAAAATGCTGGGCCAGCCAGTGACACCCACATCCCACAAATGAAAGAAAAAAATTCCCCTGTTTGATGTTTATCCAATGATTCCGGATTCAAAAAAAGCAGATCTCAACACAAACATCCTCCTCAACTGGATAACATTCCAGCCCTGTGGAGACAGAGTTGGAGGAAAGGGCTGCCAGGAAAACAGACGGTTCCCTGATGTATTCCTGGTGCTGAGGTTTCCTCAGGCTGAGTTGAGAAGAGAATCAACAACTTGCAGCACAAAGCAGGCAGTCAGGTGATTGAGACCCCAAATTAGGGACAGTTCTGTAGCTTTGTACGGCATTTTCCCACTCCCTTTGTGTGTGCAGAAACTGCAAGCCCAATGGCCTGTGACAATTTGGGGCAAGAACAGCCATCAGAAATAGAAACTCATATCATGTTGCCAGGGGTTTGAGCATAAAAAGCCACAATCATGGTGCATCACAATGCAACATCTCTCAATCCCAATGGACACCCTCCAGCTCCGCCAACACCCACCCCCACAATTTTATTCATTTCTGCGCAGCTGTGTAGGCAAATGAAGGTATCCACAGACCCTATTATTTGGTTGGCAGCATTGAGAGTCTGCCAGGGGTGTCTTAATTGAACGGACAGCACAGAGGTGACCAAATTAGGAAATTAAGCAAAGCCCCTAAGCCAGGCTCACTGCTGGGAAGTGAGAGCTCAGGTTCTTCATTTGGCCCTTGAGAATATCCAACCCTTGGTGTTTAGAATAACACGCAAGAAACAGCCAAATTGGTCAAGGCAATGAAGTGTTCCCTTCATAAAATAATCTGAGTAAGGAAATTCAAGTAAATAAAAAAAAAAAGTCACCGATATCTAAATAAAAAGACGTATGGCAACAATACAAAACATGGTCAACATTTTTAACTTAATTAAGCCATTCTGTTGGCAAAGTTATTCTACAGAAAACGAAAAGAAAATATGAGATTTCTGGTTTTTAAATATTCTCTACCTTGTTCGTCCTTAACAGCCCACACCATCAAATCCACACATGCTGCATTTGCTTGACACCTGAGTTTCAGAGGGTTAAACTCATGATGGATATACTCCGTATCATGCAGGATCTTCTGCAGTTCAGATTGGCTACTGTTAAACTGCTCGAGGACAAAATCATGAACCTCCTTCACAAATGCAGTCTGGAGATCTGTGAGGACAAAACTGGTGAAAGCTGACAGTGCAGAAGAGAAAGCAATTTTGGCAAATGGATGTATCCAAGCTCCTGAAACCAGATTCACTTATTTACAGCAATACTCTCCTGTCAGAATGGAATGAACAAAGGGTAGCTTTTGGGTTACTTGGAATATTAGTAAGTGACAAACCTATACATCTATCCCTCCAAAACAGTTGTATGAAAAATATTATTAATATCTCTTCATTATATGCTTACTAAAAACAAACTGTGCCCTTAAATAAATAACCAATAAATAACCAATGTGATCCTCTTGGTGTAGCTCAAAAATAAATTCTAAACTGAGTTTGGATGAATAATAAGTTTGTGGCCTTGTTCATAGATTGGAAATTCTGTGTGAACAAAATGCAGATTCCTGTTTTATTTTGCAGCATCGATTAATTTTAGAATCACAAAGTAGGTTCACCTATGTTACAACAGCAAACCGCCATACACTAACTTGAACTATGCAAACAAATTTGAACAAACTTGAGTTGTCATCTCAATCCAGAGATAGCTTCTGTGAGACATGCTACAGTTTTCCTCAGTCCTTATAATCAGTAGTGCTCAGATGCATCATTTGTAGTTAGACAGAATGCATTACAAGTGATTTTAGAAATCATGTAACTCAAAGGACAAGGTGTGGAGCTGGATGAACACAGCAGGCCAAGCAGCATCATAGGAGCAGGATAGCTTGACTTTTCGGGCCTAGATTTCTGATGAAGGGTCTAGGCCCGAAACATCAAGCTTTCCTGCTCCTATGATGCTGCTTGGCCTGCTGTGTTCATCCAGCTCCACACCTTGTTATCTCGGATTCTCCAGCATCTGCAGTACCTATTATCTCTAACTCAAAGGACTATGTTGCTTCAGGGATATCTATTAAGAAAAATGGAAGGGATTTATGGAGCACCTCTCCTAAGCTGAGGACAGCTTAATATGCTTCACAGTCAACGTAATACCTATAAAATTTAGCTACCATTCCAGTGCATGAATTAGAACAAATCAGTTTGCTCATAGTGAGCATCAATAAACAGCCTAATATAGTAAGCAGATAATAAAAACAATAATGCTGGAAATACTCAGCAGATAAGACAGATGGTGGAATAGTTTTGTTCAGGTCCATGATCTTTCACTAGAACTAGAAGAAAATTAGGGATATCATAGATTTCAAGCAAAGAGTGGGACAGGGAATGGGGTGTGTGGAGGGGAATGAGCAAAAGGGCAGGAGAAATTACGTGACAGAAGGATTGATGATACAAAGTGAAAGGGATTAGAACCAGAAATAAAAACGAAGTGGATCTAAACGAGGTGCAAACTAAACTAACCGAATCATTAACAAGTACTGATGTCTGAAAAATGGGCAGTGATTGTGATTTGAAATTGTTGACCTCAAAGCCTTTGTACTTAAAGCCTGCTACATCTTGAACATTTTTCCCATTCTGATCAAAGATTATAACAATTGAAGTAACAATTCTCCATCCATGAATGCTGCCTGACCTGCTGGATGATTCAGAGTTCCAGCATTTGCAGTATAGCGCTTTTGCATTAAGAGTTGGATGATCCACTTCACTTTTGATGGCTAACATCAGGTTCATTGCATTGCAATGGCTAGAAGGGCAAGGATGCTGCACTAGTTAGTGTAAGTACCGACTTTATGAAAATTCTGTACTTTGATTCACTGTAAGCAATGTCATGGGCGAAACAAGCCAATAAATAAAATAGTACACCTCATGTTAACATCTCCTCTGCAATTCAACAAGTAACACGTGAATTGTAAATGTATATTGTGCCTCAGAATTCAGGTCACGATCTCTCTGAAGGTGGGGCCAGGGCCCCTTTTCCTGTGGGACTGGGTTTCTGTGGAAGAATTTTATATTTTACTGACATTCTTGTAATGCTTGGTTAGAAATGGTAACCTGCATTCTAGTGCCCTTTATCTTTGCATTTGTTTCACATCAGGCAAGACCAAATCAGCCCATTCACCGAAACAAAGCAGACATGACTCTGCTATCTCCACCCCCCATATAAAGGTATAAAATAGCTAAAACGTCAAAAAGTACCATCGCAAACACACTATTGATGAACAGAAGTCCCAGGAAGATGTTGTGCTCTTGTTTATATCAGCATCTCAAGGGCATTCAATTCCTGAGCTTTAACAAAAATTGATAAATAATACTAATAAAGAAAGAAGCTTACCCTTCATGTGATACAAAGTGTCTCTCAACATTTTAAACACCACCACATAAAGAGGATCACTGAAGTTTCGATAGTACAGATCCAAATTGGCATTTGCCTAAATATTAAAATCAATTGAACAATTATCATATCATTCACTTCAGAAAATCAAACACGCTTTGATACTATTCAGCTCAAATCTTTAAAAATTAAAGTCTGTGGCCATATTCTTTACACAAAATAATTAGCAAAGGTTACATTTTCAAATAGACCATTGATAATAGCCATTATCCAGTCAAGAGGTTTGTGACATTTTTTGAAAAACACTTATTATAGAATCTTAGAGCACAAATGGAGGCTAATCATCCATCACGTCTGTGCTAGCTCTTTCGACTAGTCCCAGCTTTCCTTTTTCTCCCAAACTCTGAAAACTACTTTTTTTGTAGCATAAATGTAGTTTCCTTTTGAAAGTCATCAGGGAACCTCCTTCCAACACCCTCTCAGACAGTGTACTCTAGGTCCGAATTTCTACCATTAATTATATGGAACAATAGCAGGTACACTTGATTTTAACTTTTCTATCAGCCAAATAGTTAACAGATGCAAATAAAATGATCTCCTTCTGCAGGATCCGGGTTATTTTAGGGTAAATGTGGCATTCATCAAGGAAACATTAACATTATAGAGTCATAGAGTCACACGGCATGGTCACACCCTTCAGTCCAACTAGTCCATGCTGGTTAAACTAGTCCCACCCACCTGCTCCTGGCCCATATTCTTCCAACCCTTTCCTATTCATGTACTCAGGTACCAAAAGTGTCTTTTAAACGTTGTAACTGTGCCCACATCCAGCACTTCCTCAGGAAATTCATTCCACATGCACACCATCTTGTGTAAAATAAAATTTGCCTCTCATGTCTTTTTTAAATCTCTCTCCTCTCACCTTAAAAATATGACCCCTGGTCTTGAAATCCCCCATCCTGGGGAAAGGACACTTCCATTCACCCTATCCATACCCCTCATTATTTTATAAACTTCTATCAGGTCACCTCTCAAACTCCTACACTCCTGTGAAAAAATGTCCCAGCCGATCCAGCCTTTCTTTCTAATTCAAACCTTACATACCTGGAAACATCCTGGTAAATCTTTTCTCTACCCTCTCTAGCTTAATAATATCATGCTGTCAGGGAATAGAAGATTTCCAATTTGAACAAGCACACCCAGATCTGATAAGAGCGATAGCATTAACGCTGCGTAATTCTACAATGCAGAAAACAACGTGGCTGCTCCCATAACAAGTACTTTTCATGCCTTGCTGTTGTGGTCCAGAGTGTGTGGTTGGAATCTAGTCCATAATTCACCGCCAACCACCTATATACTCAACCAGAAGAGTCTGCAAACAAAGCAAATGGCTATCACAGAGCAAATCACAGCCACAAATTCTAAAGCACAGATAAAATGCAGAAAAATCCCACAATAAACAAAGCAGACTGAAATCATCACTGACAAAGCATGAAGATACATCCAAAACAACATGTAAAATGGGATTGGGAGTGAGGCAGCGAAGGGAACGCTGAGCAACATGCTCCAATTTCACAATTCACTCTGAAAATGCATCAGTATGATAGGTTTTTCATTTCAGCCATCCTGTGAGCTCCTTCAGAGATGGCTAACCTCAGGCTAGATTTATTGCCACTAATCCTGGAATAGTCTGAACTCTAATCCTTCGTTGCCAACTTGAAAGTTGACTTGAACCTTGGACAGAATTTTGTTCTGTTTGGATTTGAACCCAGTTCTTTGAAATGGGAAGGACAGTGCAAACCCCCAGTGTTATCAAGATTTCCGTCCACTTTCATTTTAAATAATGTAAAACTTGGGGAAGATGATCCCTAGCGGCAATGACACCAGACTAATAATCTAGAGGCCCAGACTACTGCTTTGGGGACATTGTTTCAAGTCATAACAGCAGCTGATGTTTATTAATTACATTTTAATTCTCTGGATCCAAAAATCAGTTTCGATGACCGTGGACTATTGTTGATTGTCATAAAAACCTAAATAATTTGTTAAAGCCCCTTCTTGAGTAATGAAGAAAATTTGCCATCCTTACCTGGTCTGCACGACATGTGACTCCAAACTTACAGCTATACTTACATTCTTAACAGCCTTAAGTGGCTGAGTAAGCTGCTCAGTTCAAGGGAAATTAGGGATGAACAACAAACGATGGCCTTGTCAGTGATGCCCACATGCCATGAAAAAAAACAAGATTCATAAAGCAGTAGACTGTACAACACCAAATCAAAGAATAATTCCTCACCTCAATAACCTCTGCCAATATTGCATCCAGTGTTTTCAAAACTGATTCAGCCACAATCCTTTTAACCTGGGAGAAGAAATATAGAAACTTTTTGCAGTCATAACTCTAACAATGAGTGACTGAACAATAACATACAAGAGTGTCTGGAGAGTGTGCGGTGGGGGGGGGGGGGGGGAAAAAGAGGAGGAGCGTGAGAGGGAGAGCACGCAGACGGCGCGTGAGAGCACGCATGCGGGCACGGGCGGGCAAATGTGCACAGGGGTTGCAGCAGGCTTGTGAGAGCATGAGCGAGTCAGAGAGCGAATGAACGAATTCGAGAAACCATTATCATTTGAAACTTCTTAACTGCCCTCTGAAATGGCCTAGCAAGCCACACAGCTGCAAATGCTATCAAGTTCCAAGAAAGATACAAAACCGGATGGACCACCTGGCACCAGCAAAAAACAATGGCAGAAACAGCCCTGTCAACCCCAAGCCTCCTTACCAAGATCTGGGGGCCAGTGCCAAAATTGGGAGAGCTGTCTCACAGACCAGTCAAATAATAGCCTGATATTGTCATATTCACAGAATCATACCTTACCAATAACATCCCAGACACCACCATCACTGGATTGGTCCTGTCCTACAAGCAGGACAGACCCAGCAAAGATGGCACCACAGTGGTATACAATCAGGCTCCAGGCACTCTGAAATCTCATGGCATCAGGTCAAATAAGGGCACGAAAACCTCTTGCTGATTACCACCTACTGACCTCCCTCGGTTAATGACTCTGTGCTCCTCAACAACATTTGAAGGAAGGACCAAGGGCTGTGAGGGCACAGTATGTATTGTGGGTGGGGGTTTTCAAATCCACAATCAAAAAAGGACTCAGCAGGTGCTACTGATTAAGATGGTTCGATGCTAAAGGACATGGCTGCTAGACTGGGTCTACAGCAAGTGGTGAGGGAACCAACAAAATGGAAAAACACATTTAACCTCATCCTAACAATGTGCCTTTTGCAGATGCACCTGTCCATGACAGTATGGATAAGAGTGACCACTGCACCTTCACACTGAGAATACCTTCCATCATGTTGTGCGGGACTATCATCGTGCTAAATGGTGATGGATCAAGCAGCTCATGACAGGGAATCAGTGAGGATTTGTATTTTTCTTCTTTGTAAAGTTGATTTTAAGTTGTAAACTTAATTCAATTTTATTCTGGAGTATTCCTCCAATAAAACCAAGAGAAACATGGGAAGTAATCCACCATTGATTTTTCTGGTGCTCAAAATTGGCCTAATGTCCACCTGTGACAGCTGCCTAAGTATAGCATTCAGGTTAAACAGTGCTGAAAGTCAGGGAAATAATTGGACCGGCTGACATAATTCACCCCTTTCCAAATTCATAACATAATTATGTACTTGTACTTGCAAATTCTTATATTCACATGTCTGGGAAAAATTTGTTACCATGTAGATACTAGTGCTGACACATCAGCTGCTTGTGCACACTTACAGCATGATGCTTTTACACTGGTATTACACATGTTGAACTAGGATTTCACAACAGAAAAACCGTCAGGAAGCTAAGGCTTTATATAATGAAGTTGTGAGGCACAAATACAGAAGTAATCAGTCCTTGACAAAAAAAATACAATGTTTGTGAAACATGAAGAGAAATAGCAAGTGCACAATACTGGAAGGAGAAGTTTGAAAGCGGTCATCAAAATTCAAGAACGTACATACCATTTGGAGTAGCTGTCGGAGGTATTCTAGTGGAATATGAAATTCTTTTGTACTGCAGCCAGTGAACAGTGGGGAGACAGAAAAACTTGAGCTAATAGTAGAAAAATAATATTGAGGATCCACGGTACTGCCATCAGGGAGATATGAACCTAAAGCACAAAAGGCCAAGATTCTTGATTAAACATGAGAACAGAATCTAAACTCTTCCAAGAACCATCAAACTACAGCACAGGAGGAGGCTGAACAGTCATTCATGTCTCTGCTGTTTCTTTGTTAATCATCATTTTGTATTACTGCCCCTCAGCCACAGTCACCCAACCAAAGGAAACAGATATTTCCCTATCGACTGCACTAAAATTCTTCACATTAAAAATAATCCCTAAAATTCTTCCCAGCCCCAACATCTCAAATCTCTTGTGCAGTTTCCTAGTCATTTCCTGTCGAATATCATCAGAGGCTTTAACATCCTTTCTGTAATAGGGCCCAGACAATGATATTGTGTCTTTGGTGGCCTAACTAATGCAACATATATTCATTCAAAACATTATATTTTCTGTCCATTTACTCCATCCATCAGTAGCATCACTTCCTACGTCTGAACTTTACTTGAGACCCGTCGTTAAATACCCTCTCATAACCCATACAAGAATACATTATACTGAATACCCTCCCTCCATCCTTCAAAGAAACCCTTTTACTTGTTCAACATTTGTCCAAACAAATTTTGTTTACTTTCCTCTGTTTGCTCTTGTATTTGAAATATTCAGTAATTTTATCTCAAATCATATGATTGCATAGGCACACATTCATTGGCACTGTGCTTCTATAATATAACATGCAGCATGTTTTAAGTTACTGCAGCTTTATTCAAAAATGCCCTGATGTAATCTGTGTAACAGCAGAGATCCAACACTTTACCTTCAAAATAGTGCAAATTGGTCCCTCCAGGTGAACAAGGAGCTGCAGTTGTGCGTTCAGGGCTTGCCTGCAGTAGTAAAGAAAAAGAATGATGATATGCAAAAACTGCAAAGTTTGGTATTCAATTGAAGCAACAGCATGACAACCTCGTTAACAGCAGCTGATTCAGAATTTGAGAGAGATTAAACTAAGTGGGTGAAAATAAACTTCAGGATTAAGGAGCATGCATACCAAAAGGAGTTAGCAAAATAAACCTATTTCTAACTTATGTTTCTCTGAAAATCTCTTTTCTTTCCCAGTGTAAATTCTAATTTATCAGTATGTATTTTTTTCTTGTAAGAGACAAAAATTTATTCAAAATGAGGCCTGGGATATATTTTGCAACTTAAAGAACTTTGCAAGTTTTAAGTTATTTTAACCACTCTCCTAAATTTAATAATGAGGCAGCAATGTCAGCTTTCAGAAATTTAATGCTCCTAGCGAACAATAAAATTGAAGTTTGGTTTTCACCTGGGAAACACTGGACACACTGCAGGTTTTGTGCCGTAAACTATCACACGACTGGCAGGCAGTCAGAAGGGAGCTGGGCAGGATTGATCGAAAATCATTGAAGGAACGCCGTCTCAGTCCATCCATCTCATGTGGAGCTTTAAGTGATTGCGGTGTTATTTTCGGAAACAGTTTTGAAAGAAGAGATTCGTCTGCGTTACTGTAACGTCCAAATGCTCTACCAATTCCAATCAAGCAAGGCACTGCATACCTGCACAGGTTTTCTGCACAAAGACAAAACCCGTTAATATAGAGAAAGCTGACAGAATACAGGCACTGAACTTGATACTTACAATTAGTGCTTTCGCAATAACAATACAAAAATGTACATTTCAACAAAATTCTTTCATACTATCTCCAGCATGTGCAAACTGAACTGGTAGATATGACACGAAGACAAAAATACAGTCTTAGCCTTTGAAATATTGCCCTAGTCTAAGTGCAATTATAGCTAATACACAGAAAATTAATGCAAACTGATCCATAATCTCAGGACTGAACTTCTTACAGTTCTTGAGCAGTTCTTTCCTTAAGCCTACAAGTTCAAACCACCTATCATTATCCTTACCAAGGTTCTGGGACAAAAGACACCTGGATCCTCTTTCCAAACCAAAATTCATCCAATCCATTAAAAAAAAGCCTGCTACAGCTTTTTGATACATTGCTGGTAATCTGTGTAGTACTCCATCAACCGATTACTAAAAACGGTGTCAAAATTTATTTTCATCTCACACTCTTAACTTTGTCACTGCCATTATATCCTGCATTTCACTGAACCATGGTTCTGAATCCAAGTTTTCAGTTCCAGTCCACCACTTCACAACTTGGTTTAGTCATTTCTTCACCAAAACGTCAACCAAGATCCTGTATTTTCAGAGCAGTACATAAATACCTTTATCCTGAGTCTGAGGCGCCAGACACATCCCCAACAGAACCTCCATGACGTCCAGTATAGCCTCCAGGACCTGTAAAATTATTTTTTCAAAAATCAAATATGACAAAATTCAATATCTGAGATGCAAACTTATACGTTTGAGATTTGTAATGTAAAGGGATTTTTAACAAATATATTTTCAAGAGATGGGCCTAACCCAAGCTATCTTTGAATTGAATGGCTTGTCTGGTCACTTCAGAGAGAATGTAGGAGTCAACTTCAATGTTGCAGGCCTGCAGTCACGAGTAAGTCAGACCAGAGCAGCACGGCAGATTACCTTCTCATTAGAAAACTAGATGGGTTTTTGTAGCAATCAATGGCAGTTGTGGGTCTTCAATAATTCATGTAATTGATTTTTAAATTCCACCAGCTGCTGTGAGTTACTAGCCCAGTGACAATACCACTATGTACCTTCTCCCTCTAATCATCACAGTACTACAAAACCACAACGCAAAACAGTTTCTTAAGACATGCAGTCATAGAAGAGGAACTTGAAATGTGAAGTATTACTTCCACCTGCTAAGGATAATAACTCTTTTCTTCAAGGTGGTTTATAGCAATTAAATTGGAACAATAACTGCCATCCATTTCAAATTGGAACTCTTAAAATGAAGTGTACCACTACATAGTCTCAACTACTCATTACTAGGATTTGTGACATTTGTAACAAGTCATTTTTCTGAAATATTGAATAATGCCTTACCTGTACCCTTAACGTAGGGTCCCTTTGGGCTACATCGAAAAGTAGTGTCACCAAACAGAAACTGAAATTTTCAGCAACAGGAAGTTTTCCTGCAAGGTTGAAAAATTAATTAAAATATTATTAATTGCAAATATTTGTCCTTGTACACACCTCCCCATCCCGTCAACACAACTGATATAATGGACTGCAACGGTTCAAGAAGGCAACTCACCACCACCTTCTCAAAGGCAACTAGGGATGGGCACTAAGTGCTGATCCAACCAGCAACACCCATATCCTGAAAATTAATTGAAAAAAATTTAAGCTGGATCCTCAGCAACTTGCCATTCTATGCCATCAACTTGTGGTGTTGATACTCCAACATACTGGGCACAATGTGCAAAGTCCTTCACTGACATTAATAAGACTAAGGCTGAACTACAATTCAATCAGTGCCATGGTGTGACGCGTTACAGAGGCACGGTTCATGTTGGTTTCACATATCATAAGAGCAAGACATTCTAGCCAAATAGAGTTTTTGCTGCATTCAACACCTTCCTATAGCGCAATTTGAAAGTAACAGGACAATACCTTCTTTCACTCCAATCAAAACACAAAAATAGGCCATTCAGCCCAAAAAACATTCTATTTTCTTACGAGTTTTATCAGTCTGTGTTAATAAATTTTCTCATGGGAAGTCTAGCACAGCTCAACAGTAAAAACTGAAAGGGTTTAACCGGGATTAACCACATTGACGATTACTTTAAAATTTGCAAGTTGTTGTTGCCAGATTGCTTAAGAGCAGATGAAAACAGCTTTTAAGTCATAAAACCAGGAGCTAGACTGACATATTGCAACATACAAGTTAACCTTTGAAGCCTTGAAAAATCCTTTCAAAAACAGGTTCCCCTATACACTGAGTATAAAACATGAATCACTGGTGTATGTAGGTGCCATTTTAAAACATGACTAAATAACAGTGACAATTCAAATTAAATCTGCAGGACATGTTTTATTGAATGAATTAGTTCTACAAAAACATCCTTAGCCGTAATTAAATGTTGTTTCAAAATAACATGTTTTTAAACCATCAAATTCATCACCTTTGGCATCCAATACAAAAGGAGTTCATCTAATTAACTGAGTCATTGTCATTTTAGCATAATCATAAAAGAGCTTAGACTTTCTCAGCAGCAAATAATGCTTCAACGCTCTAACCAAATACTTCTGATCTCAAACTTTAGGTGAAGTAATGTCTTTTTTAATAGTCCCAAACTACCACCTTGTCTCAGGGGCAACATTTTTACATATTCAGCATCTGCTAAGACTTCTACAAAACTGCCAAACTCCAACCCAAAAAGATTTCATCTGAAAGCACTACTCTATTTACTTTGTTCCCTCAAAGCACTCCCAATGAAAACAAAACTCCCTAACTCTCTAAAATGTCTCTCATAAAATTTTTTTTTTAAAAAAACACGGCCACAAAAATACTTACAACTTCTTCAGACACAAGGACCAAAACCAACACGCAACTCGCTCAAATCCAAACTTGAAAGTTACAGCACACACCTTGCATCACAATGATCCAAAACTATTAAGCTTCTTGCTTCATATAGGACACGTGCTATACATATTATTAATCTACAACTTCACGCTACTTCATCATTCAACCACTGTCATGGAATGACACAAAACCTCAAGCAAGGAACTTTATTTTTGGGATAACACGGTGTAGAGCTGGATGAACACAGCAGGCCAAGCAGCGTCAGAGGAGC